>JAVSCE010010500.1:0-59287 GCA_032199065.1 Smutsia gigantea
GGATCCAGCCCACCCCTGGGAGGGCCTCTGTGTCCAGGCCCTCAGACCCCAAGGATGTCCCCCAGGGGAGGGGACGTTCTAGAGAGAAGGTTGAAGGGCTGAGAGAGCTGTGCTGCTGTGGAGGGAGGGCCTCTGTCTCAGGGGCCCCTCTGGGTGGCGTGGAACCTCACCTCCCTGTCCCGCCTGGCACAGTGCAAGGTGTACCTGGTGGAGGCCGTGCTCATGACTTTCCTGCTGGGCCTCGTGAAGGTGGGCACCCCCGTGCAGGCGCAGTCTGCCGTTCGCCAGGTCCTGGACCTCCTGTGGCTCTTCATGGAGGTGAGGCCACACCAGGGTGGGGAGGTGTGGGCTGGCCACACAAGGCCCATGCTGGTCAGGGTGCAGCCTGTCTCTTCCCCAGGACTATGAGGTGCAGGACTGCCTCAGGCAGCTGACAATGTCCCTGCTGCGGCTGTACCGGTTCTCGCCCATCGTCCCAGACCTGGGCCTGCAGGTGGGAGCTGCTGCCCCTGCCCTGAGCCTGGCCACACCTGCCCCTGCCCCCACCCGCACTGAGGCCCCCTCCCCACAGGCGCACCACCTGCAGCTCACCATCGCTATCCTGCGGCATGAGAGGTCCCGCAAGTTCCTGCTCAGCAATGTCCTGTATCCTCCCCTTGCTGCCCAGCAGCCCTGGGGTCACCCAGGCCAGGGCGGGTTGTGTGCCTCTGGTCTCCTGGCACTCCCTGCAGAACAGCGAGGGTGCCACCGAGCTTTCTGAGGTGCTGCCGTGCTGCTCTGGGCTCCGTGGCAGGTGGGGGCACCCCAGGGCCCGTCCTCCCCAGCCGCAGCGCCACACGCCGTCTGTGCCCCACCATGGGGGTGGGGAGAGTCCTGTAAGATCTTTTAGGAATTCACTCCTCTTCTGGAAATGCTGAGGACCCCATGACCACGAGGGGTGTGGCTGTGGGCTCAGCTGAGAACACCCCCTCTGCCGGGTGTTCAGCTACTGGGAGACGCAAAGCTGCCAGGCCCTCATCCAGCCCATGTCCCAGCCTCTGTGCTTGCCTGGGGCATGCCTCAACCGGTCGGCTTGGGGAGGCTGACAGCACTGCCCTTCCTCAGGGCTCTGGGCTGGGGAGCTGGGCCACGGCAGTGATGCCACCCTGGGGCACTGTGGTGGGCCCATCTGGAGGCCCCCCAGGGCGGGCAGCCTTTGTTCAGCGCAGCTCTGCCTTGACGGCATCCAGCTTCGACGTGCTCCGCTCTGTGGTCTTCTTTTACATCAAGAGCCCGCTGCGGGTGGAGGAGGCCGGCCTGCAGGAGCTCATCCCCACCACCTGGTGGCCCCACCGCTCCAGCAGGGAGGTGGGCGGCCAAGGCGGGGCGGCAGGGCCAGGGTGTCTGAGCTGCCCCATGTCCAGGGGCTGGGGCTGGGCTGCGGGTCTCCATGGGGTGCATGCCTGTGCATCCGGGGCGAGCTCAGCTACCTTCCGCCCACCCCTGCCCAGGGTACAGATGGTGAGGAGGCCGAGGCCCCTGAGGAGCGGCAGCGGCGACGTGCCTACGAGCGGGGCTGCCAGCGACTCAGGAAGCGCATCGAAGGTGGGCCCTGCTTGGGCACGCGGCGGCAGGCTGGTAGGGGAGCCCCAGGGCAAGGCCCCGCTGAGAGGACTGCGCTGTGTCTCCCCCGCCCAGTGGTGGAAGAGCTGCAGGTCCAGATCCTGAGGCTGCTGTTGGGCAATGAAGACATCAATGGGGTGAGTGGCTTCCGGACCCGCGTGGGTCCCCGGCAGGAGGGTGCTGTGGCGGGCCTTGAGACCCAGAGGGCAGGGGCCAGGCCAAGGCCCAGCACTGAGCAAGTCCAGTCTAAGTACCCTCAGCGCATCTCAGTCCCATTGTTCCTGCCTTGAAGGGTGAAGCTTCTAGGTACATCTTCCTGAGTAAGTTCCGGAAGTTTCTAGAGGAGAATGCCAGCAGCCGTGGGGTAGGTATCCTCTAGGCTAGACCCGCACAGACCACTGGCTCTGTTGCAGGGTCTGCGTCTGGTCTTCTGGCCCCTCTCAGCATGCCTCAGCCCCGCCCCGCCCTGTCCTGCCTCTGCTGCCCTGCCCTCCCTGCTCAGCCCAGGGTCCTGGCAGGGCCTTGGGTGAGAGGCTGGCCCTGGACAGTGCATGTGTGTGTCCCTTGCCCTGCACCTGCAGAACATGACCATGCTCTGCCCTCCTGAGTACATGGTCTGCTTCTTGCACCGGCTGATCTCTGCCCTGCGCTACTACTGGGACGAGTACAAGGCTTCGAACCCCCACGCCTCCTTCAGTGAGGGTGAGTGGGGCAGGGCTGCTGGGCTGACGGTGGGGTATGGCCGTCCTGGGTCCATGCCCTGCGCCCCCTACCTAGGGTGGCAGGCGCCCTGTGTGCGCTGCAGCTGAGCCCGCTCTGCCTCTGGCCTCCACCCCTGCGGGCCCCTGTGCTCAGGCCTCGCCTGTCCAGCCACCTGTAGCCCTGTGCAGGGAAGGCCTGTGTGGCCCAGAGGTGCTAGGGCCCCTGCATCTGTGTGGGACAGAGTCGTGAAGGGTCAGTGGGACCTTGCCTTCTCTGGACTGGAGGACGCCCCACAGGGCTGGGTCTGGCCTCTCTCACGCCCCCTCTGGGTGACCACAGCCAGGGACTCCCCCTTCCTCCCAGTTGTGCCATTATGGGCATGGGCCTGACGTGGCAGGGGTGGGGGAGGCCATGCTGTGCACCTGGGTGGATGGCTAGGCCGGAGCAGGGGCTGGCCTCTGGAAGGGTCTGATTGCTGGGCCGGCTTCCGACCCCTTGCAGAGGCCTACGTCCCACCCCAGATCTTCTATAACGGCAAGGTAGACTACTTTGACCTGCAGCGCCTCGGAGGCCTTCTCTCACACCTTCGGAAGACCCTCAAAGGTGCGCTCAGCCGTGGCATGGCCGGTCAGGGCAGCACAGTGCAGGGTGGGGGGCTGGCCCGGCCTGTTCTGCGTGCTGCTGAGCTGCCCTGTGCCTGCCAGAGGGCACCCGAGGGGGGGTCTGTGCTGCTGGAGGGGCCAGGTTGGGGCCGGGGGGTGCCTCCCGGAGCAGCTCTGCGCATGGCCATCGAGAGGCGCAGGTGGCTCAGCTCCAGGGCCAGGTGCACAGCAGGTAAAAGTGGGTGTGGGGGCGGTCAGGCCGGGAGTGAGGGCCCGTGGGTTGTGAAGTGGGTTAGGCTCCCTCCAGGCCAGGGACAGCCTGGAAAGCCTGCAGGTGGCGAGTGAGGCCAGGGGTCTGCATGGTCAGCAGCTGCTTCCGGCTGTTGGGTGGGAGAAGGGGGGCCAGGGGCCAGCAGTCGAGGCCGTGGGGGGTGGGGCAGGGTGCTGCTGGAGGAGGTGGGATGCTCGGGGTAGGGGTGGGGGTCGGATGTGCTAGGAGGCAGCTGGGATCCAGGAATGGGGAGGGCAGCATGCAGTGGGGAGTGCATGGGGGGCCTCCTGTGTATAGGGCAGGTGGAGGCTAGAAGCCATGGAGCTGTGGGAGGAGGGGGGCTCAGGGAGCAAGAGGTCATGGGTAATAAAGAGCAGCGGAGCACAGGGAGGTGCTGGCTGGGCCTAGCTGCCCCCGCCCGTCAGGCAGCTCGACCTCCCTGCACTGGCCTGAGAGCCTGCCTGCCACTGCCCGCAGATGACCTTGCCTCCAGGGCCAACATCCTGATCGACCCGCTGGAGCTCCAGGCGGCCACCATGGATGACCTGGATGAGGATGGGGAGCCGGCACCGGCTGCGGCCCAGGTGCCGCGGTAGGGGCAGGTGGAGGCTTTCTGGGGGGGCTGTCACGCAGGGCCTCCTGCTCTGTGCAGGTTCCTGGCTGTGGGTGGGGCAGGAGCCTCCCGGCCCATCTCCCAGCCCACGGATCCAGGGGGCCCTGAGTGGGCCGGGGTCCCAGGAGCTGAGTGGCGTCTGGCCTCTTCTCTCGCCACAGCGCCCCATGCAGGCCCTAGCCATGGGGGGTGCCCTGTCCCTGCCCCGGCCTGGTGGGCTCAGTTCTCCAACCCTGGGCCGAGCCAACCGCTTCCTCAGCGCAGCGGCTGTGAGCCTCGTGACCCCGCAGCGGCCTCTGAGCACCTCAGAGAAAGTGAAGGTCCGCACGCTGAGCGCAGAGCAGAGGACCCGTGAAGACAGTAGGTGCCCGGCAGCCGCCCCGTGCTGCTCCCCAGGGCCGAGTGCACCCCCAGTCCTGTAGCCTGGCAATATCTCAAGGGCGTGGGAAGTACACTGTGAGGGCGGGCGATCAATGCTACAGAAATAGGTCCCTGAGCCGCGGAACCTCGGCCCACCCTCCCCGTGTTCCCCCCACGGCCTCTCCTCGGGCCCAAGCGGGGAGGGGCTTCCTCCTCAGACCATGAGGCTCCGCTGGGCTGGCTCATGGCCCAGGAGCTGGAGTGGCTCCAACCTTCCCCTCCCCTCCACAGTTGAGGGTGGCCCCTGGAGTGAGGGCCTGCTGCTGGGGCGGCCCCCCGAGGAGCCCGAGCAGCGCCTCACCGAGAACTCCCTGCTGGAAGTCCTGGACGGCGTTGTCATGATGTACGGCCTCAGTGTGCACCGGCAGCTGGGCAAGGTCTCGCACCACGGCCACACGTGGGCCGGCAGTTCCGAGTGTGTGGAGGCGTGTGTGCGTCTCTGCCCGTGTGTCTGCAGGGGGTCTGTGTGCATGAGCTTGAGCCCTGTGGGACGAGAGCTGCATCTGGGCCGCATAGGCCTGCCTGAGCCAGTGACCTTGCGGGAGGGGCCGTGCTGGGTCTGAGCTTGGAAGCTTGGCCAGAGACCCGGGGTCACCTGGGCGTGTTGTGTCTGTTGATCTAGATGGTGGGTGTGTCTGACGACGTCAACGAGTATGCGATGGCTCTGAGGGACACAGAAGATAAACTCCGCCGGTGCCCCATGCGGGTAAGGGGTGTTGCCGAGGGGCAGCTGGCCCACTCAGGGTCCCCCAGGCAGTCCACAGAGGTCCAGGCTGTCCTGCCCCTGCTTCTGGGTGTCAGCCCAGCAATCTTCCAGTCCCCAGCCCCACCCTGGTTGTACCACTTGACCAGGTGGGCTGGCAGCAGGGCCAGGCATGGCCTGAACCCCATCACCCAGCCTCAGCTGTGCCAGGGTGCATGCCCTGGCCCTCTGAGTGCTGGCGCGAGTTCTCTCCTCAATCATGGATGCCGGCCTGAGTGCTTCCCGGCCCCTTGCAGAGTCAGCAGGAAGGAGGGCTGGGCTCTACCGCCCCTAAAGCCCCTCTGCCCTGGCTATCCCTGCCCAGGGCATAGGACCAGCATGCCCAGGCTGGGTGTCCCAGGCAGGCCCCCCTGCCCCCAGCCATGTGCAGAGGCCCCGCTTGGCCAGGACTAGAGAGCTGTGGGGGCTGCTCTTTTAGTGCGGGTGCCAGCCAGGGCTCCTGTGCCCCCAGCTGTGCCCCACATCCTGGGAGCTGGCCGTGGCTGAGACTCACCAGCAGGCAGGCAGTACAGCGCAGCCACCCATCCCTTTGCCTGCCCTGGGCCCTAGGTTGCCCCCGTGAGGCTGCCCTGGGCAGGCAGAGTGGCCCCCAGTGTGGGGCCATGGCCTGACTGTCCTCCTTCTGCCTGGGGGGCAGAGGAAGGACATCCTTGCAGAGCTGACCAAGAGCCAGAGGGTTTTCTCAGAAAAGCTGGACCACCTGAGCCGCCGTCTGGCCTGGGTGCACGCCACTGTCTACTCCCAGGTGAGGAGGTGTGGCCCTGGCTGGCCGCCGCCCCACCCAGGCTCACTGGCTCCTGATTGGGCAGGGCCGTGCCAGGTGCTCCGTGCTCCCTGCCCTTCCAGGCCTCTGGCGTACAGGTGCATAGTCCCGCACACCTGCCGAGCCCCTGAGCCTCTCAGGCCCCCTTAACTGGGGAAGATGCCGCTTTTAGACCCCAGCTCTCCTCCAGCCCTCAGGTCCTCCCTTGGGGAACAGAGGCTCACGCCCTGCCCCCTCTCCACTGCCCGCCCAGGTGCTCCGGGGGTGCCCTAGCCTCCCCATCTCTGCTTCCCTCGAGGTCCCCTCACTGCCGCCACTCCCGCGAGTCCATGTGCCCAGGGCCTGCAGTGTGCCTGGTGCCACCTGACGCTGGGGACATGCAGCAGGACACCGGGGGGGCGGGCAGATGGGCTAGCATCTCTCCCTGGTCATCCCTCCCCTGCGCTGGGAATCCAGGCCAGGGTCCCCAGCCCTCCGCCATCTCCGCTTGCTCTTTGTCCCGGCAGCTCCTCCCCGGTGGAAACCGCCTCCAGCTCACCCCCTCGTCCTCCCTCCGGCCTCCCTCCAGCCTCCCGCTGGGATTCACCGTCCTCCTGCCTCCCCAGGCGGGCTGGCCGCCCTCCCATGTCTATGCCTCCTTCTTTTCAAATTGCGGTAAAATACACATGACATGAGATTTACTATCTTACCCATTTTTTAAAATTGTAAGGCTCGTACAGCACAGCACTTAACACCACTGTCATCGCGAGTGTGCTGTTGAGGGCGGTCCGCGTGCTCACAGCGACCAAGGAGCCCGTCTCCTTGACCTTGTGGTCCCAAATGGGGCCTTAACACCGGTGACGCCCCACCTGGGCCCCGCATGCACTTCCCGTCTCCGTGAATCTGCTGTAGGGACCTCCTAGCAGTGGGGTCACACAGTGTTCGTATGTCTGTTCCTGGCTTGTTTCACTGAGCATCGTGTCCTCACAGTTCATATGTGGAGCCTGCGTCAGGATCCCCCTCCTTTTTAAGCTGGATGACCCCACTGTGTGTGTGCCCCATGTTCTGCTTGTCCATCATCCGTTGGTGGACACTGGGGCTGCTTCCACCTTTTGGCGATTGTGAATAATGCTGCTGTGAATGTGGGTGTGCAAATCTCTATTCAAGGCCCAGTTTTTAATTCCCAGAAGTGGAATAGCTGGATCACATGATAATTCCATTTTTAACTTTTTGGGGAACCTCCACACTGTTTTCTACAGCAGCTGCAGCATTTCATGGTCCCACCAGCAGGGCACGGGGTTCCATTTTCTTCCCATCTCTTCCAATACTTGTTACTCTTTTTTTTTTATAATAACCATCCTACTCAGTGTGAAGTGTATCTCTTTGTGTTTTTTATTTGATTTCCCTAATGATTAATGAATCGTTTCCTGTGCTTATTGACCATTTGTGTATCTTCTTTGGGGAAAAGTCTATCCAACTTCACTTGCCCAATTTTTAAATTGTTTTTTTTGTTGTTGATTTGTTAGAGTTCTTTATATATTCTAGATATTATCTCATCAGATTATGATTTACAAATATCTTCTCTTATGGGTTGCCTTTTTCCTCTTTGTGTCTTTTGATGCAGTTTCTAATTTTGGTAAAGTCTAGTTTATTTTTCTTTTCTTGCCTGTGCTTTTGTTGTGATGTCCAAGAAATCATTGTCAAATCGAAGGGTCATGAGGCTTTTCTCCCATGTCGTCTTCTAAGAGTTTTATAGTTCTATCTCTTAAAGCTTAAGCCTTTGATCCATTGTGAGTTAATTTTTGTATATGATGTGAGGTAATGGTCCAGCTTCATTCTTTTGTATGTGGATGTCCAGTTTTCTGAGCACCATTTATTGAAAAGTTTTTTCCTCATTGAGTGGTCTTGACACCCTTATCAAAAAATCACTTGACCACCTATGTGAGGGTTTATGTCTGGGCTGTCTAGTCCATTGCATTGATCTACAGGTCTGACTTGATGCCAGTGCCACACTGTTTTGGTTATTGTAGCTTTGCAGTAAGTTTTGAAGTCAGGAAGTTAAGTGTGAGATCAACAACTTTGTTCTGTTTCAAGATTGTCTGGCTATTTGGGGTCCCTTGAGGTTCCATATGAATTTTATGATACATTTTTCTATTTCTGCAAAAAACACTATTGGGATTTTGATAGGAATTACATTAAATCTGCATATTGCTTTGGGTAGTATTGACAGTGTAACAATATTGTCTCCTATTCCATGAACATGGGATGTCTGTCCATTTATTTGTAGCTTTCAGAACTTCTTTCAGCAACGTTTTATAGTTTGCAGTGTTTGGCCTCCTTGGTTAAATTTACACCTATTTCATTCTTTTTGATGCTAATATAATTGGGATTATTTTCTTGATTTCCAATTTGGGTTAATTGCTAACATGTAGAAACAGCTAATTTTTGTGTGTCAATTTCTTATCCTGAAAATTTCCAGAATTCAGTAGTTCTATCAGTTTTTTGTGGACTCTTTAGGTGTTCTATGTGTCAGATCCTTTCATCTGCAAACAAAGATGCTTTACCCCTCCTTTCCAACATGGGTGCCTTTTACTCCTTGCTGGTATCTGATTGCTCTGGCCGGGACTTCATACAGTGTTGAGTAGACGTGGTTGTAGCAGGCTCTCCGGCCTTGTGCCTGACGTCAGAGGAGCAGCTTTCAGCCTCACCTTGAGCACGGGGCTCGCCATGGGCTGTCCTAGCGTAGCCCCTCTTATGTGTCCTGCCTTCTTCCCTGTGCATGCTCAGGGCTCACACCCCAGCACCTGCGTCAGTGAAGGAAGCACCCTGCCGCCTTCTGCCTTGCTCCACGTGTGCACAGTTGCTGCTGGCTCCCTCCTTCTCTGGTCTTGGCTTCCTCAATCCCGTCACTTCTGGCCTGGCACAGCCCTTTGCTACCCTGAAGTGCTCTTGAAGGGTCTGTGTGGACGCCCTGCCTTTGGGGGCCCATCTCTAGTCCATTCTGGCAGCCCCTGGCTGTGTCGGTGCCGTTTCCTTCCAACCCAGCAGGCTCCTGGCTCACTGCCTGCATGTGTGCGCAGGCCTCGCTCTGACTTCTGCTCATACCTGGGGTTCCCAGGTTTGCAAGCACACCAGAGAGCTGGGCTCAAGTCCAGATACTTCAGCTCCACTCCAAGAGATGGGAAGCTCTGGTCTTGCTGGGGCCTTGTTCTGGCCAGTGACCTGTCCTGGGCCTCTTCATGGGAACCTAATGGGCTGTCTGAGAACTGCAGTGGGGAGCAGGGCCTGTGGCAGTCTTTTTCTACCTGTGTGGCACTTGTCCCCTAGCTGCCACGTCACCTCCTGTGTTCCCAGCTGCTTCCCCTTTGAACTCCAAATCTGTACCTGTCCCCTCGGTGCCTCCTCTTTGGAGGCATCTCTAGGCATCTTATGCTGCACCAGTCTTGGGCCACATCCCCTCTGCCCTGCACTGGGCCTGCTATTCCAGTGCACCTGACCTCTGTGCTGTTTCCATCAGCTCCAGATATGGGTTGGCTCTTGGCCCCACTGTCCCTGGTACCCACTGTCCCTGGCGCCCACCACCCAACAGTGCATTGCTGTTCCTGGCCATCCTGTCCCCTTGTCTGCTGTCTTGGCCTCATGGCCCTGCCCCCGCAGCCCTCTCGGCACTGGGCAGTGTTCCAACACCAGTTTCTGCACATGCACTCTCTTGCTGAAAGGCCTCTGTGCCTTCAGAGGCTGCACCCTGGGGCTGGTCTGCTTGAAGTGCCACCCTTGCCAGTGGGTGCCTGAGTCCCACCCCAACGAATCCAGTGTCAGGTCTCAGGGCGTGTGGGAGGGAACTGCACAGTCCTGGGAGGCCTTTCCTGCCCCCAACCAGGCACTATCCCTGGGACCCTCCCGTGAGTGGCCCAGCAGCCCCTGCGTGTCTCCCACAGGAGAAGATGCGGGACATCTACTGGCTGCTGCGTGTCTGCGTGCGCACTGTTGAGCACAGTGACCGGACAGGCCCTCTCTTTGCCTTCATGCCTGAGTTCTACCTGAGCGTGGCCATCAACAGCTACAGCGCTCTCAAGAATTACTTTGGCCCTGTGCACAGCATGGAGGCGCTCCCAGGTGAGGGGGCCTGGTGCCTGGTGCCCTGCGCACTGCCCAGCAGCACACAGCCACGTGGGTGGTGCAGAGCCCTGCCTGGTACCAGCAGCCCCTCCCTGGGCCTGGAAGGAAGCTGACCAAATGGAGCGCAGGCTGGGCCCGGCTTTCCCTTCCTTCCCAGCACCACTGTGGCCCAGGAGCCCGCCGTCCTCTCCCCCTTCCGCCCTGGGGCGGGTCACGGGGCATGGGCAGTGTGCGCGGGACCCAGGTGTGGCAGCTTTTGCCTGGATCAGGCTGTGGGCTGGCCAGCCCGCTGCCCTGCCCCAGCTAGGATAGGCCGTCCGGAGGGGTGGGGCTTTGGGTGCACAAGGGGCTCTGACTGCCCGGCCAGAAGGTGGGGGTGCTGATACGGGCTCCAGGGGGCCCTGTCCTCCCAATGCCGGCCCATCCCCCACAGCGAGCCTGCACTTCAGCTCCGGGAGCCCCTGATTCTGGCCAACAGCTCCCGCTCCCCCACCCTGCAGGCTATGAGGACACCCTGACGCGCCTGGCTGCCATCCTTGCCAAACACTTTGCCGACACACGTATCGTGGGCACTGGTGAGGTGCCCTGCGGAGGGCTTGGGGGGCTGGGCTGGGGCGGCCCGTAGGGCAGGCCCACACGCACATATGCTGGCAGGTGGGCGCATGGCATGGGCCAGGGCTCGTGCCAGGCACCTGCTGAGGTGTGCCTGTCCCAGCAGACATCCGTGACTCGCTGCTGCAGGCCCTGGCCAGCTACGTGTGCTACCCTTCCTCCCTGCGGGCTGTGGAGCGGGTCCCTGAGCAGCAGTGAGTGGGGCTGGGGGGTGCGCCCCGCCCAGCACCACGCCATGCCCAGCCTCATGGCGCCCACACCCGTCCCCACCCCAACAGGCGCATCGCCATGGTGAGGAGCTTGCTGGCCCCCTATGAACAGCGGCCCTGGGCCCAGACCAACTGGATCCTGGTGCGGCTCTGGAGGGTAAGCCCGGCCTGAGTGGAGGTGGCAGTGGCTGTGCAGAGGGAAGGGCTGCCCTGCTCTGCTGACCTCCCGCTCACCGCACCCAGGGCTGTGGCTTCGGGTACCGCTATACACGGCTGCCACACCTGCTGAAAACCAAGCCTGAGGACGCACACCTGCCCAGCCTGCAGAGTGAGTGTCAGGCGGGTCTCCCAGACTTGCCCGCTTTTCTCTAGTCCTGGCCCTGGATCCCTGCTGGGCCCCAGGCTCCCATCTGCCCCTCAGGTTTCCCTCCCGTTTACTCTCAGGCCAAGGACACTCCGGGACTGCCCCCCTTGCTCCCCAGTCCCATGTGCCCTTGGTCTCGAAGGCCCTGCAGGGCCTCAGTGATGAGGGACAGGCTCTTCACGGGCTGCTGGCAGCTTGTGCGGGGTGAGCCCTGACCTCCAACCTTGTCCCAGAACCATGTCCTTCTGCTCCTTCACTGCTGTCCACTGAGTCTGAACGCCTGAGTCACAGTGGAGAAGCAGACTAGGCATTGGCCAGTACCCCAGAGGGTGTCTGTGGGGCTTCCTGGAGGAAGGGGCATTTGGTTAGGAACAGAGGCTGTGCTCTCCTGGGACCATGGTCCAGCAGAGCCCTGGGAGCCTGAGGGCCTCCTCGGCCCTGGGCCCTGGGCTGTGTGACTTACACTCTGCCTGCCACGTGACTTACCTCACAGGGTGGCTCTCTTGGCCCACGTGGTGTGTTTCTGCCCTTGTGGGCAGTGTTGTGGCCTGAAGGGGTCCCCAAGGGCCAAGTGCCTTACGCAAAGTCACAGAGCAAGCCCTTGCCCGTTGCCGGTCCTGCCTGTAGGGTGGACCTGAGCTGCAAATGGAGAGTGGTGGGGGCTACACACTGGCTCTGCTGCTGTGGGGACTATTGATTTGCATGGGGGCAGGGCCCAGGCAGTCCGCAGCAGAGACTCTGGTTACGGCTGCCTGGCAGCCCAGACTTGGCATCCACCACCTCAGCGGTGTGCCAAGGCCAGGCCAAGGGCAGCAGAGGACGGCAGAGGATGGCAGGGCTCAAAGTAGGCTCTTGCGGAAGCTGGCCTGGCTAAGGGTGAGGAGGGGGTCTGGGTTGCCCTGTAGGTGCAGCCCTCCCCTAAGGGCACGTGACTGAGAACTGGCTGGGGGTCAGGCTTGGGCTGGGGGTCTGCTCTAGACCCAGGACATGGTGTGCAGCTCGAAACAACTGCAGCCTGTGGCTGGCCCAGCAGAGGGTGGGGTGCTTGGCCCTGACCCCCTGCAGTATAGCCTTGTCCCCCTGCCTTTACGACCTGAGCGTTCTGCCAGTGGCCTGCTGAGTGAGGACAGAGGCAGGCCAGTGGGTTCTCAACTCTCCTGCCCATAGGCCTGTCTGATAACACCATCCCCTGTTCCCCTGCAGAGCCCTGCCCCTCCATTCTCCTGCAGCAGCACATGGCCGACCTGCTCCGGCAAGGCCCTGACGTGGCCCCCAGCTTCCTGAACAGCGTCCTCAACCAGCTGAACTGGGCCTTCTCTGAGTTTGTCGGCATGATCCAGGAGGTGGGTCACGGTGGGGCTTTGAAGGCCAGGGGGTGGTGGGGGATGTGGCCTGATCTGTGGTGTGGCCAGACCACTCACTGCTGCCTGGCCACCTGCTGGTGGCCAGATCCAGCAGGCTGCCGAACGCCTAGAGCGGAACTTCGTGGACAGCCGGCAGCTCAAGGTGTGTGCCACCTGCTTCGACCTGTCCGTCAGCCTGCTGCGCGTCCTGGAGATGACCATCACACTGGTGCCTGAGATAGTCCTCGACTGGACCCGGCCCACCTCTGAGATGCTCCTGCGGCGCCTCGCACAGGTGTGTGTCCGGGCGAGGTGGGTGGGACCCTGGCGCCTGGCGGTGAGCCCACCCACCAGCGGGTGCTGCCTTCACAGCTGCTGAACCAGGTGCTGAACCGTGTGACAGCTGAGAGGAACCTGTTTGACCGTGTGGTCACCCTGCGGCTGCCAGGTGAGGACCTGGGCACCTGCGCCCAGCGCACTGCAAGCCATGGGCTCCGCGGGGAGCGATGGCACCTGCCTGCACGCACACCAGGATTGTCAGCCTGTGGGAAGGAGGGCAGGCGGCCTCTGCCAGGTGGGGCTGTGGGTAGCTTGTCTCCTCCCTCCTTCCCTCAGGCCTCGAGAGTGTGGACCACTACCCTATTCTGGTGGCAGTGACAGGTATCCTGGTGCGGCTACTGGTGCACGGTCCACCATCCGGGTGAGTGGGGGGCGGGCATAGGGCAGCGCTGCCCTGCAGCTGGGTCCCCCTCTCTAAAGTGGACCCCAGGGCTGGGTGTGGAGGCAGAGGCTGCGGCCTAGTAGGTGGCAGCAGCTCAGGCCCCAGCAGGAGGGTTGGGGGCCCAGCAGGACAGGGCGCAGTAGTCCGCGGGACGGTGGAGTGCCAGCACACCCCACCCAGGACGGCACTGAGGGCTGAATGTGGTGGAGACTGGTGGTGGGCGGGTGCTTCCTTTATTAAGAGATGCCATGACAGGTGGGTCCAGGGCACTGTGAGGGTCCCACTCACCCCCACGCAGGAGGGTCCCCCAACCCCCCACTCCCTGCAGGGGGTGCTGTGAGATGTGTGTGAAGCCATTAGGCTGACACCAGTGCCAGCCCTTAAGAGGCTTCCATCCTCGAGGGACCGTGAGATCCGGCTCGGCCCTCCCTTCGTGGCCATGCTCGCAGGCGTTTTACTGCTGAAAAGCTGGGGGCACAGGTCACAGTGCCCCTTCCTGCTGTGTTGAGAGCCCACGGGAGAGGCTCTGTCCTCACTCAGGGTGGCCTGCGGGTGCCCGGCCCCCTGGGGTCTTGGGGGCGCTAGCCTGCCCCCTGCTTGCCGGCCTGCATGAACTTGAGAAACTTGAAGCAGATTGTAGGTTGGTGCCTTGGGGGCTGGGCCTGCCTGTGCCCTTGGGAAGGGAAAGTGGCTGTGCTTCCATCCTTCACCACCACTCCTGGAGGGATGCCTCAGCCCAGGGCTCTTCCCGATGGCTCTGGTTCCAGTCCTCACGGGACATCTGGGCACAGGGAGCGCAGGCATGCGGCTAGGGCGAGGCCCACGGGGAAGCGGAGGCTCCAGCCTGTCTTAGCATCTGGCAGTTCTCTGGGCAGCGGCACAAGCAGCAGTCAAGTGCGGGCCCGGGTGGGGGCCCTGGGCAGTTCAGGTCATCGCCAGACCCTCAGAGCCTGTGGAGCTGGTGGACTCGGAGCCGGCCTTGAACCGCAGGCCCACGGGATTGTAGAGATCAAAGTCCTCAGCTACTGCCAGCTGCACACGACCGCCGAGGCCCCTCCTGCCCGGCTCCAGAAAAACCACGTGCTTGTGGACACTGGCCTTGCGGCTGGGCGGTGAGCTGCTGACCACGGTGGGCGGCGCGCCCAGCTCCTGGATGGGGCTTCGCGGGTGGCGGCGGCGGCGGCGGCGGCGGCAGCTGCGGGAGGAGCAGCGGCGGCAGCCGGGGCAGGGTGGCGCGAACAGGTAGAGCAGCACGAGCCCCAGGCCCACGGCGCAGCCCAGCAGCGTGGTGAAGCCGGTGTTGAAAGCCTCGGGCTCGAGGTGCGGGAAGTGCACACTCACGTTGTACTCGTGCGTCTGGTTGTGATGCAGGCGCGGCCCGGTGGCCAGGCACACAAAGACCCCCTCGTGCCGCCGTTGCACGTCGCTGATGGCCAAGCTGCCGTCAGCCAGCACCGCGATGCTGCCGTCGCGTGACCCGGGCGCCCTGAGCAGCTCCTGCTGCGGGGAGACCCAGACAGTGCGCGTGGCCGGGGCGCTGGTGTTGCACCTTAGCGTCAGGGGCCGACCCAGCTGCACTCGCAGCTGCTCCTCTGGCCGCTCAAGGCCCCGAGCCTGGGCCGCTGAGCAGTTCTCAAAGACGCGGCTGTGCTCGAAGAAGCGGACGCGGGACGCGGGCACCTGGAAGGCCATGCACACGTACTCCCGAGCGAAGTCCCGCACAGCGCTCAGGCCGCGCTGGTGCCAGCGCCGCAGCAGGTGGTAGAGGCGGCAGTCACAGGGCAGCGGGTTGTTGTGCAGGTAGAGGCCGTTCTTGAGGAAGGCGGGCAGCGCGGCCAGGGCAGGTACGGGGACGCGCCCCAGGCGGTTGGCGGAGAGATCCAGGGTACGAAGGTGGGTGGCGCCCAGGCCGTGCAGGTGGGCGAAAGAGAAAGAGGCGAGTTCATTGCGACCCAGGTACAGTCGGCTGAGCGCGCCCAGGCCATGGAAGGCGCGCTGGTCCAAGTGCGTCAGGCGGTTGTTGAAGAGCAGTAGCATCTCCAGCGCCCCTAGCCCGTCGAGGTCGTGGCGGCCCAGCGCCCGCAGCGCATTCGACGATAGGTCGAGCAGCCTCAGGCCACTGGCGTTGGTGAAGGCCCCGCGGCCCAGCATGTCCAGCTCATTGTGGCCCAGGCGCAGGGCGCGCAGGCGGGCCAGGGGCGCCAGCCAGCCGGGGCGCAGGCGCTGGAGCGCGTTGTGGCTCAGGTCGAGGTCTGCGGCGGCGGTAGGCAAGGTGGCCGGCACGTCCCGCAGCCCGAGGCCTGCACAGCTCAGCAGGTCGGCGGCGCAGACACATCTGTAGGGGCAGCTCTGGGGCGCAGGGAGCAGAAGACTCTCAGGCTCTGGGGAGCCAGACCCGACGCGCAGCACGCCCAGCAGCACGCCCAGCAGCGCCAGCCGGGCCATAGCAGGCGCGTGGCGGCAGCTCTCGCCGGGACAGGGCGTGCGTAGGGCAGCCGGGTGGCACTCCCCGGACCTCACCACGCTCCCTCCAGGGCGGCCTGCCGCAGCGCCAGCGCGCGGCTCCTAAATACTCGGCGAGGGCGCCGCTCGGGGCGGACCTGGGCTCCCATTGGCGCGGGGAGCAGGGGCGGGGCGATGGCTCTCTGCGGCACCTCCCTCCGGCGGAAAGAGCCCGGTCCCGCCCTCCACCGCCGCCGGTTTGTTTTCCTGGAAGGGCTGGGGTATGTGTGTGTTGGGTGGGGGAGAAGAACCTTCCCTCTCCTCAGGTGGCCCCCCTGCCCGTGCCCCCTGACGCTGGAAGCCGGGCTGTGTGGCCCGTCACAGGGCTTTAGTGCTGCACCGGGGCTTGGTGAGGGGGAGGTGGGGGCAGCGAGTGATGCAGGTGGGCTGGACGGTCACCCTCCCCCCACCGCCGCGGCGCTGCGGCTTTTCCACTGGCCCAGGCCTGCTGACAGCCCCTGCACCCTCTCCTTCTAGGACAGAGCGAGCCACGTCCGTGCTCCTGGCCGATCCCTGCTTCCAGCTCCGCTCTATCTGCTATCTCCTTGGGCAGCCAGAGCCCCCTGCTCCGGGCTTTGTGCTGCCCGCCCCCGACCCGAAGCGCTTCTCCCTGCAGAGCTGTGAGTGGGCTGGGGGCGGGTCAGAGGGAATGAGGACTTAGGAGTCCAGCCAGGCTGGGGGCTACCTCAGAGGCGCTGGGGCTCTAGGGACACATCCGGTCTGGCCACCTACTGCCCACAGACCCAGAGTACATCAGCGTGGAGGAGCTGCGCCAGGTGGAACAGATGCTGGCACACCTGACCTCCGCGTCTGCCCAGGCAGCGGCTGCCACCCTGGTGAGCTGGGGTCACAGCATACAGGCAAGCAGGTGCCCCCATGCTGGACCCCCGACCCTGGCCCATCTTGCCCTCTGCCCCCTGCAGCCCACCAGTGAGGAGGATCTCTGCCCCATATGCTACGCCCACCCCATCTCGGCTGTGTTCCAGCCCTGTGGCCACAAGTCCTGCAAGTAAGTGGGCCATGGGGGTGTGCAAGGGCTGGGAAGGGAGCAGCAGGGACACACAGGCCATCTCCCCGCCCGACTTTGTAGAGCTTGCATCGACCAGCACTTGATGAACAACAAGGACTGCTTCTTCTGCAAAGCCACCATCGAGTCCGTGGAAGACTGGGAGAAGGCAGCCCATGCAGGTGCCACGTCCTCGGCTGCCTAGGCATGCCACGCCTGCCCAGCAGGAGCCTCCTCCTTGAACCCAGACCAGCCCTATTTATGAGCACCCCTTGCCTTGTTCCCCACACCACCATACCCCCACCCCCACCGCCAACCTCCTGGCCTGTGTGAACCTCATTGGCAGGAGACCAGCCATGCCTGAGCTTGACTTGCAGTCAGGGCCACAGTAAGCATTAAATTATTATTCCATACAGCCCTGGCCCGGCCCTTCTTGAGAGAACGGGCTTTGTGGGGTATACCCAGAAGGCTCCAGCCAGATTATGTCCAAAGAAGGCAGGTGTCCAACGGATTCAGCTTCGCCCAGATCTCCCCAGACAAACAGCAGTCCATAGCAGAGTCCAGGGCCTTCTGAGTGCCAAGCCAGGGTTCCCTTGCTGAAGCGGCAACAGTACCCCTTACATGATGATGCGCGGCTCCGGCACCGACTCGCCAATAGACTTGTGGGGCAGCACACTGGCCCCATTGAGGTAGAGCTCATCGTTAACTATGACGTCCTCGCCCAGCACCGTCACATTCTCCATGCGCACCTAGGGGGAGGGGACAGTCCTTGTCAGCAAGGCAGGCGCATTCCCTGCCCCTCTGCCCCCTCCAGCCCAGCCCACAGCCTTACCCACTGGCCCACGCGGCAGCGCCAGCCGACAATACAGGACTCGAGCCAGGAGTGGGAGCGGATATGGGCCCCCCGCAGCACTGTGCACCGCCGGATGCACACACCATCTTCCACCACCACGCCGGGACCCAGGCTCACATTGGGACCAATGCTGCAATTCCGGCCAATGCGGGCACTTGGGTCCTGAGGACAGCAGGGAAAACAGAAGTGGCCATTTGTCTCCCCAAGACTGGGGAGGGGGAAGGACTGGGCTGGACCCTTACCACCAGCACGTTGCCCACAATGCCAGGACCTGAGTGCAGTTGCTCAGGCTGCTTCTGTCGAAGTGATTGGAGGAAGAGGCACATGCCAGTGAGGAAGTCCTTGGGCTGCCCAATGTCCATCCAGAAGCCTGGAGCAAGGGGACACATCAGGGGCTTGGCCCAGCCACAGGCCACCCCGCCCCCTGCAGCCTCCCTGCCTCACCCTGTAGCTCCATGGCATATAGCTGTCCCTCCTTGGCCATGACAGGGAAGATCTGCTTCTCAATGGACGTGGGCTGAAGCTGTGGGAGTGGGCAGCTGTGAGCAAGGGCATGGCAGCTGCAGCCCTTGCTGGCCCACCCAGCGGCCCCCAACACACCTGAATGCGCTGTAGCACGGCAGGGCTCAGGATGTACATGCCCGCATTGATCTTGTTGGACACAAACACCTGCGGCTTCTCCACGAAGCGGTGGACGCGGCCCGTGTCGGCCTCACACACCACAACACCATACTTAGAGGGCTCCTCCACTTTGGTCACCTGAGTGCAGGGGGACCTCAGGCCTAGTGCAGTGTTCCCAAGCCTCGCATGCATGCTGTGCCCCAGATGCTTAAAGGCACATGCTTACACCCACAACAGAAGAGGGCAGTTAAAGGCTGGGGAATGGGAGAAGCTGGGCGTGCAGGTGGGAGTGTCAGAGAAGACCTGGTTGTCCCTTACCAGGATTGAGCCCTCCTGGCCATGGTGCCGGTGGAACTGCACCATGGCTTGGAAAGGGAAATCGCAGATCACGTCACTGTTGAGGACGAAGAAAGGGTCTGCAGTCTCGGAGAGCAGGTCACGGGCCAAAGCCAGGGGCCCGGCTGGGGGAGGGGACAGGACAGCATCTTTCTGGGTCTGAACCCCTGGATCCAGGCTCAGGAGGCCTCACCCAGGCCGAGTCTTACCTCTTGCCTGACCCAAAACCCTCTCCCAAAGAACTTCCTGTCTCTACTGACCTGTCCCCAGAGGTTCCTCTTCATGGGACATGGAGATTCGGATTCCAAGCTAAAAGACAGAAGCCAGCCGTCAGGTTCCTCCCACCAGGACGGGAGGCTGGGTGGGGACCAAGGAAAAGGGACAAGAGTCCGAACCTCACCCTCTGCTCCTGCGCCCTCATTTCCTTCTCCAGCACCTGAGACATGTAGCTCACGGCCAGAATCACGTGGTCCACACCTGCCTGTCGGACAGAACCGCGCCGGCCGCCGGGACAGGCTCAGCCGGAAGGCAGGGGCGTCCCGACCCCTAGCCGCCAGCCGCCCCTCATCCTGCCGGGCCCGCCCAGGGCCCCAGGCCCGGGCCTTACCGCGGCCAGCGCCTCCACTTGGTGCAGCAGGATGGGCTTATTGCAGAAGTCCACCAGAGGCTTTGGGATGCTTAGCGTCAGCGGCCGCAGGCGCGTCCCATAGCCGCCCACTAAAATCAACGCCTTCATCGCGCCCGCGGCCGGCCGGATAGGGAGTCCCGGCTCCGAGGTGACCGCGGAGCGCCTGGCCGGCTCCGGTCGCGTCTCTCCCCGCCGCGCCCTCCACCCACTGCGCTGACCGGCTCCGGCTCCGCCTGTGCACTCGTCCACGGGTTCGCGATCGCTACACACCAGAACACAAGGCCGGACGCACGGAAACTGGCCCGGAACTCGGGCGGGCAGTGACGCGGCCTACGGGCCAATCGGCTGCAGTGGACGTGGCACGATGCGACGCCGGAACGCCGTTGCGCGGCGCCCCGTAGCTGCAGCCAGTGAGCAGAGGAGCGCGCAGCGCTGCCATGGGGACGCACGCCATTGGCGGACCAGGAGATGGGACTGGCGCCGAGGGCAAGGCTTCCTCCCCCACCGCCCCGCCCACCCTTCCGGCCCCGCCCCGCTTGGAGCAGCCAGGGGGAGGGCCGTGGGCAACACAAACACGCAGACGCGCCGCAGTTTGTAGCGGCTTTATTTTGACATACAAGACCTCAGACACAGGCGGCGCGACGCTGGATGTACACATAGGCGCGGCCGCGGCCCAGCAACCCCGCAGGCAAGGTCCCGAGAGAAGGCGCAGGCGGCGGGGCTTCCAGGTGGAACGCAGAGCCTATCCTGGAGGCGCTGGAAGCTAGGAGCCTGATCTTCCCCAGGGGGCTCCCATTGCTTTCCTTGTTAGCACTTTTTTTACGTCGGCGCAAACAAAACCAAGTCGAACAGCTGTAGTTCAAAGCAGTCTGCATCTAGGGGTGGGCACGTGGCCGGGTGAGAGCAAGCGGGCTGCGGCTACAGACCTAGCCCAGGGCTTTGGCCCCACAGGAAGAATCCCCACAGCCAACGCACAGGCCCCCAAGTAAGGGGGTGGGGTCCCCTTCCTCTTTAAGCCCAGAGGGCTAGTGTCCTCTTGGCCCAGGGCAGCACATAGGGGTCACGTGAGCGTCCTGTAATCCCACCTTGCACTTTGGTCCCAGGTTGGGGCTAGGAAGGCAGGGCCTGGCAGGGACAAGGCTCTGGCATGGAGCAGGAGGAAGTAGTGGCAGAGTACAGTACACACACGCCCACCACCAGCCAGGCAACACTTGGGTCTCCAAGTATCAGAAGCGCTGAAAAGAGGTCGTCTGCCCTGGGGGAGAAGCAGCAAATCCCACGCCCTTCTGCCAAGAAAACACTGGACATAAGTACAGTCCCTCTGGCTGTGAAGAGCAGCACAGGACAACATGGGCTCCCAGAATGAGGAACCCAGGAGGCCCAGCATCTCCGCAGGCTGGCAATGTTCCGTCAACGGGGTTCCAAGTCGCCCCAGACTATCTTAGCTTCTGCCCTGCCAGGAAATGGCTAACAGACCCTGCCTGCTCCTATGGCTGAAGCCACGGATAAGAGGAGAGAAGATGGTCATTACTGACCAGAAACCTGCATGCTGCCCCTCCCAGCCCCAAGGAACAGGCCCCTGAGTCAGAGGGCCGACATGGGATCTAACAAGGAGCCCACTGAAGACACGTGAGGCTGCATTTCTAAGGACCAGGAAATTAGTCTGTCAGCCAGCCAGGCCTCTCACAGACACAGGCTGGCAGGCTTACTTTTAATGCCCAAACAGGGACATGCCAAAAGGATAATGACAGTGGCACAGGCTCAGGTGAGAGCATGATCCCCAGCAACGGCTAGGTGAATGCCCGGTCACCTGGCCACGTGCTGGAAGCGGCAGGTCTCCATGCCATTAAGGGCTGGCAGCAATTACTAAAACCATGGCAAAGGAAGGGGTTGGCCATTGGCCTTCCCTGTACCACTGTCCGTGTCGCCACACTCCAGGCCCACAGAGAGGGAGCTGGGCCGGCAGGGCAACACCTCCTCCCATTGCTTTTGCTACCGCTTTTTTATAAAAACGTAGCACCTGCTGGGGAAGGTCACAGGCAAAGCTCACCTCAGAAACAGTTGAGCATTTTGCTGAGGACAGCACGAAGGAAATCAGTACCGCCGATGAACAAGGCCATACACCAGGGAAAGGATGCTAAGAGAGTGGCTGGCAGAGACAGAAATGAAGAGACAGGGGCCCCAAACTCTCACAGCAGATTCCGCATGCCCGTACCAGGGCCCACGCAGTGTCCCTACAAGCAGACGGATGGGGAGTTCTTCCTCACAAGCCCAGAGCTCCTCACGATGGGCCGCTGCCTGGAGCTCGGCCTGGGGAAAGGGGAGGCCTGCGGGCCACAGCCCGAGCACTGGGCAGGGCAGTCCACCCAGAGGCTGCACAGCCCGTACCCGGGGGACCCCACCCCCAGCACAAGAACTCCAGTTCCGTCTGTGCGAGAGCCACAGGGCCTGGGGCCTGCTGGGACACGGACTCTCCTTGGCAGAAAGCAGAAGCCCCCTTCAGTGGGGCAAGAGCGGGGGGCTCCCCTGGGCAGGGGACCTCGGGGAGCAAGGGTGACTGGGACGTGCAGGCAGGAAGAGGAGCGGGTTCATGTGCCAAGGAGTGCCTGCGAATCGCAGGCCCTGCCCTCTGCTGTGCGCTGGCTTTGGCCCAGCTTCATGAATCTAGCCTCACTCCAAGGTCAGAGCTGAGAAGGTTGGGTCTAGCTGTGTGTAAGCTGGCCCTCCAGGGGCATCTGTTGAAGAGCTGGCTGACACCCACAAGACAGTCCCCCAAGAGATGGGCACTCAGCCCCTCTACTTCTGATGAACAAGAGCTAGATGGGCATGGATGGCCCTGTGTCAGCCCAGGGCCACACCCTACGACCAAAGGGCCCTGCAGCCACAGATCCCAGACCTCAGCAAGAGAAACCAATGTCCAAGGCACCCTGGCCCTGCCTCCAAGCCCAGCAGGGGCACCTCCTCCTTCCTAGGTCAACCTGGACACAGCAGAGCTGCAGAGCTAAGGAGCCTGGCTGAGAGGGTATGCGTTCTGCCCTCCTTCATTTTATGTATATGGATTCCAGGCCACAACTGAAAACATTTCTTTTAGTTTACACCAAAGAGAAATATAACCCTTTCAAAGCAAGTCTGTGTGTCCTCACAGCGAGTTCAGTCAGAGTAATGGTCCCTGCCTGTGGGGGGAAAGGGAAGGGTCCTGGGGGCCCAGAGCTGGACCTACTGGTTCTCGTCCCGCATCTGCTCCATGATGCTGATCAGGTTCTCAAGGCCAAACACATAGCCTCGGTCCGGCCCGTCATGCACGGTGGGGTCATCCCGGAAGCCCTTAAACGTGCTGTGTGCAAAGTCGATCATGCGGACGTCCACCTTGGGTGGGGAGGAGGGGCCCACCTCGGGGCAGGCACCGCTGGGGCTGGTGCTGGGCGATGCTACCTCAGGGAGCCCCGTGTCCAGGTGCTTGAGACGCACCTCAGAGCGGCGGTCCAGGCAGGACTCGGCTCGGCACTCCTTGCCGTCATAGATGACGAGCAGGGAGCTAGAGTAGAAGCGGTAGGAGGCCTGCTGCTCCAGCACAGCTTTCAGGCCCCGCAGTTTGCTCAGAATGGGCTCAAAAAGGTCACGCCGCAGGTCCAGGCCATTGTGCAGGTACTGGTAGAGGGCGCTGCTGAAGCCTTCGATGGAGAGCCCACGGCCATAGTACTTGTTTCTGCAGAGGTAATGCCCTGTGTCCAGCTGGTACACCTGAAACCCCAGCAGACAGACCAGGTGAGTACCGCGTAGGGCTGCTGCCCTCACAGTGCCGGACAAGCACTGTCTGCAAAGCGCCTCTCACCAAGCCTGAGCTTTTCTGCTCAGCCCTACACAACTGAAGCGGGCAGGCCAGGTGCACCCTAAGTCTCTCTGGGGGAAAGGTGGAGACTAGGCCTCCAGGTTCTCTGCATTACCTCTGTAGCCTTTCTCCAAGATGCTCTGGTCCAAACTGGACTCAAACATGGAACATCGTGTTGACAGACAAGAGTTTTGGCCCCCGTGTCAGGGCAACAGGCTCTCACAGTGGCTCTGCACCTGGGGCCCAGACTAAAATCACCAGGCAAGGACAAAAAAACCTCAAGAAGCTACACACAGGGACGCACTCCGCACTCTGTGGGCACTCCCCTCTTGGAGGGGACTCTGGACCAATGTGGGCAGGACACCATCGGACACGGGCAGGGGTCTGTGCACCTGGCATACACTCATAGCAGCGCCAAGCTCTCTGTGGGGCGACTCACCTGCATGCCACAGACCCTGACACCCAGCGTGGCTGACGTACTCTGCTCACACTTCCTCATCTGCCGGGCTGCCTTCTCGGCCGAAGCGTCATCCCCGTGCTGCCGCGTGCCCATCTTCAGGTCCAGCACACAGGGGTACCTGAAGTGGTGCACCACGTTCTCAAGCAGGAGGAACTCTGGGCCACAGTCAAGGAGCATAAGGGCCACCCTCGCGACCTGCCCCAGACAGGACAACAGCCAAGCCCTACTGGATCGTCTTCACAAACTCTCCAACGTGCAGCTCATGTCACAGCCTTATTATCTTAAAGAAATTTTTTATTGTGGAAAAATATACTTAAAATTGCCATGTAATCATTCTTAAGTATACGGTCTGTGGCAGGAAGTACACTCATACATCTGTGCAGCCCCACCACCCACCTCCAGAACCTTCTCATCTTCCCAAATGGACACTAGCAACTGCATGCATCTGACAGGCACATCACTTCCCCGACACCAGCAGCCAAACAAGTCGCGCTTGAGCCAGCGCCTCCCCCAGCCCAGGTGGTGAGCCGGCCGTCTGTGGCAGTGGTCCCGGATCACTCAACGATACTCCCGGACAGGAATCTGTACAAAAAGCTGGATTTAAATTTCTATCTTGCCAATTTTGACTAAGTGGACTTAAACCAGTGGACTATTACATATTTAAACTTACCCCTTAGTATTCTAGAACCTTCTGCCCACAATGGCTCTATGGTCCCTGGCCTCCTGGCATTTATATCCACGTCTTCATCTAAATGTACCGCCTGCCACAACCCCAGCTAAAGGCGTATGTCTGCAAAGTCATGGGGGCCCCAGCCTGGACCTCAATCCTGTGCTTGGAGACCATGAAGCAGCCACCATCTTGGAGCACGTGACACTCAGCATCACTGTGACGATGGACATTTTCACATTTCCTAATTCTTTACAGAGTAATTTACAGAAAACCTTAAATTTGGCCTTTACTTAATCTAATCACCTGCTGTAACCCATCAAGTGACAGCGAGACTTGGAGGCAGCCATACAGCTCTCACAGCTCACAGCGCTCGACAGCATGGGCCGTGAGGCTGCCCTGGCCGCTGCGAGGCACAGCACCCGCCTGCTGGCGCCCACGCCCTCACCCGTGCGCTGGAATCCAGAGCTCCTCCCCCAAAAGGCTGCTATGGGAACAGCACTCGGCACACCCCTTAGCTTCGCAGGAAACCCAGGGGATTCTAACCTGGTGCGCAGTACTTTTACTACTAACATCCTAAAACTATTTTACATTGTACAGGCTTGGTGTTTACCTTCAAACAACAACAATCAAATGTATTACTTTTCACTTATTATCTCTAGTGGGGAGAAGCGCATAGGCATGTGTGCACATGCACACACACACACAGGTGCTGATGGATATGGGGCCACCAGCCATATCCGGCGAGTTACACTTAAACTTTAACTCATTAAGATAAGCTTAAAGTTCAGGGACTCATTCACCGCAGCCGTGATTCAGCACTGCGTGGCCACCAGACCGAAAGATGGCACAGAATACCGCCACAGCCGCCAGCACGTTTCAGCTTCAGTCTTAACTGCCCCGACAGGTGGAAGATCCACCCTGTTGATGAAAGCAGGAAGGGTGAAGAGCCTGTGACACAGGCGGACCAGCACACTGGCCCGCGCAGGGGTGTCAGCGCTGCAGGAGCAGAAACAAGGATACTATACAGCTTCCGGTCCTTGGACTCAGAGCGCATGCGGCTCAGCTGCTGCTTGTGACAGCGCAGGCTCCAGGGGTTGTGGCTGATCCTCTCAGAACCCAGGCCGCTGTTGCCGTCCAGCATCTGGAAAGGGACGTCTGAGTGGCTGTGCAGCTCCACCTGTGGAACCTTTGCCTCCTGAGAGCTAAGAAGGAAGAACACATATGTTGCTATGGGCTCAGACAAGTTGCCCTCCGGGGTTTCACTGCACAGGGTGGGAGAGGCCTGTGGCCTGCCCTGCGGACGGGTGACATGGGACCGCAGATGCAGGAGCCCACTGAAGTGAGTAAATGGTTTAAGTTGTGCTCTTCCTGGGTCTCTGAAAACTATGTGAAAAATAATTCTTTGCATCATATTATGTGATGAAGATACCATTTCACATCCATTAGAAAGGCTATTATAAAAATAAATGGGATATCAATAATACCTTAATAAAAATTAAAAAATAAATAAAATAAAATAAAAAATAAATGGGGACAAAGATGAATTCAAGATGATGGCATGAGAGGTGAGAAGGAGACCTCCTCCCAAAACCACAAACAGTACAAAAATATAGTTCATTAATCAACTAACCTTTAAAGAGCAACAAAAAAAGAAGGCTGAACCAGATGGCATACACACCTCACAAACACAGCAGACCTCATGAAACAGGGTAACGTACGAAAGCCTTTATTTGGTGGGACCCAGGCCCTTCCCCCACCCAGCTCACCGGGAGGACGAAGAGAAACAGAGCAGGGAGGGGGTGGAAGCCTGGGACTGCTGAACACCTAGCCCTGGAGATCTGCTTTGTGAGCAGAATCCTATAGCGTGCGGTGCTCTGGACATTGGGGAACTCGGACAGGCAAGAGTGCTTGAGAAATTGACATTCCGGCCGTTTGTGGAGGACGGTATCCACACCCGGCTGCGCTGTGACACAGGAAAGGCAGGCGGTCTGAGAGGCTTCCTAGCAGCCAGAGGGCTGCTGAAGGGCGGGGTCTGCATGGAGCTTGCTGTGCAGGAGAAGGGAGAGCTGGACAGGGTTGTCTGGGCACATTCTGCCCAGCTGCTTGGAAACTTTGGGGATCTTCAGATCTCCATCCCACTACCTGCCTACTACTCAGCTCGGAGGCCCTCAACTGTTACACACAGCCAGCCGAGCTTTCCTACTGCATGCAGGCACCTGCTCGCAAACCCACAGTCACTGCACAGGCATCAGGCCAAAGGGAGGCCCGCCTACAACAGCTAGAGACACAAAGCACAGAGGCTTCCACCTGTGTGCTCGGCCCACTGGCTCTGACACTGGAGACAGGCACCGCAGACAGGAAGCACGAAACAGATCTTTCCTCCCCCCGGGCACCAGCTCTGCTCCCCTATGACCCCCAACCTCACTCTAGGGGCTGAGCAGCTCCAGAGAATGGAGCTTCTGGGCACTAGAGGGCACCACACAGAAATATGACACGTCAAAAGAACATGGTTCTGACCAAAATCTCACAAACCCCAGAAAAAGGGCGAAATGAAACCAAACTCACCAATCTTCCTGAGAGTTCAAAATAAAAATGATAAACATGCTTATGGAGGTACAGAAAATATACAAGAACTCAGGAACGAATTTAAGTTGGAGATTCAATCATTAAAAAATTCCGTATCTGAAATGAAACATACAATGGAGAGATTTAAAAGCAGATTAGATGTAGTAGAAGAGATGGTAAATGGAATAGAAATTAGAGAAGAGGAATACAAAGAAGCTGAGGCACAGAGAGAAAAAAGAATCTCTAAGAATGAAAGAATATTGAGAGAACTGTGTGACAAATCCAAATGGAATATTCGCATTACTGGGGTACCAGAAGAAGAAGAGAGAGAAAAAGGGATAGAAAGTGCCTTTGAGGAGGTAATTGCTAAAAACCTCCCCAATATGGGGACAGAGGTAGTCTCTCAAGCCATGGAGGTGCACAGATTTCCCAACACAAGGGACCCAAGGAAGACAACATCAAGACATATAATAATTAAAATGGCAAAGATCAAGGATAAAGACAGGCTTTTAAAAGCAGCTAGAGAGAGAAAAAAGATCACACACAAAGGAAAATACATCAGGATATCATCAAATTCTCAACAGAAACTTTACAGGCCAGAATGGAGCGGCATAATATATTTAATGCAATGAAGCAGAAGGGCCTCGAACCAAGAACACTCTACCTATCAAGGTTATCATTTAAATTTGAAGGAGGGATTAAACAATTTTCAGATAAGCAAAAGCTGAGAGAATTTACCTCCCACAAACCACATCTACAGTGCATTTTGGAGGGACTCCTATACATGGAAATATTCCTAAGGCTAAACAGATGTCACCCAAGGGAAGACAAATAATATGATTCATTACATACAAAGAATGGAGAGGCAGAAAAAGGAGGAAAAAAAAGAACCTTTAGGTTGTGTTTGTAATAGCATACGAAGTAAGTTAAATTAGACTTGTTAGATAGTAAGGGAATTACCCTTGAACATTTGGTAACCACGAATCTAAAGCCTGCAATGGCAATAAGTACATACCTATTGATAATCAACATAAATGTAAATGCTCTGAATGCATCAATCAAAGGATGTAGAGTTACTGAATGGATAAAAAAACAAGACCCATCTCTATGCTGTCTACAAGAGACTTACTTCAAACCCAAAGAAATGCACAACCTGAAAGTAAAGGGATGGAAAAATATATTTCATGCAACTAATAGAAAAAAGCAGGAGTTGCAGTACTTGTATTAGAAAAAATAGACTCAAAACAAAGAAAGTCACAAGAGACAAAGAAGGATATTACATAATGATAAAAGGGTCAGTCCAATAAGAGGATATAACTATTATAAATACCTATGCACCCAACACCTACATTTAAGAAACAAATACTAACAGAATTAAAGGGGGAAACAGAATGCAATGCATTCATTTTAGGAGACTTCAACACACCACTCACTCCAAAGGACAGATCAACCAGACAGAAAATAAGTAAACAGACAGAGGCACTCAACAAAGTATTAGAACAGATGGACCTAACGGACACCTACAGAACACTCCATCCAAAAGCAACGGGATACACATTCTTTTCAAGTGCACACGGAACATTTTCAAGAATAGATCATATACTATGCCACAAAAAGAACCTCAGTAAATTCAAAAAGATTGAAATCGTACCAACCAGCTTCTCAGATCACAAAGGCATGAAACTAGAAATAAATTACTCAAAGAAAATGAAAAGGTCCACAAACACATGGACGCTTAATAACATGCTCCTAAAAAATCAATGGATCAATGACCAAATAAAGACAGAGATCAAGCAATATATGGAGACAAATGACAATAATTCAACACCGCAAAATCTGTGGGATGCACCAAAGGCCACGCTAAGAGGGAAGTATATTGCAATACAGGCCTACCTCAGGAAAGAACAATCCCAAATGAACAGTCTAAACACACAATTAATGAAACTAGAAGAGGAAGAACAAATGAGGCCCAAAGACACTAGAAGGAGGGACATAATAAAGATTAAAGCAGAAATAAATAAAATTGAGAGGAATAAAACAATAGAAAGGATCAATAAAAGCAGGAGCTGGTTCTTCGGGAAAATAAACAAAACAGATAAACCCCTAGCCAGACTTATCAAGAAAACAAGAGCGTCTACATACATAAACAGAATCAGAAATGAGAAAAGAAAAATCGCTCGATAATGAGGGTGAATGTAGTAACCACATTGTTTTTCTAGTGAAACCTTCATAAGATTTTATATCAATGATACCTTCATAAATAAAAATAAGTAAATAAATAAATGGGAACAAGTACTGAGGATTTGGAAAACTGGCGCTCTTGTACACTGCTGCAGGGAACATGAAGTGGTGCAGCCGCTGTGAAGAAGTCTGGTGGTTCCTCAAAAAAGTTACATGGAGAATTATCGTATGATCCAACAATCCCACTCCTAGGTAAATACCAGAAAGAACTGAAAACGGCCACTCAAGAGACTTTCCGCAATGGCCACAAAAGCACCAGGACCATCAAGGGCTGCCCCACGCCCCTCAGTGGAGGAACGGGTACATGCAGCATGGCCCAGCCACACAGCAGGGCGGTACTCAGCTCCAAGGGGGTGAGGTCTGACACAGGCCTCCCCCTGTGTGCACCCTGAGGCATTCTGCCAAGTGAGACAGCCAGACACTCTATGATTCCACCGACCGAAGGTACCTACAAATTCAGAGAAGCAGAATAGTGGCTGCCAGGGCGGGGGCTGCCGGGTGGATGGTTCCTGGGCCCACAGCCTCTGCTGGTGATGACAAAGGAACCCTGGAGGTGGTGGTGGGGACGGTGGCACAACAGTGTGAATGTACCTGATGCAACCAAACTGTGCACTGGGAAGAGGTAAAAATAGTAAATTTTACATTGTGTATTTTACGACGATTTAAAAATATACAAAAACCGAACATGTAGTTTCACACTTAACACCTGCAGGGTGGGGCAGGGGAGGTCACTGTCAAGGACATGTGTAACCGTCCTATCTTTGCCCATGACATCTACAACCCCATCTTTAACAGGAGTCAAAGAAAGCATATGTGGATGTCACATCTGGGGGTGGCTGGCTGCCTCTGTCTCGGCCCTGAAAGACAGAGGAGCCATCAAAGAAGGACCAGCAGGGGCAGAGCCACCGAGTGGCCCAAGGGACCTGTGTTTCTCAGCGGACAAGGTTTGCACCTGTGGAAATCATGAAGCCATGTGCATAACGGAATTTTATTCCTAAAATGAGTCAAACCACAGAGGGTGGTGAGATGACACCTGTGGTAACTGAAAATATTACAACTTCACTTTGCCCCCAACATAAAAATCTGCTTGAAGTAACTCACAGTGCTGTGTCACACAGCCAAGCCAGGCTGAACCGTGGGCCCTGGACGTGGTTCAGAGCAGAGGTGGAGTGCTATGGTGCTCACATGCCGCTCTCTTGTCCAGAGCTGCCAGCCTTTCCTCTAACTGTGGAATGAGCCGCACAGAGTTGGGCTGGCCCCCGGGACTGGCATGTGCTGGAAATGCTGGTGCTCACCCAGGGTGGCTGGGCAGGCCATGAGACACTGGCAGAGGCCACTTCCCTTTCACGGGAGGTGGAGGAGCCCACTGCTGCCTCCCCGCATGACAGACTCACTCCTCTGGGCAGGGCGGTGCTGAGGCCAGCACGGAGGCCTGTTGATCCCCTTTAAGAAACAATAAGGCTGGCTTATTTGCCGATTAAACCCAGGTAACTCCCCTGTGCCTGGACAGGGCGCCCGTGGCTCCAGGCATCTCTCCCGGCGCTGCCGCCCCAGCCCCGGTAAGGGGATGAGTGCAGCTCCTGGGCACGACCCGGACAGTAGGCTGCTTGCTGCAGACAGAGCGGCGGCCCCTTCCAGGGCACAGGGACTGGACCCGGGCAGCCCTGGACACTGCTAGGTGCTTGGGCTTCCTACCAGCCGACTCGTGACGCCACTGGGCACCTCTGAAGGACAGAAGCTGGCCCCTCTAAAGAGCTGACGGAGAGAGGCGCCACCTTGTTACCTGAATGACCAAGCTTAGGTCCCACAATCATCAGCCAAAAGGAAGCCCCTTGGGGAATAAAAAGGAGGCCCTGAGAGAAGCCCTGGACTCTGTAGGCTGGGGTCAGAGAAGCAGACCTGGCCAGAGAGGACCCCACCTAAGGACATGGGAAATGACATATCACCCACTCCGCCAGGCTCATGGGGTTCTGTGCACCACCCCTTCCATGGAAGGGAGTGAGTTGGGCCCCTGGGCCCTCAGAGCTGCAGGGATGGGGTTGTGCCCATCACACACGCTGCTGAACTGGTCTGAAGTCAGAGATCAAATGTGTGCTGCCTCGTCTAAGGAGAGTCTCAGCTCCAACTTCCATGTCAGGTCAGAGCATCCTAATCACTGCAACTCATTTTTCAGTGAAATCCAACATAAAGTAATTTAATCATACAGGTCTGTTTTCATTTTATTTCAGGAACCCCACATTATTTTGGTTTATTTTTACTTAATTATTTTTACCAATTCAGTGGGGTTTTTAGTATACTCACAAGGTATACCCCACACCACTATCTAATTTTTAAGATGTTTCTATCACCCACAAACAAAGCCCAGCACCATGAGCAAGTCCCCCCTTCCTTGTCCCTCGGTCCCTGGCACCCACTGACCTGCCTCTGGTCTACACAGCTCTGCCTGTTCTCAGCACTATGGATGCCGTGGCTACACACGTGCTTTTCTGCGGCTGGCTCCTCCCGCTCTGCATGGGCTTCCTGGTCCATCCACATGGTGGCCTGTGTCGGGCCCATTGCTGGGAAACATGCTGTGCGGTGGCTGTGCCACGTTTTACTTACCCATGTGCCAGGTGACAGGAACACGGGTTGCCTCCCTTCTCTGGCCACTGAGGATAAAGCGGCTACTAACACCTGTGTACAAGCTTTACGTGTGAGTGTGTCTCTTCCATCCTTGGGGTGGGCCTACTGGGGTTAACTTTCTGAAGACCCTGCCTGCTCATTTCTCCAAACAGCCGTGCTATGTGCCTCCCGCCAGCAATGCAGAAGAGACCCACTTTCTCTGTGCCCTCATCGCTCTGATGCTGGCCTTTTCATCATGGCCGCCCTGGTGGGAGGTTACATTATTTTTTGAAAGAAATATCAAGAAATATGATAGACTGTTTTCCTAAACTACAAGAGAAATCAATTTCACATGCAATAAACTAAATTTCAGGTACAGGGAAAGGGTTCATGAGCTGCTATTGCAGTCTCAGAGAGGTCTGCCACCGCCTTAAAGGACACTAGGTCTGCAAGGCCTCTACCTGGCCCTGCCTCTGACGTCTGCAGGTCAGAAAACAGGTGGAGCCTCGCTGCTGATTGGTGCATTCTGATCTCCCGTTGTGGAGAGCGAGACACCTATGTGGGGGCCCAAGAACACCAGCGATACTCCCCTGATCTTAAGCCCTGCTTCCCCGTGATGTGGCGGGACAACAGACGGCCTAAGCATCTGTGCTCACAGAGCCATACATGCACCCTCACCCCGCTCAAGGCCCCCTTACCTTTCGGAGGCCTCGAGGGCCAGGGTGGCTTTCTCCTCCTTGTGCTCACTGCCGCTGCCGGACCGGTGCAGACTCCGGCGCGAGTGTTTGCGCCGAGGTTGCTCCCGTTCTGGTGTGGCGTCCTGCTCCACTGCCTCACTCTCCACGTAGGGGTAGGCCACCAAGTTGATGTAACCATCACTATCTCCCTCAAAACAGACAGACACCACGCCTGTGGAAAAAAGGCAGCCAGTCAACAAGTGCACAGGCAGGGCCTCCGCAGCCCAGTCCTCGCCTGTCCCGAACCACTGCTCACCACGGTAGGAGTGAGCGACAGCCGACATCTTCCAGGAGACAGCCAACCACTCACCCCCACGACGTCCACTCCTGACCTTGGATCTCGGATAAAGCTCTATCCCCACTCTCTGCATCTAGTCTTCTCACATCTAGTCTTGGCTTCTGGACCTTTCAAAACAACTGTGTCTGCCAGGTGCCATTGACATCATGTCCCCCTCTGCCTAGGTGGCCACTTCATGACACAATGTCCTGTGTCCTCCCCTAGATGTGGCTTCCTTACACTGGGCAGTGTCAGCTAGGCACCAAGACTTCTCCCTCCAAGCAGCTCCTAAGATACCCCTCTGCCCATGCCGAGCAGCAGGCTGTTCCGACCTGGCCAGGCCGACTCCCGCCTCACCGACCTGCCAGCACTCCCCGGTTGAGGCCCCTCCCTCCTATCTTCCATGCTGTATTCACAAACAAACACTTCGTGCTGTCCATTTCTATTCAACAGGTTGTTCACTGTTTCCTCTGGATCACTACCAGAGAAGTTAAAATAATACTTAAGAGACTGAAGAAGAGGTGTTTTTTTTTTTAAAAAAGGGTCTGGGCTGGCCTTAGTCTAATTTCCACATCCAACCTTCTGTCAGCTATATTTCTCCATTTACACTGCTGGTAGGCAAAACTGGCTCCATGATCTGAAAATTGGTGAGAAGCATTTATGAATTATGTCAATAAGCCAACCAAGAATATCTTCCTTGGCCCACTTCCATGTCCACGCGGGCACAGCCCCAATTCCTGGGCCCTTTTAGGAACCTTGAAACATCCAGGAGAAACAGACTCCTTTCTTACATTCCCATGACACTGCCTCACGGTGTGGCTCACCTGCGTGGGCTTCGCTTCTGGACACTGGCTTTCCCACAGTGGTGGCTGCCTCTCCCGTGGGGTCATGCCTTTGTAACTTCCTCTCCCTGTCCTTACCAGAGCCTCCTTCCGCTCGAGCTGGAATGCCCTCTGGTCTACAGTCCCTTCGTCTCCCGGGACTCCTCACGCTCTGGCCTAGAGGGCCCTCCAGGCCTGCCACGCAGCTCCCCACGGGCCCCTCCCTGCACTTGGCTTACTCCTTGTCAGAGCGCAATACATCCTCAGGTAAATTCCTGGGTAACGGCGCTCAGGCCAACTTCCCCAGTCCTCTGCAAGACTATTGTGCTTCAACACTTGGCTGACATTTGACTGAAGACAAATCCTGTGCTGCCTGCAAATAAAGACGACATCTTACTTCCCCTCTAACCTGGATGCCTTCTATTATTTCCTTTCCTTTTCTTGACCACCTGCTCTGGCCAGAAGGTCCCATAAATGCCAACCAGAAGTGGAGAACACAGACATCCTGATCTACTGGGGAGAAAGCCAGCATCTCCTCATGAAGCACGGCGCTAGCTCAGGTGTCTCAGAGGCGCCCACTGCCTGGTGAGGGCCTGCCTTCTATTCGTCGTCTGTGAAGTTCCACTGCTGTTCTTTTGTCAAGAATCGGAGCTGGACACTGGTGGATGCTTTTTCTGTTTCTTCTGAGGTAAGAGGCACGATGGCTTGTCCCTAGTTTACTGATACAGCAGATCCCACTGACTTGCGTGAGTTACCCTGCCCAGCATCACTCAGGTGAGCCCTACTGGGGCATGACGTACTATCGTGGTCGGACCAACCCATTAAAATGTTGTTCAGTGTTTTACATCTAGGTTCGTGAGATACATTTATTTTCTTGTAGTTGTTCTACAGAATGAGTTGGGACATATTCCCTCTTCAGTTTTTTAGAAGGATTTGTGTAGAACTGGAAGTATTTGTCTCTTAAATATTTGGTAGAATTCACCAGTGAAGCCATGTGGTCCTGGAGTTTTCTTTGCTACAATGCTTTAAACTCCAATTTCAATTTGCTTAATAGACAGGGCTATTCAACTTACCCATTTCTTCTTGAGTGGGCTTTTACAGTCTGTTTTCAAAGAAACTGTTTCACCTAAGTTGTAGAATTTATTGGCATAAAGTTGTTCATAACATTCTTTTAAGTATCAGTAGAATCTAGTGATGACACACCTACCATTTCTGATACTGGAAATTTATGTCTTCTCTTTTTCCTCTCAGTCTGGTTGGAGATTTATCAACTTCATTTTCTTCTCAAAGAATCAGCCTTTGGTCTTTGGTTTTCATTGACTTTATTTTTTCTCATTTTCTGACTGAATTATCTTTTTCTTATCAATTTATATGAATTTATATACATACACACATACATGTGTTTGTGTGTGCGTGTGAGTTTCTGGAAAGGAATCCTTCCTGAGCTCTATGTGTTGTGAATACCTTGACCTATTTTCTTTAACAGTGCATTTTGATAAACATGTTTTCATTTCAATTTCCTGAGGTTGAATGCACCATCCCTTCCTTTGACACTGAGCTCCTCAGGCCATCTCAGCAGCGAGACTGGAAGCCTTTCGCGCCACTGCAGGCGCCCGACATGCCCATGGCGGAACCTGCTCGGGGACACAGCTACCCTGTGGGCAGCTCAGGAAGACACTCCTTCCAAAAGTCCATCGCATCTGGGAATGAACGAGCCATGCGGTCTACCACCAGCTGAGGAAACAACACTCAGACCCTGACGTCTTTCCCCCCATTGCTCAGGTAGAGTGCGGGTAGCAGGTGAAAGGCAATCATTCATTTGACATGAATGGGCCCTAATTTTCCTGGCATTTGTAAGACTGGTTTAAACAGCACAGATTACACTCAGGTGGAGATTTTGTTACTTTTATAAAATACACTTTTAATTTACATTTAAAAATTGTGGTAAAAAAATATATATACCCTGTTGAAAACAACAGCAAACAAACCAACCAATTCAAAATTGCAAAGTAAGACTTGAAGAGACGTTTTTCCAGAGAAAATACGCAAACAGTCAATAGCATTTCAACATCGTTAGCCAACAGGGAAATGTAAACCCACACCACATCCAGATACCGCTTCACACCCAGGAGGGCAGCTATGGTAATAAACTAAGAAAGAAAGAAAATGAATGTTGGTGAGGATGTGGACAAACAGGAGCATTGCGGGCAAGTATGTTGAACGGTCTGGCGGCTACAGAACAGTTTGCTGGTTCCTCTAAAAGCTAAACACAGGCAGACTGTAGGACCCAGCAGTTTCACGTAAAGACTTGAAAACAGGGACCGAGACAGACTGGGAAGCTAATATTCACAGAAGAATATTCATGATCCACTATAGCTAAACCATGAGCACAGCCCAGCGTCCGTCAACAGATGAACAGACAAACAAAATGTGGTGTATATTTAGTTTACCATGGAAGAATATCCTGCCATAAAGAGGAATTAAGTTCTGATATGTGCTACAACATGGAGGAACCTTGAGAACACTATGCTAAATGAAATTTGCCAGACACAAAGGGCAAAAATGACACGATTCCACTTCTATGAAATACCCACAATCTGTAGAGACAGAAAGTAGATAAGAGGTTACAAGCGATTTGGGTGAGGGAGAAACAGGGAGTTAATACTTAGTGGGTGTGGAGCTTCTGTTTGAGGTGAAGGAAAAGCTCTGTAAACAGACTGTGATAGTGGTACACCACACCGTGAGTGCACTTAATGCCACTGAACTGCACATTTAAAAATGGTCAATTTTATGTATGTTTACCACAATAAAAAGAGTTGAGTAAACAAAAGCCAGTACTAATATGGATTGGTTTTTCTAAATGAAGGATTCCCTAAGTAAAGGATGATGTAAACATGACTGAATTCATACAGCTTCTAAAGTCAAAAAGCAAAAACACACAAAAAAATATAACTCACGCATGATGGGTACCATCATAAAAATGTATGAATAGAGTGATACAAGTCAGATTTCAAAACTAAGTGATTCGATTCTACAGTCATGGGGTTCTAGTCTATCAAGTTTAGTTACGTTTTAAAACATTATTTTTCCTTCAAAGGTTAGGAACCACCAAGCCCCTGTCCTGTCAATCTCTTACCATCAGCTCCCTGCCCGGCACACAGGCACAGGCCCCACAGAGCCTCCCTGCTGGCCACCTCACCCCTTTAGCTGGGCAGCATCTGCTTCTCCCCTCTGGGACCAGAGAATGGCACCCCCTCTCCTAGCCGGTCTGTGTAGACGGGACAGCTGGCAACAGCATGCTCTTCACCGAGAGGGCTCCATGTAGGGGACTCTCCTCTGGGTTACCGCCTGGTGAGCTCAACTCTCAAGACCTAAAGGCGTCACAGATGCTTTCAGCCTCAGATCTGGCTTTACAAAGTGACTCAGCCACTCTGAGACAAGAGAGACCTACAATCCCATCACACAGCCAACAGAACAAGGAAAACTGAGCTAAGGGCCTGAAAGCCCCAGGCTGCCCAAACCGGGCAGTGACTGACCTTTGTATTCAGGGGTGAACTCCTTCATCTCAGGAGGGAGGGACTCATAGAAGCGCTGCTCCCGGGCGATGAGGGGCTTGCACACAGTGTGGTCGTCGTAGCGCATCATGCTGCTGTGCCCACCCACCTGGTGGATGAAGGGCTCCAGGAGGACTCCCCGGTCTGTGGCCCGGCTGGCGTTCTTGCCATGCTGCCCCACTTCCATGGTTTGACAAACACACATTGCGTTGGGGGCCGGCTGCACGCTGAGGGCAGAGGATGTAGCACATGGGCCACGAGAGGAGAGCAGGTACAGGCTCTGGCGAGTCAAAAGCCAAGAGCAGGCGTCTGTTCAGCTTATTCCTCTTTCTTAATGGGAAAGAGAGAAGAAAAGAGAATCAAAACACCCGGCAAGCATACATCTTTCCATTGATTGGTGTTGTCTTCCATTTCTTTCATGAATGTCTTATAGTTTCCAGGATACAGGTCTTTCACCTCGCTGGTAAGTTTATTCCTAGGGACTTTATTATTTCACTGTAACTGTAAATAGGATTGTTTTCTTAATTTCCCTTTCTGCCAGCTGGATAGAAAGAATTAATATTGTTTAAATGGCCATACTATGCAAAACAATTTCCAGATTCAAAATAATCCCTATCAAAGTACCAATGGCATTTTTCAGAGAACTAGAGCAAATATTCTAAACTTTGTATGGAACCACAAAAGACCCCAAATAGCCAAAGCAATCTTGAGAAAGGACAAAGTTGGAGTTTATCACACTCCCTGATTTCAAACTATACTACAAAGCTATAGTAATCAAAACAGAGAGGTACTGGCACAAGAACAGGCCCATAGATCAATGGAACAGAACAGAGAGCCCAGATATAAACCCATGCATATATGGTCAATTAATATATGATAAAGGAGCCATGAATATATAATGGGAAAAAGACTGCCTCTTCAACAACTGGTGCTGGGAAAACTGGACAGCTACGTGCAAAAGAATGAAAGTGAACCACTGCCTCACACCATACACAAAATAAACTCAAAAATGGATTACAGACCCAAATAAAAGTAAGATCTGAAACCATAAAACTCCTAGAAGAAAATACAGGCAGTACACTCTTGAGCACTGCATTAGTAATTTTTTCTGAATAAGTCTCCCTAGGCAAGGGAAACAAAAGCAAAAATAAACAAGTGAGACGACGTCCAACTAAAAAGCTTCTGCACAGCAAAAGACACCATCAACAAAACGAAAAGGTAGCCTACTGAATGGGGGAAGACAGGTTCACGTGACACATCCAAGAGGACTCATATACAAAATATATAAAAACTCACACAACTCAACACCAAAAAGATAATAATCCTGTTTAAAAATGGGTGGAAGACCTGAATAGACATTTCTCCAAAGAAGACATACAGATGGTCAACAAGCACATGAAAAGATGCTCCACATCACTAATCCTCAGGGAAATGCAAATCAAAGCCACAGTGAGATATCACTGCACTCCAGTCAGAATGGACACTACTCAAGAGACAAGAAATAAGAAGTGCTGGTAAGGATGTGGAGAAACGGGAGCCCTCCTATACTGCTGGTGGGAATGTAAACTTGTGTAGCCACTATGGAAAGCAGTATGGGGCCAAAAAACTAAAAATAGAAATACCATGTGACTCAGTAACTCCACTTTTAAAAACTTACCCAAAGGTAACAAAGTCACTACTTTGAAAAGATATATAACAATGAGATATCACCTCACACCAGTAAGGATGGCCAGCATCCAAAAGACTAAGAACAACAAATGCTGGCGAGGATGCGGAGAAAGGGGAACCCTCCTACACTGCTGGTGGGAATGTAAGCTAGTTCAACCATTGTGGAAAGCAATATGGAGGTTCCTCAAAAACTAAAAATAGAAATACCATTTGACCCAGGAATCCCACTCCTTGGAATTTACCCAAAGAATACAACTTCTCAGATTCAAAAAGACATATGCACCCCTATGTTTATTGCAGCACTTTTTACAATAGCCAAGATATGGAAGCAACCTAAGTCTCCATCAGTAGATGAATGGATAAAGAAGAGGTGGTACATATACACAATGGAATACTATTCAGCCATGAGAAGGAAACAAATCCTGCCATTTGCAACAACATGGATGGAGCTGGAGGATATTATGCTCATTGAAATAAGCCAGGCCAAGAAAGACAAGTGCCAAATGATTTCCCTCATTTGTGGAGTGTAACAACGAAGCAAAACTGAAGGAACAAAACAGCAGCAGACTCAGAGACTCCAAGAAGGAACTAGTGGTTACCAAAGGGGAGGGGTGTGGGAGGGCGGGTGGGGAGGGTGGGAGAAGGGGATTGAGGGGTATTATGTTTAGTACACATGGTGTGGGGGATCAAGGGGAAAACAGTAGCACAGAGAAGGCAAATAGTGAATCTGTGTCATCTTACTACACTGATGGACAGTGACTGCATTGGGGTATGGGTGGGGACTTGATAATATGGGTAAATGTAGTAACCACATTGTTTTTTCATGTGAAACCTTCATAAGAGTGTATATCAATAATACCTTAAAAAAGAAAAACCGTAAGTTTATACACCTTCTTGGATCATTTCTCTACTTGATAAATGGGATGCTGTCCAATTCATGAATTGCTTAGTAAAATCAATTAGGTCTTTAAGTTTACTTGATTGAATCCCCCCCCCTTCATGAATTGCTCAATAAAAGCAATTAGATCTTCAAAAAAAAAAAAAAGAAAGAAAAGAAAAGATATATGCACCCCTATATATACTGCAGTATTATCTACAGCAGTGAAGATATGGAAGCAACCTAAGTGTCTCTGATGGATGAATGGATAAAGAAGATGTGGGACATATACACAATGGAATCCAAGCCATAAAAAAGAAGGAAATCTTGTCATTTGCAACAACATGGATGGACCTAACGGGTATTATGCAAGTGAAATAAGAGAATTTTACTTACATGTGGAATCTAAAAAACAATCAAAACAGAAATAGACTCATAAACACAGAGAACAGACTAGTGGCTGCCAAGAGGAGGGGAAATAGGTGAAGGCAATAAAGATGTGCAAAATTCCAATTATAAATTAGTCAAGGGGATGAAAGTATAGCATAGGGAATGTAGTCAATAATATTGTAGTATCTGTGACATTGACAGATGGTAATACACTCATGGTGCACATTTCGTAATGTATATAATTGTCACGTCACTACATTGTACACCTGAAACCAATATAATATTGTGCATCAACTATACTTCAATTAAACAAAAATACCTGAAGGCTACAGCTCTCGTGGAGCTCACAGAACACTCGCTCTGAGTGTGAACAGAGATTCCACTCTGCGCCCTCAACAGGGACGCTGCCTGGTGTATTAGAGGCAGCTGGTATATTTTTGCTGAATGACGCGACTTTGGGCTCCTCCATCCATCTTTTTATGCAGAGAAGCCCACATTCTCTTCCTTCCTTCCTTCTCAGATCCCTTTGAAGTTTGCCCAAGAATTTGATTTTAGAGTTACAGTAATTTACAAGCCATCAGGAAGGCTACTATCCCTGTTTACTTCACATTCAAACATTAGAGCTCAGGAAAAAAACAGAAGGCAACACGAACCATTCTGTCCGGCATTCTCATAATCTCCAGTACTGGTGAGGGTCTTGCCGGGATTCAAAGGAAGGGTTTTTTTTTTTTGCCTGAGACATCAGGTCACAATAGATTCCTAACTTTTTGGCTAACTTTTCAGACCAGGCAGGGAAATCATTCTTGCTAAGTTTAGAATAATAAAAAGGTCTTGCTTTTCTCAAAGGAATTCAGGCTCCAGATTTCTTCTACTTTAGATCTGTGGCCATTGCCATCAACTTATCAACACATCCAATACCACAGGGCTTCCCTTTCTGTCTGACTCTACCAACCAGTGGGACAAGGAAAAGCTCTTTGTACTTAAATATCCTCCTTCAATTTTCTCTCAAGAAAGTTCAAGTAGTGGGCAACTTCCTTAATACTGATTATATTTTTAAAATTAGGAATGTAGTAGGCACGTCTACATTTGAAAGATCAAGACTAAAAAAGAAAAATACAGTATTTGTAGAGCAAGAATATGGTTTTAGCTTCAAAAGATAAACCCTTTTCTCCCCATGAACCTCAGAATTATGGGTAAAACAGGCTATACAGTAATACTACTGCAAACCGCAAGACTTTCTTAACCCAAAGCTGCCCAGGACACTAAGTCCTACTTCACTGCTGTCAGTGGAAATAAATTACTCTCTGATCTCATTCCCCCGAACAGATTAGCACCACTTGGACACACACACTTTTGTGCTTAGCTATCCACTTTCTAGTCCTCCTTCAGGATTAAGCAACTTACTGGTCCGCGGGAGTTCTCTCAGATGCCACTCTTTTCCGGACCTGAGCTGGGCGCACACCTGTGGCTCCAACTCTGCCACAGCAGAATAGCACTGTACTGTCATCGCCTGTTCACATGTCTGTCACCCTGCCAGACCATTCTCCCTCATCTCCAATACAGGGTCCAAGGCAGCTCCTTGGCACAAAGTGCTCCAAAAAGGTTTGCTGGAGTGAATTAAATTATCCCAGGAAGAGGACCACAGCGAGTAAAAGTACAAAAATACAAAAATAAAAGGAATCTCGTAAGAGCAGTGGTTAGGGCAGCAAGTGGAGACAACTGTAGAGGTCCTGCCCCAGGGCTCCCACAGGCTACTGCCTGACTGTATCACTCCAGGGCACCCAGAGTGCAGATGGGACCCCAGGAAGGTGCTTGACTTTCCAGACAGGGCCAGAAGGTGTCTGGGAAAGGAGAGGGCCGACAGTGCCAGGTGCCCCAGAAGAGCTGGGCTGGGGACTGTCAAGGAAAGGCCAATCCCTGGACTCTGAGATGACAGGGACCTCTGCAGTCTCACAGGACTGAAAGGCAGACCTACAGACTTTTGATATTTTGCTTCCACATGATGTCTATTAGTCATGGGACTGTGTGTGAGCCTGAAATATTTTCTTAGAAGTAAACATGTCAAATATACCACATTTCTGTAACTTTCTGTTTTTCCTTTTAAATAAACCTGGGCTCTACAAAGTGGAAGTGCCTGGACACTGCCCCAAGCTCTGTGGAGCCAGGGCTGAGTCACCTGACACCAGGCTTCCTCACCGGGCAAATGAAGATGTGCCCCATGCTGGCGCTGCAGGGCACACTGATGTAGGACAAGGGCCTGGAGGCAGCAGGAACTGCCGGCTCTGACCCTCTCATAAAAAGCAGAGGTTGCCATTGTGGAAAGCAATATGCAGATTCCTCAAAAAACTAAAAATGGAAATACCATTTGACCCAGTAATTCCACTGCTAGGAACTTACCAGAAGAAAATAAGAACCCTGAGTCAAAAAGACATATGCACCCCTATGTTTATCTCAGTACTATTTACAATAGCTAAGAAATGGAAGCAGGTTACCTAAGTGCCCATCAGTAGCTGAATGGATAAAGATGTGGTACATATACACAAAGGAATATTATTCAGCCATAAAAAGAAAACAAATCCTACCATTTGCAACAACATGGATGGAGCTGGAGAGTATTATGCTCAGTGAAATAAGCCAGGCGGAGAAAGACAAGTACCAAATGTTATACGCATTTGTGGAGTATAACAACGAAGCAAAATTGAAGAAACAAAACAGCAGCAGACTCACAGACTCCAAGAAGAGACTAGTTGTTACCAAAGGGAAGGGGCAGGGGAAGGTGGGTGAGGAGGGAGGGAGAAGGGAATTAAAGGGCATTACGATTAGCACACATAATGTACGGGGGTAACGGGGAAGGCAATATAGCACAGAAAAGACAAGTAATGACTACGGCATCTTACTACAATGATGGACAGTGACTACAATGGGGTGTGGGGGGGACTTGATAATACGGGTGAATGTTGAAACCACAATGTTGCTCATGTGAAACTTTTATAAGATTGTGTACCAATGATATCTTAATTAAGAAAAAAAAAAGCAGAGGTTGCTCCAGGACTGCTGTCCACTGCACCCACTGTGGAACCATGGAATGGCCAGGTGACGATGTCCTCCACTAGGATGCTGAGAGTCCCAGTTGGGAATGTGCCAAATTTCAAGGACATGTGAAACTCCCTTGTAGCTCAGGGAGGCTCTGGAACAGCACCCCTTCATATGAATGGCTAATTTAGGACAGGCCATGGGACCCTCTTCTGCCCAGTGAGATATGAGGGGAAGCTGTCCAGGGTTTTCTGGGACAAGTTACCCCTGCTCTTAAAGAACAGGAGAGAGATGCGCTTCTCCTCCTCAGGATGCTATTCTCTGTAGATGTATCTGAGACAATGGCAGCTACCTGTGACCCTTAAAAGATATTAGGTTGAGCATGCAGAACAGAGAGAAAAAATCGGGGTCCCTGATGCTGTACGAAAATCCTGGATATCTTCTGATGTAACAAAAATCAATTTCCCTGCTTTAAGCCAGTCGCATTAGTTTTCTGTCACTTGTAGCCAAAACCTTCCTAAACGTAAGGCAGAACTAGTCACAACAAAAGCCCCAGCTCTCCAGTTAAAATAGACTTTGCAACTTCCGGGAAGCTGGCGGTGTGAGCAGGGCGGCAGAAATCTCCCAACACTATATTTATCTACGAAAACACAGCAAATACATCTATTCCTAAAAGAGAGACGAGAATACACAGGGAAGCGCACAGCGTGCAGCTACACCCGAGAGGACTTGGCACCCCAAGAGGCGGTCTTAAAGAGCCCAGCTGACATACGCGGCAACTATCAGTGACCAATTCTATAGCCATGAAAAGACAGAGGAATATGGTTCAGACCAAAATCAACCAGACAACCCCAGAGAGGGAGTCTGAAGGGATGGAAATGCACAGCCTCCCTGAAAAAGAATTCAGAATAAAAGTCATAACCATGCTGATGGACCTACAGAGAAATGTGCAAGAGCTGAGGGAGGAAGTGAGGGAACTGAGGAAAGACAATACAGAAATCAGACAAGCGATCGACGGGCTTAACAGCAGAATGGATGAGATGCGAGAGACTGTTAATGGAATAGAAAACAGAGAACAGGAGTACAGAGCAGTTGAGGCAGAGAGAGATAAAAGGATTTCTAGGAATGAAAGAATATTAAGAGAACTGTGTGACCAATCCAAACGGAACAATATTCGCATTATAGGAGTACCAGAGGAAGAAGAGAGAGAAAAAGGGATAGAAAGTGTCTTTGAAGAAATAATTGCTGAAAACTTTCCCTCGCTGGGGAAGGAAGTAGTCTCGCAGTCCACCGAAGCTCATAGATCTCCCAACACAAGGGACCCAAGGAAGACAACACCAAGACACATAATAATTAAGATGGCAAAGATCAAAGATAAAGACAGGGTATTAAAGGCAGCTAGAGAGAGAAAAAAGATCACCTACAAAGGAAAACCCATCAGATTATCATCAGACTTCTCAACAGAAACCTTACAGGCCAGAAGAGAATGGCATGATATATTTAACGTTATGAAACAGAAGGGCCTCGAACCAAGAATATTGTATCCAGCACGATTATCATTTAAATATGATGGAGGGATTAAACAATTTCCAGATAAACGAAAGTTGAGAGAGTTTGCCTCTCATAAACCACCACTACAGGATATCTTAAATGGACTGCTCTAGATGGAAGCACACCTAAGGCTAAAAAGATGTCACCAGAGAAAAAAAATCATAGCAAAGAAAGCAGACCATCCAAATACTAACTAAAGGCAAAGAATAAAACACCTATTATAGAAAGAATGGAGGAGGTGGAATAAGAAGGGAGAGAAAGAAAGAAACATCAGACTGTGTTTACAATAACTTAACAAGAAAGTTAAGTTAGATTGTTAGATAGTAAAGAAGCAACCCTTGAACCCTTGGTAACCACGAATCTAAAGCCAGCAATGGCAATAAGTACATACCTATCAATAATCACCCTAAATGTAAATGGACTGAATGCACCAATCAAAAGACACAGAGTAACAGAATGGATAAAAAAGCAAGACCCATCTATATGCTGCCTACAAGAAACTCACCTCAAATCCAAAGATATACACAGACTAAAAGTGAAGGGATGGAAAAAGATATTTCATGCAAACAACAAAGAGAAAAAAGCAGGTGTTGCAGTACTTGTATCAGACAAAATAGACTTCAAAACGAAGAAAGTAGCAAAAGATAAAGAAGGACATTACATAATGATAAAGGGGTCAGTCCAACAAGAAGATATAACCATTATAAATATATATGCACCCAACACAGGAGCGCCAGCATATGTGAGACAAATACTAACAGAATTAAAGGAGGAAATAGACAGCAATGCATTCATCTTAGGAGACTTCAACACACCACTCACTCCAGAGGACAGATCAACCAGACAGAAAATAAGTAAAGACACAGAGGCACTGAACAACACACTAGAACAGATGGACCTAACAGACACCTACAGAACTCTACGCCCAAAAGCAACAGGATACACATTCTTCTCAAGTGCACATGGAACATTTTCCAGAATAGACCACATACTAGGCCACAAAAAGAACCTCAGTAATTTCAAAAATATTGAAATCCTACCAACCAACTTCTCAGATCACCAAGGTATAAAACTAGAAATAAATTTTAGAAAGAAATCAAAAAGGCTCACAAATACATGGAGACTTAACAACACTCTCCTAATTAATCAATGGGTTAATGACCAAATCAAAACAGAAATCAAAGAATATATGGAGACTAATGACAACAACAACACAAAGCCACAACTTCTGTGGGACGCAGCAAAGGCAGTTCTAAGAGGAAAGTATATTGCAATCCAGGCCTATTTAAAGAAGGAAGAACATTCCCAAATGAATAGTCTAAAGACACAATTACTGAAATTGGAAAAAGAAGAACAAATGAGGCCCAAAGTCACCAGAAGGAGGGACATAATAAAGATTAGAGAAGAAATAAATAAAATTGAGAAGAATAAAACAATAGAAAAAATCAATGAAACCAAGAGCTGGTTCTTTGAAAAAATAAACAAAATAGATAAACCCCTAGCCAGACTCATTAAGAGAAAAAGAGAATCTACACACATAAACACAATCAGAAATGAGAAAGGAAAAATCACGACAGACCCCACAGAAATACAAAGAATCACAAGAGAATATTATGAGAATCTATATGCTAACAAGCTGGAAAACAAAGAAGAAATGGACAACTTCTTAGAAAAATACAACCTTCCAAGACTGACCAAGCAAGAAACAGAAAAACTAAACAGACCAATCACCAGTGACGAAATCGAATTGGTAATCAAAAAACTACCCAGGAACAAAACCCCTGGGCCTGATGGATTCACCTCTGAATTCTACCAGACATATAGAGAAGAAATAACACCGATTCTCCTTAAAGTTTTCCAAAAAATAGAAGAGGAGGGAATATTTCCAAACTCATTCTATGAAGCCAGCATCACTCTAATACCAAAACCGGGCAAAGACCTCACCAAAAAAGAAAATTACAGACCAATATCCCTGATGAACGTAGATGCAAAAATACTCAACAAAATATTAGCAAACCGAATTCAAAAATACATCAAGAGGATCATACACCATGATCAGGTGGGATTCATCCCAGGGATGCAAGGATGGTACAACATTCGAAAATCCATCAACATCATCCACCACATCAACAAAAAGAAGAACAAAAACCACATGATCATCTCCATAGATGCTGAAAAAGCATTTGACAAAATTCAGCATCCATTCCTGATTAAAACTCTCAACAAAATGGGTATAGACGGCAAGTACCTCAACATCATAAAGGCTATATATGACAAACCCACAGCTAACATCATACTTAACGGCGAGACGCTGAAAGCTTTTCATCTAAGATCGGGAACAAGACAGGGATGCCCACTCTCTCCACTGTTATTCAACATAGTACTGGAGGTCCTAGCCACAGCAATCAGACAAAACAAAGACATACAAGGCATCCAGATTGGTAAAGAAGAAGTCAAATTGTCACTATTTGCAGATGACATGATACTGTACATAAAAAACCCTAAAGATTCCATTCCAAAACTACTAGAACTAATATCTGAATTCAGCAAAGTTGCAGGATACAAAATTAACACACAGAAATCTGTTGCTTTCCTATACACTAATGATGAACTAACAGAAAGAGAAATCAGAAAAACAATTCCATTCACAATTGCATCAAAAAGAATAAAATACCTAGGAATAAACCTAACGAAGGAAGTGAAAGACCTGTACTCTGAAAACTACAAGACACTCCTAAGAGAAATTAAAGAGGACACTAACAAATGGAAATGCATCCCATGCTCTTGGCTAGGAAGAATAAATATTGTCAAAATGGCTATACTACCTAAAGCAATCTACAGATTCAATGCAATCCCTATCAAACTACCAACAGCTTTCTTCAATGAACTGGCAACAAATAATTCTAAAATTCATATGGAACCACAAAAGACCCCGAATAGCCAAATCAATCCTGAGAAGGAGGAATAAAACAGGGGGAATTACACTCCCTGACTTCAAGCTCTACTACAAAGCCACAGTAATCAAGACAATTTGGTATTGGCACAAAAACAGACCCACAGACCAGTGGAACACAATAGAAAATCCAAACATTAACCCAAACATATACAGTCAATTAATATTTGATAAAAGTGCCTTGGATATACAATGGAGAGATGACAGCCTCTTCAGCAGCTGGTGTTGGAAAAACTGGACAGCTACATGTAAGAGAATGAAACTGGACTACTGTCTAGCCCCATACACAAAGGTAAACTCAAGGTGGATCAAAGACCTGAATGTAAGTCATGAAACCATAAAACTCTTAGAAAAAAACATAGGCAAAAATCTCTTGGACATAAACATGAGCAACTTCTTCATGAACGTATCTCCCCGGACAAGGGAAACAAAAGCAAAAATGAACAAGTGGGACTATATCAAGCTGAAAAGCTTCTGTACAGCAAAGGACACCATCAGTAGAACAAAAAGACATTCTCCAGTATGGGAGAATATATTTATAAAAAACGTATCTGATAAAGGGTTGACATCCAAAATATATAAAGAACTCATGCACCTTAACAAACAGAAAGCAAATAATCCAATTAAGAAATGGGCAGAGGACATGAATAGACACTTCTCCAAAGAAGAAATTCAGATGGCCAACAGGCACATGAAAAGATGCTCCACATCGCTAATCATCAGAGAAATGCAGATTAAAACCGCAATGAGATATCACCTCACACCAGTGAGGATGGCCAACATCCAAAACACAAACAACAACAAATGTTGGCGAGGATGTGGAGAAAAGGGAACCCTCCTACACTGCTGGTGGGACTGCAAATTAGTTCAACCATTGTGGAAAGCAGTATGGAGGTTCCTCAAAAAACTCAAAATAGAAATACCATTTGACCCAGGAATTCCACTCCTAGGAATTTACCCTAAGAATGCAGCAGCCCAATTTGAAAAGGACAGATGCACCCCTATGTTTATTGCAGCACTATTTACAATAGCCAAGAAATGGAAGCAACCTAAGTGTCCATCAGTAGATGAATGGATAAAGAAGAGGTGGTACATATACACAATGGAATATTATTCAGCCATAAGAAGAAAACAAATCCTACGATTTGCAACAACGTGGATGGAGCTAGAGGGTATTATGCTCAGTGAAAGAAGCCAAGCCGAAAAAGACAAGTATCAAATGATTTCACTCATATGTGGAGTATAAGAACAAAGAAAAAATACTGAAGGAACAAAACAGCAGCAGACTCACAGAACCCAAGAACGGACTAATTGTTACCAAAGGGAAAGGGACTGGGGAAAATGGGCGGGAAGGGAGGGATAAGAGGGAAAAAGGGGCATTACGATTAGCAGATATAATGTTGGGGGGGCACGGGGAGGGCAGTACAACTCAGAGAAGACAAGTAGTGATTCTATAGCATCTCACTACGCTGATGGACACTGACTGTAATGGGATTGGTGGGGGGGACCTGATGAAGGGGTGGTTTAATAACCGTAGTGTTGCACATGTAATTGTAGATGAGTGATAATAAAATAAATTATATTAAAATAATAATAATAATAAAATAAAATAAAATACTTTGCACATAAAGAGGTTAATAAGGGTTTTCTGATGACAAGAAAGACACTTCCAACAACTGAAGAATAAGCCCTTCGCTGATGACAAAGGTCACACTCTCCCCAAGCCCCACGAAGAAAAATGTAGCTCTGTAATCTTTAAAGTGGCTCTCCAGGCAGAGAATCTGAATGACATCTGGTCCATAGGACTGATATCAAGATACTAAAAAAGAACCTGACAAATGGAAAACTCATTCTCTCCTAAGTAGGAGTGAACCTGTCCTAATATTCAGATAGTTAGCTTAGCACTGATTCTCCTGTGACTCAACAAAAGGCAGACCATAAAAGGAACTAAATGCTCTTGCCACTTGAGGACCTTACTGATCAGTGTTTTACAACTGCATCTCAGTATAATGGGGTCAAATCCCACTTTACAGAATGTAACTAATCCTCAAAGATTCTGCAAATTGTCCCCTGCAAATACACTGACCTCATTTCAAGTAGTCTATGCCATTCAAGAGGACAACAGCTTCTGCAGTCTTCTCTAGACGGAAGCTAATGAACTACCAACAGAAAGAAAAACTTGTGAATTCTTTAAAAGCAACAAAATATCAAAAATAATGTCAGATAATTGAAATCATGAGGGAGTCCGGTTTCACTGCCAGGGCTTAAGCTAAGACAAAAAAAGAAAAAAAAACCAAACCCACCAGTAAGTTATGTTTTGTTCTGTAAGTGACTCCAAAGGTTTCCCTAAGGGAAACTCTGTAAATGGCACTCTTTCCCCCAGGTAGCCATAAGCCAAGGCTCTCCATTTGCTCTGCAATTCAGTGGAGTTTCCTATAAACCCACTCTGAAACTCACACTGGTCAAGTATAGAACTACAACAAAATCTTTGGGCTATGACCATAGTAACAATGATTTTTAGACTGGACTAATAAAAAATACTTCTATTTTAAAAAAGAGCTAGACAGAGAGGAATCAGATTCAAGATGGTGGCGTGAGAGGTGAGACAGAGAACACCTCCCAAAACCACAGACAGTGTGAAAATATAGTTAACACAACTAACCCTAAAATAGCAACAATGAAAGAAGGCTGCACCAGGCTGCATACAGACCTCACGAACAGAGCAGACCTCATGAAACAGGGTCACATACGAAAGCCTTGATCCGGCAGACGCGACCCCTTCCCCCACCCCAGTTCACTGGTGGTAGGAAGAGGAACGGATCAGGGAGGGGGTGGAAGCCTGGGACTGCTGAACACCAAGCCCTGGAGGTCTGCTTTGGACCACAGACCTACATTGTGTGGTGCTCTGGAGGATGGGGAGCTGGGACAGGCGGAGTGCTTGAGAGACAGATTCCAGCCATTTGTGGCGGACGGGATCCACATCCAGTCGATCTGGGACAGGGGAAAGGCAGGCTGTCTGAGAGGCTTCCTAGCAGCCAACGGCTGCTGAAGTGTGTGTTGGGGGGGGTTGCATGGAGCTTGCTGCACAGGAGAAGGGGGAGCTGCACAAGGTTGTCTGAGCGTGCTCTGCCCAGCAGGTTGGGAACTATGGAAAGCTTCAGGGCTCCATCCCCCTGGTGGCCTGCTCAGCTCCGAGGCCCCCACTGTGACACATAGCCTGCAGAGCCTTCCTCCTGGCCTGCTGGCACTAGTTTGCAAACCAGCAGTCACTGCGCTGGCGTCAGGCCAGCCAGAAGGAGGCACCGCCTACAACAGCTAGAGACACCGAGCACAGAGGCTTACATGTGTGTGCTCAGCCCACTGGCTCTGACACTGAAGACAGGAACCACAGACGGGAGTCAGGGAACAGATCTTTCCTCCCCCAAGGCACCAGCTCCGCTCCCCTACGACCTCGAACCTCACTCTAGGGACTGAGCAGCTCCAGAGACTGGAGCTTCTGCGCACTAGAGGGCACCACACAGAAATGTGAAATGTCAAAAGAACATGGTTCAGACCAAAATCTCACAAACCCCAGAAAAAGGGCCAAATGAAACGGAACTCACCAAATTTCCTGAAAGATAGTTCAAAATAAAAATCATAAACATGCTTATGAAGGTACAGAAAAATATTCAAGAACTCAGGAATGAATTTAAGATAGGGATTCAATCATTAAGAAATTCCGTATCTGAAATGAAACATACAATGGAGAGATTTAAAAGCAGATTAGATGTAGAAGAAGAGATGGTAAATGGAATAGAAATTAGAGAAGAGGAATACAAAGAAGCTGAGGCACAGAGAGAAAAAAGAATCTCTAAGAATGAAAGAATATTGAGAGAACTGTGTGACCAAGCCAAACAGAATATTAGCATTATAGGGGTACCAGAAGACAAAGAGAGAGAAAAAGGGATAGAAAGTGCCTTTGAGGAGGTAATTGCTGAAAACTTCCCCAATCTGGGGGAAGAGATAGTCTCTCAGAGGCCATGTACGTGCACAGATCTCACAACACAAGGGACCCAAGGAAGACAACACCAAGACATATAGTAATTAAAATGGCAAAGATCAAGAATAAAGACAGGCTTTTAAAAGCAGCCAGAGAGAGAAAAAAGATCACCTACAAAGGAAAGCGCATAAGGCTATCATCAGACTTCTCAGCAGAAACATTACAGGCCAGAAGGGAGTGGCATAATATATTTAATGCAATGAAGCAGAAGGGCCTTGAACCAAGAATACGCTACCTGTCAAGGTTATCATTTAAATTTGAAGGAGGGATTAAACAATTTTCAGATAAGCAAAAGCTGAGAGAACTTACCTCCCACAAACCACATCTACAGTGCATTTTGGAGGGACTCCTATACATGGAAATATTCCTAAGGCTAAACAGATGTCACCCAAGGGAAGACAAAGAGTACAGAATATGATTCATTACATACAAAGAATGGAGAGGAAGAAAAAGGAGGAAAAAAAAAGAACCTTTAGGTTGTGTTTGTAATAGCATACGAAGTAAGTTAAATTAGACTGTTAGATAGTAAGGGAATTACCCTTGAACATTTGGTAACCACAAATCTAAAGCCTGCAATGGCAATAAGTACATACCTATTGATAATCACCCTAAATGTAAATGGTCTGAATGCACCAATCAAAAGATGTAGAGTCACTGAATGGATAAAAAAGCAAGACCTATCTCTATGCTACCTACAAGAGACTCACTTCAAACCCAAAGACATACACAGACTGAAAGTAAAGGTATGGAAAAATATATTTCATGCAACTAATAGAAAAAAGCAGGTTTTGCAGTACTTGTATCAGACAAAATAGACTTCAAAACAAAGAAAGTCACAAGAGACAAAGAAGGACATTACATAATGATAAAAGGGTCAGTCCAACAAGAGGATATAACTATTATAAATATCTATACACCCAACACAGGATCACCTACATTTGTGAAACAAATACTAACAGAGTTAAAGGGGGGAATAGAATGCAATGCATTCATTTTAGGAGAATTCAACACACCACTCACACCAAAGGACAGATCAACCAGACAGAAAATAAGTAAACAGACAGAGGCACTCAACAAAGTATTAGAACAGATGAACCTAACGGACACCTACAGAACACTCCATCCAAAAGCAACAGGATACACATTCTTCTCAAGTGCACATGGAACATTTTCAAGAATAGATCATACACTATGCCACAAAAAGAACCTCAGTAAATTCAAAAAGACTGAAATCGTACCAACCAGCTTCTCAGATCACAAAGGCATGAAACTAGAAATAAATTACTCAAGGAAAATGAAAAGGTCCACAAACACATGGACACTTAATAACATGCTCCTAAATAATCAATGGATAAATGACCAAATAAAGACAGAGATCAAGCAATATATGGAGACAAATGACAACAATAATTTAACACAGCAAAATCTGTGGGATGCACCAAAGGCCGTGCTAAGAGGAAAGTATATTGCAACACAGGTCTACCTCAGGAAAGAAGAACAATCCCAAATGAACAGTCTAAACTCACAATTAAGGAAACTAGAAAAGGAAGAACAAATGAGGTCCAAAGTCAGTAGAAGGAGGGACATAATAAAGACTAAAGCAGAAATAAATAAAGTTGGGAAGAATAAAACAATAGAAAGAATCAATGAGAGCAGGAGCTGGTTCTTTGAGAAAATAAACAAAATAGATAAACCCCTAGCTGGACTTACCAAGAAAAAAAGCGAGTCTACACACATAAACAGAATCAGAAATGAGAAAGGAAAAATCACTACGGACAGCACAAAAACACAAAGAATTATGAGAGAATACTATTAAAAATTATATGGTAACAAACTGGATAACCTAGAAGAAATGGACAACTTTCTAGAAAAATACAACCTTCCAAAGCTCACCCAGGAACAAACAGAAAATCGGAATAGACCAATTACCAGCAAAGAAATTGAATTGGTCATCAAAAAACTACCTAAGAACAAAACTCCTGGTCCAGATGGTTTCACTGCTGAATTTTATCAAACATTTAGTGAAGACCTAATACCCATCCTCCTTAGTTTTACAAAAAGTAGAAGAGGAGGGAATACTCCCAAACTCATTCTATGAGGCCAACATCACTCTAATACCAAAACCAGGCAAAGAGACACGACAAAAAAAGAAAATTACAGACTTATACCCTTGATGAACATAAATGCAAAAATACTCAAGAAAATATTAGCAAACCAATCAAAAATACATCAAAAAGATCATCGATCATGATCAAGTGGGATTCATCCCAGAGATGCAAGGACAGGTACAACATTCAAAAATCTATCACCATCATCCACTACATCAACAAAAAAAAGGACAAAAACCACATGATCATCTCCATAGATGCTGAAAAAGCATTCGACAAAATTCAACATCCATTCATGATAAAAACTCTCAACAAAATGGGTACAGAGGGCAAGTACCTCAACATAATAAAGGGCATATATGACAAACCCAATGCCAACATTATACTTAACAGCGAGAAGCTGAAACCTTTTCCTTTAAGATCAGGAACAAGACAAGGATGCCCACTCTCCCCACTTTTACTCAACATAGTTCTGGAGGTCCTAGCCACAGCAATCAGACAAAACAAAGAAATAAAAGGCATCCAGATTGGCAAGGCAGAAGTCATACTGTTCCTGTTTGCAGATGACATGATATTGTACATAAAAAACCCTAAAGAATCCACTCCAAAACTACCATATCTAACATCTGAATTCAGCAAAGCTGCGGGATACAAAATTAATACATAGAAATCTGTTGCATTCCTATACACTAACGATGAACTAGCAGAAACAGAAATCAGGAAAACAATTCCATTCACCATTACATCCAAACGAATAAAATACCTAGGAATAAACCTAACCAAGGAAGTGAAAGACCTATACGCTGAAAACTACAAAACACTCTTAAGAGGAATTAAAGAGGACACTAATAAATGGAAATTCATCCCATGCTCTTGGCTAGGAAGAATTAATATTGCCAAAATGGCCATCCTGCCTAAAACAATCTACAGATTCAATGCAATCCCTATCAAAATACCAACAACATTCTTCAATGAACTACAGCAAATAGTTCTAAAATTCATATGGAACCACAAAAGACCCCGAATAGCCAAAGCAATCTTGACAAGGAAGAATAAAACAGGGGGAATTACGCTCCCTGACTTCAAGCTCTACTACAAAGCTACAGTAATCAAGACAATTTGGTACTGGCACAAGAACAGACCCATAGACCAGTGGAACAGAATAGAGAGTCCAGATATAAACCCAAGCATATATGATCAATTAATATACGATAAAGGAGCCATGATATACAATGGGGAAATGACAGCCTCTTCAACAGCTGGTGTTGGAAAAACTGGACAGCTACATGTAAGAGAATGAAACTGGATTACTGTCTAAACCCATACACAAAAGTAAACTCAAAATGGATCAAAGACCTGAATGTAAGTCATGAAACCATAAAACTCTTTGAAAAAAACATATGCAAAAATCTCTTGGACATAAACATGAGCAACTTCTTCATGAACATATCTCCCCGGGCAAGGGAAACAAAAGCAAAAATGAACAAGTGGGACTATATCAAGCTGAAAAGCTTCTGTACAGCAAAGGACACCATCAGTAGAACAAAAAGACATCCTACAGTATGGGAGAATATATTCATAAATGACATATCCGATAAGGGGTTGACATCCAAAATATATAAAGAACTCACGCACCTCAACAAACAAAAAGCAAATAATCCAATTAAAAAATGGGCAGAGGATCTGAACAGACACTTCTCCAAAGAAGAAATTCAGATGGCCAACAGGCACATGAAAAGATGCTCTACATCACTAATCATCAGGGAAATGCAAATTAAAACCACAATGATATATCACCTCACACCAGTTAGGATGGCAAACATCCACAAGACTAAGAACAACAAATGCTGGCGAGGATGCCGAGAAAGGGGAACCCTCCTACACTGCTGGTGGGAATGTAAGCTAGTTCAACCATTGTGGAAAGCAATATGGAGGTTCCTCAACAAACTAAAAATACAAATACCATTTGACCCGGGAATCCCACTCTTTGGAATTTACCCAAAAAATACAACTTCTCAGATTCAAAAAGACATATGCACCCCTATGTTTATTGCAGCACTTTTTACAATAGCCAAGATATGGAAGCAACCTAAGTGTCCATCAGTAGATGAATGGATAAAGATGTGGTACATATACATAATGCAATACTATTCAGCCATAAGAAACAAACAAACCCTACCATTTGCAACAACATGGATGGAGCTGGAGGGTATTATGCTCAGTGAAATAAGCCAGGCGGAGAAAGACAAGTGCCAAATGATTTCCCTCATTTGTGGAGTATAACAACGAAGCAAAATTGAAGGAACAGAATAGCAGCAGACTCAGAGACTCCAAGAAGTAACTAGTGGTTACCAAAGGGGAGGGGTGTGGGAGGGCGGGTAGGGAGGGTGGGAGAAGGGGATGGTATGGGGGATCACGGGGAAACAGTGTAGCACAGAAAAGGCAAATAGTGAGTCTGTGGCATCTTACTACACTAATGGCCAGTGACTGCATTGGGGTATGGGTGGGGACTTGATAATCTGGGTAAATGTAGTAACCACATTGTTTTTTCATGTGAAACCTTCATAAGAGTGTATATCAATAATATCTTAATAAAAAAATAATAAATAAAAAACATACTGCAAATCTCCATAATCAAAACAATGTGGTACTAGCATACAGACAGACATATAGACTAGTGGAACTAAACAGAAAGCCCAGAAATAAACCCTCGCATATATGGTCAAATGAATTTTGACAAGGGTAGCAAGATCATTCAATGGGGAAAGGATGGTCTTCTCAACAAACAGTACTGGAATAACCAAGGAGCCATAAGCAAAAGAGTGAAGTTGGACCATTACCTCACATCATATACAAAAATTAACTCAAAACGGATCAAAGTCCTAACCTTACAAGCTACAACTATAAAACTCAGAAGAAAACACAGGAGGAGCAGGGGCTTTATGACCTTGGATTTGACAATGATTTCTTGGATACCACAACAAAAGCACAGGCATGAAAAGCAACAAATAGATAAACTGGGCTTCACCAAAATTAGAAACTTTTGTGCATCAAATGACATTATCAAGAGTCTGAAAAGACAACCCACAGAATGGGAGAAAATGTCTGCGAGTCATCCATTTGATAAAAGATTCATATCCAGAATATACGAAGAACTCCCACTTCAACAACAAAGAAATAAACAATCCAATTCATGACTTGGCTGGACATTTCTCTCAAGAAGATAGACAAATGCCAATAAGCACATGAAAAGATGGTCACATTATTAGTTATTAGGGAAATGCAGATCAAGGCCACAAAGAGACAGCACTTCACACCCACTAGACCATTATTAAAAAAACAAAATAAAGTTGGAAAGGATGTGCGAAAACTGAGACACTTGAGCACTGCTGGCAGGAATGTAAAATGGTACAGCCACTATGGAACAGAGTATAGTGGTTCCTCACAAAATTGGGGAATTTCCATATGATCCAGCAATTCCATTGCTAGGTATTCCACTCCTACCCACAGGAACTAAAAGCAGAAATTCCAACTGGTATTTATATACCCGTGTTCATAGCAGCATTATCCACAATAGCCGAAAGGTGGGTACAAACCCATGTCCTTCAACAGATGAATGAATAGATAAGATGTGGTATACAGCTATAATGGAATATTATTTGGTCATAAAAAATGAAATTCTGATATAGGCTGTAACATGCATGATGCATGAAAACATGGTAAGTGAAATAAGGCAGGCACCAAATGACAAAAATTGTATGATTTCAATTTTACAGAATATTTAAAATAAGTAAATTCATAGAAATAGAAAAAAGATTAGATGATACAAGGGGCTGGGGGAGGGCAGAATGGGGCATATTATATAATGGGCATCTATTTGAGATAATGAAAAAAGTTCTTGAAATAGTAATAAGGGTTACACAACATTATGAATGTCCTTAATGCCACTGTACTGTACATCTAAAAAGTTAAAATGGTAAATTTTGTGTTTTGTTGTGTATTTTACTGCAATTTTTTAAAACAATTCATTTACAACAACATTAAAAGAACATTAAATATCTTGGAATAAATTTAACAAAATATGTGAAAGACCTTCACATTGAAAACAAAAAATGCAGAGAACAATTAAAGGTGTAGCTAGATGGAAATCTATACCACGTGTATGGATTAGAAGACTCAATATTGTTAAAATGACAATTTTTCCCAAATGAATCTGTAGATTCAATGGAATCCCAGCCACAATGTCAGACCTTTCCACAGAAATTGACAAACTAATTCTAAAAAGTATATGGCAATACAAAAAACCTAAAATATCCAAAACCAGTCTAGAATAGTTAGAATAAAGTTGGATAAATACCACTACCTCACTTCAAGACTTGCTATAAAGCTACAGCAGAGGGGTATTGGCATACATATGAGATCGATGGAACAGAACAGAGACCCCCAGAAATAGGCCCGTACCTATACACTCAAGCGACTTTTGACAAAACTGCTAAGGCAAACAAATGGGAAAAGTTATGGTCACTTTAAACTATGTCAAATTTCTCAGCATTCATTCCCTCAAAAGATAGAGCTCCCCTCTCCCACCCACTTGAGTATGGGCTGGATTTGGTGACTCAGTCCTAAAGAATAGAATACAGCAGAAATGACAGTATGTGACTAGGTCAAAGGAAGCTTCTTCCTGACCATGTCTTGGACCATTCACTCTAGAGGAAATGACTGCACGCCATGAGCACACTCAGAAAGCCCACATGTCTAGGAACTGAGGTCTCCTGCCAAAAGCCATTAAATCATCTTGAAAACAGATCCTCCAGTCCCAGGCAAGCCACCAGATGACTACAGCCCCAGAAGGCATCTTAACTGCAACTTCAGGAGAGACTGTGAGCCAGAAACACCCCGCTGAGCTGTTCCTGGATTTCTGACCCTCACATACTGAGGTAAAAAAAAAAAAGTTTCCTGTTTTAAACTGTTAGGTTTGGGAGCAATGAGATAACAAGTCTTTTCAGCACATAGTGCTAGAACTGGAACAAGAAAATATATATATGTATGGGGGAAACATGAACCTTAAGCCCAATTTCACACAATACACAAAAATTAATTCAAGATGAATGAGACACCTAAATGTAAAAGCTAAAACTATAAAACTTCTAGGTGAAAACACAGAGGGAATATCCAACACTTAGAGGTAGGCAAGGGTTTCTCAGACAGGACACAGAAAGCAATAAACAAACAAAAATACTGATAAAATGAGGCTTCAACAAAACTGAAAACTTCTGATATTTAAAATATACTAATAAGAAAACAGACAAGGCACCATGGTCTAAAAGAAAATATTTACAGATCATGTATCTGACGTATCCAGAATATATAAAGATCTTCTAAAACTCAATAATAAAAGTAAAAAATGAACAGCTTCATTTTGAAGCAAAAGCCCTGGGCCAATATCTCACAAGGGAACATGTTCAAATGACCAGTAAGTACAGGAAAAAGTACTCGATGTTATAAGTAATGCCATCAAAACCACCACGAGATACCATCATACTTTCACGAAAATGGCTAAAATTAAGAATACTGACAACACACTACATGTTACTGAGAATGTGGGATAATCACAACTCTCATACGTTACTGGTGCAAGCACAAAATGGTACAACCATTCTGAAAAAGGTGTTAAAAGTTTCCTATAACCTAGATATACATCTCTCCCATGACCCAGCAATTCTAATCTCAAGCAAAATAAATATGTTCTCAAAAAACATTTGTACAAAAATGTTCATAGCTTTAATCATAAGTCAAACACTGTAACAGCCCAGACATCCATTAAGAGAACAGATAAACTGAAATGTTCATGCAATGAAACACTGCACAGCAATAGAAAGGAGTG
>JAVSCE010010501.1:0-19844 GCA_032199065.1 Smutsia gigantea
ATTTGTATAATTATGTTTACCCATTTAAACCTCAACTCCAACTGAATAGAGCATATATTCTAGGATGGCAGAGTGATGTCTGATTCATATCTGAAATTGTATATCAAAAGCTTAGCATAATTTCTTACACAAGAGACAGGAACTAAAAATTTAAGTGACTCATGAGTATACAGAGGATTAAGAGTGAAAATAGCTATGTATTTTATATAGATTTATATACTTTACAGCTTTATATAAAGCTTTATATACTATAGCTGACATACTTTTATAAACATTACTTTTGAAATAATGGTCAGTCAGAATCAGATGACACCACAATGCTCAAGATCTGTAAGTCCTGAATTGATTTCAACAGTCTTTCAAACGTTTCTCCAGAAAGAATTGCTGTAGACAAAGCATGTGAGCCACAGCCAAAAATGTTCAGAGCAATTCTAGTCTATTATTGCTTCGAAATAATTTCAGGAAATCTGTGGTGGAAAAAAATTCCAAAGATTGAGACAATTATAATTCCATGAACACGTCTGAAATGGAACACATGTCAAATCCTCATGGCATTTTCTGATGGTGCCTCACTCATGCGAGAGTTTAAAGTAAACACATTAGGGATGTTTAATTACCTTATCTTTTCAGATTACAAATGCACATTATTCTGTGTAATGAATTCGATGCTGAAATGTGCAAAATGTTTTTTGTTTTAACCTATTGAATTCTGTTGGAAATACTCGGGAATAGTTCCCTGTTTAAAGGAATTCTATGGTCAAAGCTTTATAAGTAAGGAGCTTTTTATAACATGAATAATTGCCCTTAATTTGTCTCATTTGTTAGTAATTATTTGGCCATTGGATTTTCTCAAAGCACAGCCCAAGTGCAGAAAGTAGTACCATCACATGGCAATCAATCCCCTAAGAAAATCGCTAACTCAGCCCACATCCTAGGCAAACATAATTCTATTTTGTGCCTTTAGAAGAAACAAGGAGAAAGAATACAGTCTGGAAACTACTAAAACTGCAATTTTTGTTCCCTTAAAAACAAAAACAAATGTCTATAATCCAGATTACTTAAATTGACATGAACAGTAGGGAGAATTGTTGGGCTGTGGAATTAAAGCCACAAGGCTTAAAAGTCGCCAGGTAGAAGATGGCAGTTCTGGATGCTTCTCTCTTGAACATAGACACTGTGGTCTGAAAGGCCTGAGGTGGAATTCCTCTCCTCTGTTTTGAGCTGTTTATGTCTGTGTAAAACAGGGAGCATAATAATCCCATAGGTTTGTAATGAGAAACGAATCCAATATTTCATATACAGCCCTTGGCATAATGCCTGGCATATGATGAGCCCTCAGAAAACAGTGGCTATTAAGACAACACATTTCTATAAACACAGATTTAAATCCTGTCATCTTTGCTTCAGGAATGATTCACAACCCTTGAAAAAAGAGAAGCAACTAATGCAACTGAATAAATGTTACAAAGACTACATAATACTTACAATATTAAAATGTGGACATTTTGAACAAAAAGGAACACATGGTTGTATCTGGGAGAGAGACAACGTGTGTGTGCACAGCATGATTTTTTTACAGGGCAACGAAGACGTCTTATCATGAAGGATGAGCGTTAATATGCCACCTAGCCAGTGTCCCCCTGCTTTGACTGGTATACCTTGAGATTACCAACTGTTGCCTGAGAATGTGTGTGAGAAAGGCATTGTCTTTCTGTGTTTTCCACCTGGTTCTAATTGAAGGGTAAAGAAAAACAAAGATGAAAATACCATTCGTGGTTTAGTTAGATTTCACCTTATAATGTTTTGGAGAGAAATTAACTGAATATCCACTTTTTTCCTAGCAAAGAATGTATTCTATCCATCTCTTTCATGTGGCCATCCCAAAGTCCCCAGATGTGACCGTATATTGATTGCAAAACAGTTTCTGGCAACTATAAGGTGTCGGTTTTCTTCCCTGTTCTATCTGTATCACTTTAAGAAATTCTTAAGGCAGGGGTTCTAAATATTGTGCAATGTCTAAGAAGACCACCAAGCTGTTAATGAAGTAAATATCTGTTTAATTTACAAACATCAGTAGTGTAACTGATATTAGTCTGGAGAAAGACAATGCACACGGAATTAATTATACACGTACAGCTAATTTTCCTTGTAAAGAAAAAAGTTTTGGGAAAGAAACATCTGCATCTTTACAGGGTACCCTGGGATTTCATCGAAGGAAGAGCACAGTCTGCTATGAATCATTTTCAATTCTACACTGTAATTTAGCAGCAAACATGTTAACATGGGAACATTAAGGTAATAAAGATCTTTATTGTTTGGAAAAAAAATCACAGTTCTTGACATTGCAGCCTTTTCTGTCCCCATCCCACCCCCAGTAAAAGGGCAAAAAAAAAAAAAAAACCATCAAGGAAATATTAATTTGTAAAAGATCTACTTTTCTGGTGCCAATTGCTACACACCGTCTCTGTTCTGTGAGGATGGTCGCAGAGGGGCCACCTCTTTTCATACAATGGCCATCTCACACAGACTTTACATGCTCTCTGCACATATCCTGAATGAGGCCAGTAGGTCAGTGACACCAGTGGTCAGATGTCAAGGTAAACAAACAGACCAACACATATGTATCCCAAGATAACACCCTATGTTAGTACTATTGCCAGAAAAACAAAAAATCCTGATGTTTAAGTTTGAAAAATATACAAAAATATCAGGACAATTATAAATTAATATATATTAAAGCATCAAGAAACAGCAAAAGGATGGCCTACAATGTTAAGTACAATGGACTTTGATACAATAAATATTTCTCATTGAAACTGAATACTGTATAGGGCTGCATAGAACTCATAGAAACAAAAATTCATATTATTACTAATTTATTTATCAATAATCTATTGGTTCTTTATCATTTATATTACAAAAAATTAATACTGGAAAACGGTAGACAAACACTTTTGTGGGCTTCCTCTGCTAACATGCTGATGTTTGAAAAGAAGGTAACATTTATTTTAGCCCTCCCATCTCTCACGAGTGGAACCCAGGTGTCCAGGCCACTTCGTATGTGCACAAAATATTTCTCAGCGATTTGCTCTATCTGTGAAATCTGGAGTTTCATCCCTCTGCCTTGCATCCTCATTCACACACCTGTGCTTGATCTGTGCTCCTGAGCCGCCAGGATGCGAACGAGGGCGCGTGGATTTCACGCTGCTGGGACGTTTCCCGTCAGCTCGCACAGTAGCTGCTCTCCGCCCTGCCGATGTGCTTCTACGTGTCTTGCAGCATGTTGCAAAGACAATCCGAGTTGCGTGCTTCCCATATCTTTCCAACGCCTCCAGGTAGGTCTTCACACTTCTCCCGTGTTGGGGAAGCTTTAGTTCAAGCGTTTTTTTTTTTCCCCCCAAAGGCAGAAAAAAAGTCTTTATTCTCATAATAAAAATAAGTCTGTTCTGTATTTTACAATATATTTCAAATATTTCCATTGTGAAGCATTAATTAGTCCAACGTGGTCAAGAGGTATTCCGCATTTTCCAAAGACAAGAGCTGCCAGGGCGCGTCTAGGAGGCGCACCTGGTGCAGCCACACTTGACCACCTTCTCCACTTCGTCCACGAACGAAGAGCCATCCGTGCACTCGAAGGAGTATTTCCGCCGCTTGCTCCGCAGGGGCCCACAGCACTGCCCTCCTGCACACCCGCCTCGGCATTCCAGCCGGGACACCTTCTTCGTCGTCTGGCAAGCAGCGTATCCCTGTTGCTTTTGGTAATAATCTCGTACCCGTTCCCCTCGACAAGAGATTTCTGGAAGAGAACAAAAGCCCAAGCAAGTTAAGGGCAGTCGCCCCAAGTCACCCGACTGACTGTGCTTCCACATCTCAACGCAGGAGATGCTGCTTTTATTTCCACTTGTACCTGTGATTTTCAGGGTTATGCTTTTCCTCCGTATTATGGGCTGGCGTTCTTTGAATCAGCTTTCTGTTCTTTGAAAAATACTTCTTTTTGGCCTTTCTTTTCTGCAAAGTGAATACTAGGTAGGCAGACTATAAATACTACACTATTGGACTGAGAAGAAAATTGAATTCCTAAATCTTTTCTTTATTGCAAAAATACACGTCTTCTGTTTTTTACACTGCTAACAGCTGGTTTTGTTTACCACAGGGAGCAGTTTCAGAGAGTATGCAATTTAATTTATTAGACCTAGAGTTTAATATCATTCAATCTGTTACTTAATACAAGGAACATTCCCCTAACTTCATAAATTATCCTAGAATGAACTAGTTCAAAAAGAGACATCTGCTAAAAGCTTCCACGGGCACGTTCCTCCTGTCCCGTCCCTCTGATACACACAACAAAATCCATGCCAGCTGGAGGCAGGACGAGTTCTGATCACGCAGACAAAGGGGAAGGAGGATGGTGGGCAAAATTCAGCCCATTTCCATCCCTCTCACCTGCATCATGTGCTGTGATAAATCAGTCAGTTCTAAGGTCAAAGGTGATTTTTGTTCTTAAACTAGAGCAGAATTATGAGCTCCCTCTTCTCCGTGCCAGAAGACAAATTAGTAACACATATGGATGGGAACATTAGGTAAAGGTAAGAAGTGTGTACAAAGTGCCTCCCCATAAGATAAAAAGGAGTATTTTCCCAGCAAATTAAGTTGTGAGAAGACATGTGAGGCCATGTCACATCTTGCTGTGGAGGTTGAGGACATTCCACATCTGGGGCCTTCACAAGACTGGGAAATCCATCAAGGGCGACAAGGATATGCAGTGCAAAGACTCAGGACCCCTCACATCCTCTCCTCTCTCTGCCCCTCTCCCTGGGCCTCCTTTCTCTCTCTCTTTCAAAGAGGGGGCCCATCTTGCTTTGCCATTACAGGGAGCCGCCCAGCAGGCTTGGCTTACCTCGATCACAGCTGTCCCCTGTGTACCCCCCGCTGCATTCGCAGTAGGGCTGCCCCAGTCCGGAGAGCCGGCACTTCCCATGCTTGCACTTGATGGCCTGGCAGGGGTTAAACAGGTCGTCCTCTTCATCGCAGAGCACGCCCCCGTGGCCCTCCAGGCACTTGCAGCTGTAGGAGAACGCATTGATGGGCAAGCAGGTGCCATGCACGCATCTAGAGTGGAGGAAGGACACAGAATGGACATGTGTCAGGCAGAGGGAACAAGAACAGAGGGAGGATGATGGAGGGAATGGGAAGGAGATGGCACTAGAGGGGTGACTTCCTTCTTTCCCCCTCTCTTCTTTCCCTCCCACATCCTGTCACCTCCTTCCTTTCCTTCCTTCCTCCTAGGTTTTGCTTTGTGGGTTGGGGTATATGTGTTTAACTACCAAGTGACCCAGACTTACTTATTTCCTAGACAGGGGTCGTTGGTCCTCTGGTCACAGAGAGGCCCGGTCCATCCTTCCTCGCACTCGCAGGAGAAGCCTGACTGGCTGCCGGGCCGGCACGTGCCGTGAGCACACACCTTCTTGTGGCACGGCTCACAGCCGGGCAGGATGCCTGTCTGCATGGGCACCTTGCGGAAGTCCTGCAGCTCGCTGTTGATGTACAGGTTCCGGATGCAGCCGTGGAAGCTGGTGCCGTTCTGCCCGGGGGCCTGGCGCAAAGCCGCAGCCGCATTGTTCTTCCCAGGCATGCCTGGGGAGGGACACGGGCACAGGCGTCAGGCGCTTTGGGGGGTCCTGAACCGGGTGCCACCCGCACCCTCTTCACTCTTCTAGAATGGTGGCGGTCTGTGAGACAGTTCTTTAGAAGGACAAAGAGCATGAGCATCCAGTCCTGTGTGTCTCACCCTGGCCACACATTAGAATCACAGAGAATCTGGGAAGAAATACTGATGCGTGGACCTCAGCCCAGACCCTACTTGCTGAGATTATCTGGGTGGGGTTGGGGAGGGAGATGGGATGTGTGTGTTTCTTTGTTTTTATTTTTTTCAGAAGAGCTCCAAGGCAATTATCATGTTCAGTGAGAATGAAGAATCTAGTTCATGGATGGTTAATTTTAAATTTCTAACGTTTGTTTTCAAATGAGACCTTACACGGAGGCATACATTTATAAAACCTTAAAAGCGAGCTACTGTACCTACAGGCAAGATTGGGAAAGGGGAGGGATTAGTGTTCCTTCTCTCCCCACCCACAGGCTCAACCTGGCCGCACACCCTGGAAGCCTAGAACTCAAAAAGTGGGACCCTCTGAACAGCCCTACCCCTTAAAGATGAAGGTGCAGGGCTCAGAGACCTTAAGTATGTCCCCCAGTAGACTGGGTTAGAGTTAGGCTGATGAGGCCAATCTCTGCCCTCTGTAGGGTCACGGGTCAGTCCATCGGCTTCAGAGGGTGAGAACTGGGTTCACAGTGACCTTCCACCCTGGCCCTGCCAAATTCTAAGCCAGCAACTATGCCAGCTCAGCACTGGCAATGTCCCGAGCTCAGCACGGATGTCAGGGCTTGAAAAACCCACGCATGCTTCCTGTCAGGACAGCACTTCATTCTCATCCTTTTTTTTTGTTTTGTTTGTTTCTTGCTAATTCACAGTGAAGCCTTCATAACCAAGAAATTGGCAATACAAAAGATACTTTTCTGAAAACAGAAATTGCAATCCTGGTATATCAACATCCCACTGGTGACAGTCATCTGGTAACCCCTCATTTGACAAAACTCAGGAATCTTTCCATGGCCTAAGCCAGACCCTGAAATAGTTCCTGGATGGGATCCTACATGAGGCAACCATCCAGGTCGCTGAGGGGTAAGGAGAGGGAGCCTGAGGCCTCCCGAGCAGCTGATGTGGCCCCGGTGCACACACCTCCCCCTCTGCTGGACTCCGATCTGTGGCTGGAAGGTGCAGGATGGGAAGACTCCCAGTCCTCACTCTCTAGGGAACTTGTTGGTCATAAAGACCTCTTGATCTTATGACCTCAGCACTCTCAGGTCCTGCCCTATGGTAGCACTGTTTTTCCAATTCAGAGGAGCCTGTGGGAGTTCTAGCAGGACCGAAGTCAGGTAGCTAGGTATACAGAATCCCCAGGATGGAGGTCAGAGTCTTTATTGCTGATTTTGTGTGCACTTGGGACACTCATTTCCCCACTGGGGCTTAGGTTTCTCACCTATCACATGAGTAGATGGACCAGAACAGTTGTTTCCAAGCTTATTATTTGGAAGAATGACCAGAAGAACATGTTCAGGAGGCAGCATGCTGGCCCACATTCTCTCCCCACCCTGAAATTCTGACCCAGTAGGAAGGGGTGAGTGCAGAAATCTAAATGTTAATCTGCAGCTTGGGTGGGTCATAGTCACCGTTTGGCAGGTACTAAACTAGGTGTCTTGGCTTTGAATTCCAAGACTCCAGGCTTTTAGTCTACCTGACCCTGGAAACCGGGTTGCTTTGTGGAATGGGGTCAAGAGCCTGAAATGGGCCATTTCCAGGAGAGGAGTAGTGACAGGAAATTCTTTGCTCTGTGATCAGTTCTTCTAATTTAATCATATCCATCAGAAATGTATAGACCTTAATGTTCAGACATTTGTGACCCTTTCTTTAGAGGTTAGAAAAGAACTTCTTCCAATATTATTGTTAATAGCTCATTTTCATGGAGGTACAACACACATATGTGCACATGTCAAGACTAAATGCAGACTGATGAGCCAGGAGCAGGGAGAACCAATTAGTAAATGCATTCCTTTTATTCCCAGAGCTAAAAATCATAAAAGGTCCAGCTCTTATTATTGTAATTTTCAAATGAAAATGTTGATACATCACAAATATATTTACTTTCAATGGGATATCATAAAACCAAGAACTACTCTGAGTCAACCACTTCCCATGCTTGGTGTATTTCTGACTAGGGACCTAGGTCTTAATTGATAAACAGAAGTAGATCCATGGCTTTTTTCCTCTAGTCTTTCTTCTCTGTCATAGCTGGACTGTAGATGGAATTCAATCAATCAATCAATCAGCAAGTAACTTGGTAGATGGTTTTAGCCTTGGTAGAAGTTTTTAGCCCTAACAACTTGTACATGCTTCAGAATGACAGTAAAGGGACCAAGTGTCAGGACTGAGGCCCTCTGTTCAATAGCGGCCTTAGGAGAGGATCTGTGAGCCTCCATATGCAGATCTTAACTTAAAAAAAAAAATCCCAATAGGTAATACATGTTCTGGTTGGACTATTATACAGAGGAGCCTAATAAAGATTAGATTGCTTTGTGTTAAGTAAAGCCTGTGTCATGGGTGTTCGACAGGCCAAGGGCAGGTAAAGCTGCCTCCCTGTTTTGACACATCACCTTTGCCTGTCTGCCTTCCAGTCAGTGGGTGTCCCTGTTTCCAAACTTTGAGAAAAAAAGAGAGCATGTTTGTTTCACTCACCTTCACTAACATAGGCTCCTCTGCCTTTGCCATATGGAGTTCAGGGCTGCAGGCTCGCAAGTACTCTGTATTTTTTAAATCTGAATTGCCCTTCAGCCTATACTCTAAGCTGAAAGGCACTGGGCCCAGCGTGTCCTCTGGCAGTGAGGCTGGGATGGGAGTGGTTTGCTTCAGGCCTGGACAGACAGACGTTCTGTCTGTATTCTTCCAGAACTGCTACCCTCAGAAGGACTAGCACTTTTCAGTTTGGAATTTAAAACTTGTTTACTTCCCCTTTTATGAAAAATGTTCTGACCGAAGTACTCCCATTGTCTATACTTTTTTTTTCACCGCATTCTAAAGGGGGTTTAAAATATTTAATGAAATGGTTTCTAATGGAAACATAATAAATCAAGTGAAGGACAAGTCCAGAAATAAACAAAAAGCCATACAACTGAGATGGCTTCTCTGGCTGCTCTACGCTAAGAAGTGACCGGCAAGGCAAGTGGCTCTGGGGTAGGAGAGACCTGAACTCAAACAAGGTCTCTATCACTTCCTAGTTTGTGAACTCGGACTAGTTTTATGAAGTCCCTAAGGCTGTCACTTAGGGACTATAAAACAAAGAAATCATACTTCCTAAAGTCTCTGAGGATTAAGATTGTAAAAGCAACATTGTTTTGGGCACATAGCATGTGCTCAGTAAATGGAATTTCTTTTCTCACAAATCACAGGAACAGCTGTGACTGGCTTTACCCATCCAAAGCAACGGCTGTTAACTACAGTCCAGGCAGAAATGGAAGGCTTTTGTTTTTAAATGAATCTTATAGTTGTGGTTCCCATGAAGCGTCTAGATCCATCAACTTGCTGAGCAGACCTCACACACAATGTGTTATTACAACGCACTATGGTCCTGAGGATGAGTGGGCTTTCTCCACTCCCCTGGGCACAGAAGGCATGCTTGTTTTTCAACATTGTATCCTTCCTGCATCTATCTATTAACTTGGTTCTCAGCATATGGTAGGTGCTCAATAAATATAGACTTGAACCAAAGACTTTTAACTATTTCTAAAAAATCAAAATACCATCAAGGTGTTAAGATTTTCTACTGCTAAAATTTAAAAAATACATCCACTCTGGACTTTGAGGATAATTCCAAATATGTTTTCAGGGAAGGCTTTGAAGAGTTAACATAATTAGGCAGCACCCACAGGTTACTATTTTGCAAGGAATGATACACACTTTGTGATCTCTTCACAAAGCAGAAATTTTATTCTTTGAAAAGAAGAAATCAGTTTCTGTTTTTCTTCTTTCCAACTGAAGAAATCATTTACATTGATCTGTTCAGAAGCTTTAGCTTATTTATCTGTAAATAAATTAATTTTATCAGTTCATTCACCCAATTCAATGTGATTTAATTTAATTCAATGCGCCTCAATTCAACAGCACATGCTTTCTTCCTCCTTTGTCTGAGAATTGAGACTACATCTCCAATTTATAATTACTACTCCAGATAGAGGTAAGACTGCAAGCTCTGCTGTGCGGGTCCTCTCCTCTGGGCCCCTTCAACTTGTCTCATACCTCCACTCCTCATCAGTTTACTCACCTGCATTCTTGTTGTTTAAAAGAGTCCAGAGTCTTCGCTGTCATTCAAGGTCCTAATTCACCTTTCCAACCCCCTTTCCTGTTCATTTACCTTAAAGTCTTAGCTTAACGGAAATACTTTCTGCTACCCCAATACAAACGGTATGTTTAATTAATATGTTCATTTATTATTTGATTTCATTAATAATTACCCTATCATCAACATGAGTTAGCAACTGGTAGCACAGATATTCCTGCATGGTAACATGTGACTGAAGTGGATAGCGTTGGCCTCCTGAAGGGAGCTGGGGTAGGGTCGTGAACTGCTTAATCTGCATCATCATTGTCTTCATTGTCTGATTTGACCTCAACCAGCTTTGTTTCTCTATAGACCTGATCAAATAGTAGGATTGAATTATATGATGTGTAAATCATCTAGCATGTGATAGACACAAAAGAAATATTAATGTCCTTTTCCATCTCAACCATACATTTAGTTAGACTCAGAGCCAGGATTACCAAATGGTCCCTTAACACGTATATAGTGACCTTTATTTTCTATCTTTGCTGCCCATTTTTCAATGATTGATTATACCTGGCCAATGGCCATGACACCAGGCATTGACAACTTCAGAGTTATAACGTGTGTGATGAGAATCATGGGGCTTGGAGACCTGCTGGATTTGGAAGAGAGCTTACCTCCTACATAGAGTGGTGAGTCAAAATTCAGAGTTGATTGTTTTGACAAGTTGGTGATGATTTTGGGGCTCCCTCCATCTACGGAGAGGGAGAGACTCTGATCCAGTGCAAGTAGTTCCACAATGTGAAAGTTTCCATCATTGATCGTCTCCACGCTACAAAGAAAAAACAACTTAGTTGATACTTCCACGTTCTTTTTATTAAAGATAAGTTACAATACAAACTCCAGTGAGCACTTCTTGGGAAAAGATACTCCTATCTTACATGAATAAACATAAAGACCAGTAGTTGATTTAAAAATAAAAGATATTTTCAAGGAGAATCAATCAATTTCTACTTCTTAAGAAGAGATACAAAATAAGCATGTTCTCCCATTGAGAGACATGTAAATGAGTACATTTTATCATTACCCAGTCACATTCTCCTAATACGTAGAAATTATAAAAGATAATTTAGACGCATTTGCTTTTAAATGCCACTGAAGTTCCATTGGCTTAGATACTGTTACTCCAAATTGTACTCAAAAGACAAGGAACCTACACTTTTGGGTCCTAAATATACTCTACAGTTAGGGATGTTAGGGAAACACTGGCTTCTGCTCTTTTAAATGCTACACATTAAGATTTATCAGAATCAAACATGCACACAAACACAGGAAGAAGCAACTTGGTAGGATCACTGAACTTTTTGCAATTTGTTAATTGATAATATACTCTTGCTCTGCCTTTTTCAGAGGAATGTCCATTAAATGATATTACTGTGAACAACTAGAGAGGTGGGAATAACAGTTTGTACAGAGTGTTAACAAAGTCACGTTTAGGGGTTCTAGTGATGACAATGGTTCTTCAGTTCCTTGTCTATAACTTTAAAAGGCCAGTTCTAACAATTATTTAATAACAATTGGAAGGGCTTAAGGAAATTCACAAAGTGAATAAAAACAAAAAGATTGAGAAACTGAGGAGAATGAGGATGGAAAATAAGATAAAGTTGGGTAGTTAGTAAGTAGGTGCCAAATGGTTTTAAAGTGTGCTTGTAAATCTACTATCAGTGTTACAGCAGGCGAGATGAAAACAGGACCAGGGGAACAGAACCTACAAAGAACATAGGACCAATGCTAGGTACAGTGTCCAAAATATAGTCACCTTTCACTACAGAGGCAAAATTTGGCACATGGCATAACAGAGTAAGATTAACCTGGATTTGCATGCGGTCTTGCATTTATTAAATGTTTGACCTCACGTAAGTCACCTAATTGCTAGTCAATTTCTCTTCAGTAAATGCCAATAAATATATCTCCCTTTATAGGGTTAATTTGAGGACTATATCAAATGATCTTTAAAAAATTCAGAGCAAAACATAGAGAATAAAGAAAGTGCAAAGCTAAATGGTAGATGTTAGTATCTCCAACACCACCACCATCATATAAATAATCCAATGATATTTCAGAATCTTCTTCAGAAAGAAATTAGTCCAGCTTTATTTTTAACATTAATTGTAAGATAATTCTAAATACTGGCAGAAATATAGGAACTTCTTTGTGATCATATCTTTTTCAAGTTACTAAAAGTTTTAAGTAAAACATCAGAATAAGACATTCAGAGAGAGGTAGTGGCCAACTGTTTTTTCCTTTCTGATCATACACAATATTCTAGGTGGTTTTATATGAATGTTCTATGAACATTGACCTTAATTAAGTCATAATCTTAATAACGGGGTCCCCATTTTCCCTTTACAATTGCAAAGAAAAGACCCATATGTACTGGGGGTTCTTGGTCACAGATTAGTCCTTGACAATCAATCCAGGCATGTCATCGTCCATGATGGTGTTTAATGCAGTACAATAGAGTAAGCTGCTTTAAAGCAGGAGCCATGTATTATTTACATCTGTATTCCTTAATGTATCCAGCACAGTGTCTGCTAAACAGACTAATTAGGGAAGTAAAATATAAGGGAGATACATTAAGAATAACATATTTTTTTAAGTAATTTTGACTGGACTATAGTTATAGATTGTCAAGAGGCTTCAAGCATACTTAGGGCACAGCATCTAAAGGATGCATTTTATTAAAATATTTGGATATGTCAGGAGCTATATCCTGAAGGATGATGCTGGGTGATAAATCTTGTCACCTTCTCTAGGGTCTCATTAAATGTGTGATGTTAGATAATTTTTCTCTGCTTTATTTTCTGCATCAGGGAAATGCAAATAATAAGATCAGAGTGGCTAAACAGGATTGAAGCCAGGTTGTTTTGTTCTCTTTATTATGTTTTCATCTTAATTATTATGCATCACTTTTATAAAAAAAAAGCCTGAGCGAACCTAGTATTATGCAATGGCTTGTGTTCTCACCACTAACAAGATGTTAATAGTTGATTTCTCTTTCAAATATCCAGGAATAAAGTTCAATGGGTAAAAAACCTTGTATGATGGTTGCACACCTTGGTACATTTACTAAAACTAATGGAATTGTTTAAAAAAAAAATGGTAGTAATCTTATAATGAGAGTTTGAAGATTATGGGAATGCATGCACAATATAGAGATTTGAAACTTGGATTTGGAATCTATTGTCCCATTGATAAATGAAATTCAAACTGACTAGGCTTTTTTCTTCCCTGAAGCTTTAAATGTCTCTGATCATCATTAGACTTCCGGGAAGATGGCGGCGTGAGCAGGGCAGCAGAAATCTCCTCCCCAAACTATATATATCTACGAAAATACAGCAAATTCAACTATTCCTAAAAGAGAGACCAGAATACACAGGAAAGCCCACAGCGTGCAGCTACACCTGAGAGGACACGGCACCCCGCGAGGTGGGTAAGATACAGAGCCGCGACCCGGCGGGACCCGAGCACTCCCCCACCCCAGCACACCGGCGGGAGGAGAGGATTCAGAGCCGGGAGGGAGTGGAAGTGCACCCCGTGAAATAACCCGCCCCGGTGATCTGCACGGGGAGTGCTGACACACATCACGCGGTGTAACGGAGATTGGAGAGACAGAGGGTGCAGGATCGGAGTGGAGAATGTGCCAGGGTGCTTGCAGCCAGCTCCGGGAAGGAAAGAAAAAAAAAAAAAAAGAAAACTGTGCGCTTTTTTCAGAGGTCTTAAAGTGACAGGAGCCCAGTGGAGGAGCTGGATGGCCCTGGCACACTCAGCCCAGCAGGCTGGGAGTCCTGGGGAGTTTTGGACCCCTTAGCTGGTGACTGGGAAAGGGTGAATGTACTTAGACTTCCCACAGAGATCAACAGCCTCCCATTCGTTCCCACCCCGGCCAGAGCTATAAAGGGCCCTGCGGAGTGGTGCAGCCACAGCTGCGGAATAGTGGAGCAACAGTGCCACCTACAGCATCCCCACAGAATCCACTCCCAGTGGGTGTTTTTTTTGTTTGTTTGTTTTGTTTGTTTTTTGTTTTTTCTTCTTTTTTTTCTTTTCTTTCTTTCTCTCTTTTTTCTTCTTTCTTCTCTTTTTAAAGTCTTAAAGAGCCCAACTGACATATGTGGCAACTACCGGCAACCACTTCTATAGCCATGAAAAGACAGAGGAATATGGTAAAGACTAAGATCAACCAGACAACCCCAGAGAAGGAGCCTGAAGGGATGGAAATGCAGTCTTGCTGAAAAAGAATTCAGAATAAAAGTCATAACCATACTGATGGATCTACAGAGAAATGTGCAAGAGCTGAGGGAGGAAGTGAGGGAAGTGAGGAAAGACAATGCAGAAATCAGACAAGCGATTGACAGGCTTAACAGCAGATAGGATGAGATGCACGAGACTGTTAATGGAATAGAAATCAGAGAACAGGAATACAGAGAACCTGAGGCAGAGAGAGATAAAAGGATTTCTAGGAATGAAAGAATATTAAGAGAACTGTGTGACCAATCCAAACGGAACAATATTCGCATTATAGGAGTACCAGAGGAAGAAGAGAGAGAAAAAGGGATAGAAAGTGTCTTTGAAGAAATAATCGCTGAAAACTTTCCCTCACTGGGGAAGGAAATAGTCACATAGTCCACGGAGTGCCCACAGATCTCCCAATACAAGGGACCAAAGGAAGACACACCAAGACAAATAATAATTAATATGTCAAAGATCAAAGATAAAGACAGGGTATTAAAGGCAGCTAGAGAGAGAAAAAAGATCACCTACAAAGGAAAACCCATCAGACTATCATCACACTTCTCAACAGAAACCTTACAGGCCAGAAGAGAATGGCATGATGTATTTAACGTAATGAAACAGAAGGGCCTCGAACCAAGAATATTGTATCCAGCACGATTATCATTTAAATATGACAGAGGGATTAAACAATTTCCAGACAAATGAAAGTTGAGAGAGTTTGCCTCTCATAAACCACCACTACAGGATATCTTAAAGGGACTGCTCCAGAGGGAAGCACTCCTAAGGCTAAAAAGATGTCACCAGAGAAAATAAAATCATAGCAAAGAAAGCAGACCATACAAATATTAACTAAAGGCAAAGAATAAAACACCTAGTATATAAAGAATGGAGGAGGAAGAATAAGAAGGGAGAGAAATAAAGAAACATCAGACGGTGTTTACAATAACTTAACAAGAAAGTTAAGTTAGATTGTTAGATAGTAAAGAAGCAACCCTTGAACCTTTGGTAACCATAAATCTAAAGCCAGCAATGGCAATAAGTACATATCTATCAATAATCAGCCTAATGTAAATGGACTGAATGCAGCAATCAAAAGACACAGAGTAACAGAATGGATAAAAAAGCAAGACCCATGTATATGCTGCTTACAAGAGACTCACCTCAAACCCAAAGATATACACAGACTAAAAGTGAAGGGATGGAAAAAGATATTTCATGCAAACAAAAAGGAGAAAAAAGCAGGTGTTGCAGTACTTGTATCAGACAAAATAGACTTCAAAACGAAGAAAGTAGCAAGAGATAAAGAAGGACATTACATAATGATAAAGGGGGCAGTCCAACAAGAAGATATAACCATTATAAATATATATGCACCCAACACAGGAGCGCCAGCATATGTGAAACAAATACTAACAGAATTAAAGGAGGAAATAGACAGCAATGCATTCATTTTAGGAGACTTCAACACACCACTTACTCCAAAGGACAGATCAACCAGACAGAAAATAAGTAAAGACACAGAGGCACTGAACAACACACTAGAACAGATGGACCTAACAGACATCTACAGAACTCTACACCCAAAAGCAACAGGATACACATTCTTCTCAAGTGCACATGGAACATTTTCCAGAATAGACCACATACTAGGCCACAAAAAGAACCTCAGTAAATTCAAAAATATTGAAATCCTACCAACCAACTTCTCAGATCACAAAGGTATAAAACTAGAAATAAATTTTAGAAAGAAATCAAAAAGACTCACAAATACATGGAGACTTAACAACATTCTCCTAATTAATAAATGGGTTAATGAACAAATGAAAACAGAAATCAAAGAATATATGGAGACTAATGACAACAACAACAAAAAGCAACAAGTTCTGTGGGATGCAGCAAAGGCAGTTCTAAGAGGAAAGTATATTGCAATCCAGGCCTATTTAAAAGAAGGAAGAACATTCCCAAATGAATAGTCTAAAGACACAATTACTGAAATTGGAAAAAGAAGGAAAAATGAGGCCCAAAGTCACCAGAAGGAGGGATATAATAAAGATCAGAGAAGAAATAAATAAAATTGAGAAGAATAAAACAATAGAAAAAATCAATGAAACCAAGAGTTGGTTCTTTGAAAAAATAAACAAAATAGATAAACCCCTAGCCAGACTCATTAAGAGAAAAAGAGAATCTACACACATAAACACAATCAGAAATGAGAAAGGAAAAATCACGATGGACCCACAGAAATACAAAGAATCATAAGAGAATATTATGAGAATCTATATGCTAAGAAGCTGGAAAACATAGAAGAAATGGACAACTTCTTAGAAAAATACAACCTTCCAAGACTGACCAAGCAAGAAACAGAAAAACAAAACAGACCAATCACCAGTGACGAAATCGAATTGGTAATCAAAAAACTACCCAAGAACAAAACCCCTGGACCTGATGGATTCACCTCTGAATTCTACCAGACATATAGAGAAGAAATAACACCCATTCTCCTTAAAGTTTTCCAAAAAATAGAAGAGGAGGGAATACTTCCAAACTCATTCTATGAAGCCAGCATCACTCTAATACCAAAACCGGGCAAAGACCTCACCAAAAAAGAAAATTACAGACCAATATTCCTGATGAACGTAGATGCAAAAATACTCAACAAAATATTAGCAAACCGAATTCAAAAATACATCAAGAGGATCATACCATGATCAAGTGGGATTCATCCCAGGGATGCAAGGATGGTACAACATTCGAAAATCCATCAACATCATCCACCACATCAACAAAAAGAAGAACAAAAACCACTTGATCATCTCCATAGATGTTGAAAAAGCATTTGGCAAAATTCAGAATCCATTCCTGATTAAAACTCTGAACAAAATGGGTATACATGGCAAGTACCTCAACATCATAAAGTCCATATATGACAAACCGACAGCTAAAATCATACTTAACGGCGAGAAGCTGAAAGCTTTTCATCTAAGATCGGGAACAAGACAGGGATGCCCACTCTCTCCACTGTTATTCAACATAGTACTGGAGGTCCTAGCCACAGCAATGAGACAAAACAAAGACATACAAGGCATCCAGATTGGTAAAGAAGAAGTCAAATTGTCACTATTTGCAGATGATGTGATACTGTACATAAAAAACCCTAAAGATTCCATTCCAAAACTACCAGAACTAATATCTGAATTCAGCAAAGTTGCAGGATACAAAATTAACACACAGAAATCTGTTGCTTTCCTATACACTAACGATGAACTAACAGAAAGAGAAATCAGAAAAACAATTCCATTCACAATTGCATCAAAAAGAATAAAATACCTAGGAATAAACCTAACGAAGGAAGTGAAAGACCTGTACTCTAAAAACTACAAGACACTCCTAAGAGAAATTAAAGAGGACACTAACAAATGGAAATGCATCCCATGCTCTTGGCTAGGAAGAATCAATATTGTCAAAATGGCTATACTACCTAAAGCAATCTACAGATTCAATGCAATCCCTATCAAACTACCAACAGCTTTCTTCAATGAACTGGAACAAATAATTTTAAAATTCATATGGAACCACAAAAGACCCCGAATAGCCAAAGCAATCCTGAGATGGAGGAATAAAACAGGGGGAATTACACTCCCTGACTTCAAGCTCTACTACAAAGCCACAGTAATCAAGACAATTTGGTACTGGCACAAAAACAGACCCACAGACCAGTGGAACAGAATAGAAAATCCAAACATTAACTCAAACATATACAGTCAATTAATATTTGATAAAAGTGCCTTGGATATACAATGGGGAGATGACAGCCTATTCAGCAGCTGGTGTTGGAAAAACTGGACAGCTACATGTAAGAGAATGAAACTGGACTACTGTCTAACCCCATACACAAAAGTAAACTCAAGGTGGATCAAAGACCTCAATGTAAGTCATGAAACCATAAAATTCTTAGAAAAAAACATAGGCAAAAATCTCTTGGACATAAACATGAGCGACTTCTTCATGAACATATCTCCCCAGGCAAGGGAAACAAAAGCAAAAATGAACAAGTGGGACCATATCAAGCTGAAAAGCTTCTGTACAGCAAAGGACACCATCAGTAGAACAAAAAGACATCCTACAGTATGGGAGAATATATTCATAAAAAACGTATCTGATAAAGGATTGACATCCAAAATATATAAAGAACTCATGCACCTTAACAAACAGAAAGCAAATAATCAATTAAGAAATGGGCAGAGGACATGAATAGACACTTCTCCAAAGAAGAAATTCAGATGGCCAACAGGCACATGAAAAGATGCTCCTCATCGCTAATCATCAGAGAAATGCAGATTAAAACCACAATGAGATATCACCTCACACCAGTGAGGATGGCCAACATCCAAAACACAAACAACAACAAATGTTGGCGAGGATGTGGAGAAAGGGGAACCCTCCTACACTGCTGGTGGGAATGCAAATTAGTTCAACCATTGTGGAAAGCAGTATGGAGGTTCCTCAAAAAACTCAAATAGAAATACCATTTGACTCAGGAATTCCACTCCTAGGAATTTACCCTAAGAATGCAGCAGCCCAGTTTGAAAAAGACATATGCACCCCTATGTTTATCGCAGCACTATTTAAAATAGCCAAGAAATGGAAGCAACCTAAGTGTCCATCAGTAGATGAATGGATAAAGAAGAGGTGGTACATATACACAATGGAATATTATTCAGCTATAAGAAGAAAACAAATCCTACCATTTGCAACAACATGGATGGAGCTAGAGGGTATTATGCTCAGTGAAATAAGCCAAGCCGAAAAAGACAAGTATCAAATTATTTCACTCATATGTGGAATATAAGAACAACGAAAAAAACTGAAGGTACAAGACAGCAGCGGACTAACAGAACCCAAGAACCGACTAATAGTTACGAAAGGGAAAGGGACTTGGGAAGAGGGGTGGGAAGGGAAGGATAAGAGGGAAAAAGGGGCAATACGATTAGCAGGTGTAATGTTGGGGGGGGGCATGGGGAGGGCTGTACAACTCAGAGAAGACAAGTAGTGATTCTATAGCATCTCACTACGCTGATGCACAGTGACTGTAATGGGGTTGGGGGGGACCTTATGAAGGGGGTAGTTTAATAACCATATTATTGCACATGTAATTGTAGAATAATGATACCAAAATAAATTATAAAAAAAATGTCTCTGATCATTCCAGAACTTGACAAGAGTTACCAATCACCTTAGCTCTATTTATATTTCTTGAGAATTAAGTGAGGCTTCATTTTGCCTTTTAACATATGAGTGCTGTGAAATTAATATGTTTAGATTCTTTACTTTTTAAGATGATATTGTGGGAATGGGCCCAAAGATAATATGTGAGAGTTAAATTAGTGTTTCTAAAGCATGAGATAAACAAGGCAAGTCCAGGAACCCTGGGCCTATAGAACCTTTTAAAATAAAAGCAGTGACTGATGTACAAGTTCTTATGTGATAAAACTGAGCCATCATTGATTTTACAGTTTCCCAAAGTCATCTCTTTATTTATCCACTCACAATGCATAATATCCTTTGGGGTTCTGGCTCGTATTGATAAGTTCTCTTTCACTCCTCTCCCAGGAACTATAT
>JAVSCE010010502.1:0-155416 GCA_032199065.1 Smutsia gigantea
GATTTCTGTTTTGATTTGGTCGTTAATCCATTGATTAATTAGGAGAATGTTGTTAAGTCTCCATGCATTTGTGAGCCTTTTTGTTTTCTTCGTACAATTTCTTTCTAGTTTTAAACCTTTGTGATCTGAGAAGTTGGTTGGTAGAATTTCAATATTTTTGACTTTACTGAGGTTCTTTTTGTGGCCTAGTATGTGGTCTATTCTGGAAAATGTTCCATGTGCACTTGAGAAGAATGTGTATCCTGTTGCTTTTGGGTGTAGAGTTCTACAGATGTCTGTTAGGTCCATTGTTCTAGTGTGTTGTTCAGTGCCTCTGTGTCTTTACTTATTTTCTGTCTGGTTGATCTGTCCTTTGGAGTGCGTGGTGTGTTGAAGTCACCTAAAATGAATGCATTGCTGTCTATTTCCTCCTTTAATTCTGTTAGTATTTGTTTCACATATGCCGGCGCTCCCGTATTGGGTGCATATATATTTATAATGGTTATATCCTCTTGTTGGATTGACCCCTTTATCATTATGTAATGTCCTTCTTTATCTCTTGGCACTTTCTTCATTTTGAAATCTATTTGTCTGATACAAGTACTGCAACACCTGCTTTTTTCTCCTTGTTTGCATGAAATATCTTTTTCCATCCCTTCACTTTTAGTCTGTGTATATCTTTGGGTTTGAGGTGAGTTTCTTGTAGGCAGCCTATAGATGGGTCTTGCTTTTTTATCCATTCTATTACTCTGTGTCTTTTGATTGGTGCATTCAGTCCATTTACATTTAAGGTGATTATCGATAGATATGTACTTATTGCCATTGCTGGCTTTAGGTTCATGGTTACCAAAGGTTCAAGGGTTGATTCTTTACTATCTAACAATCTAACTTAACTTTCTTGTTATGTTATTGTAAACACAGTCTGATGTTTCTTTATTTTTCTCCCTCCTTATTCTTCCTTCTCCATTCTTTATATGCTAGGTGTTTTATTCTTTGCCATTAGTTGGTATTTGGATGGTCTGCTTTCTTTGCTGTGATTTAATTTTTTCTGGTGACATCTTTTTAGCCTTAGGAGTGCTTCCATCTAGAGCAGTTCCTTTAAGATGTCGTGTAGAGGTGATTTATGGAAGGCAAATTCTCTCAGCTTTCACTTGTCTGGAAATTGTTTAATTCCTCTGTCATATTTAAATGATAATCATGCTGGATACAATATTCTTGGTTCTAGGCCCTTCTGTTTCATTACATTAAATATATTATGCCATTCTCTTCTCGCCTGTAAGGTTTCTTTTGAGAAGTCTGATGATAGTCTGATAGGTGTTCCTTTGTAGGTGATCTTTTTTCTATCTCTAGCTGCCTTTAATACTCTGTCCTTATCTTTGATCTTTGCCATTTTAATTATTATGTGTCTTGGTGTTGTCTTTGTTGGGTCCCTTGTGTTGGGAGATCTGTGGGCTTCCGTGTACTGCGAGACTATTTCCTTCCACAGTGTGGGAATGTTTTCAGCAATTATTTCTTCAAAGACACTTTCTATCCCTTTTTCTCTCTCTTCTTCCTCTGATACTCCTATAATGCAAATATTGTTCCGTTTGGATTGGTTACACAGTTCCCTTAATATTCTTTCATTCCTAGAGATCCTTTTATCTCTCTCTGCCTCAGCTGCTCTGTATTCCTGTTCTCAGATCTATTCCATTAACAGTCTCTTGCATCCCATCCAGTCTGCTGCTAAGCCTGTTGATGGCTTGTCTCATTTCTGCATTGTCTTTCCTGACTTCCCTCACTTCCTCCCTCAGCTCTTGCATATTTCTCTGTAGATCCATCAGCATGACTATGACTTTTATTCTGAATTCTTTTTCAGTAAGATTGTGCATTTCCATCCCTTCAAACTCCCTCTCTCGTGTTGTCTGGGTCTGGGTGATCTTTGTCTGTACCATATTCCTGTCTTTTCATGGCAAAAGAATTGGTCGCTGGTAGGTGCCAAGTGTATCAGCTGGGCTCTTTAAGAATTAAAAAAAAAACACAAGACAAAACAAAAACAAAAACAAAAAAAACAAAAACAAACAAACAGAAAAAATGAAGGAAGAGAAAAAACGAGAAAGAAAAGAAAGGGAAAAAAAAACGCCCACCGGGAGTAGCTTCTCTAAGGATGCTGTAGGTGGCGCTGTTGCTCCACTATTCTGCAGCTGCGGCAGCACAGCTCCACTGGGCTGTTTGTAGCTATGGCCTGGGCAGGAACAAATGGGAGGCTGCTGTTCTCCATGTGAAGTGTCAGCACAGCCACTTCTTCCCAGTCCCCAGCCAAGGCGTCCAAAATTCCTCAGGACTCCCAGCCTGCTGGGCTGAGCACGCTGTGATGATCTTGTTCCTCCATTGGCCCCCCCCGCCCGTCTCTTTAAGACCGCCAGAAAAAGCGCGCGCTTTTCTTTTGTCCTGGGAAGCCTGCTGCAATGACCCGGGCACGTTCCCAGCCCAAAACCTGCACCTTCTGTCTCTCCAATATCTGATACATCGCACGATGTGTGTCAGCGCTCCTGGCGCAGATCGCCAGGGCTGGTTATTTTGCGGGCCTGTACTTCCCCTCCTGCCCAGCTATGAATCCTCTCCTCCCGCCGCTGCGCTGGGATGGGAGAGTGCTCAGGTCCCACCCGGATGTGGCTCCGTATCTTACCTGCCTCGCGGTGTGCTGAGTCCTCTCAGGTGCAGATGCAGGCTGTGTGCTGTCCTGTATATTCTGGTCTCTCTTTTAGGAATAGTTGTATTTGCTGTATTTTCATAATTATATATGGTTTTGGGAGGAGATTTCCACCACCCTGCTCATGCCGCCATCTTCCCGGAATTCTCCTTTACATTTATTTTAAGAATTATTGGTATGCTCAAATTTTCTACTTCTCAAGTTATTTTTTTGTTATGTTAATGTTTCTCTGACTTTCAAGACATCCATAGTCTATCCCTCTCAAAACTCTCCTTCTTACCTATTCAAACTTGTATACAATAAATGATAAATGACCCCCCATTGATCTAAATATGCTGTTTTCTTGACTGTCATATGAATACTGTAGGCATATGTTGTTTGGCCTCTCCTGAAATGCTCTCATTCCAAATCCTAGCATTAAATTCTTCCTCACTAATATCCCTCTCTACTAAACTCCTCCTTATTTATAGATTGTATTGATTGGTTTGGTTCTTAGTGATATTATTCTTATTATATTATTTACTACTGTTTTATGTATGTTAATCATGTCTATCCAATAAGAAGTGTGAGCTCTTTATGGCCTACATTTCTGTTGTGTGCTTTATTTTTATTTCATATTATCCAGAATGAAATTAAACAAATATTTGTTTGGCTTGTTGATGGTGAAACACAAGTTATGCAATTTATGTTTATAAATGTATGTGTATTTTGATACATATTTCAATATCTAGATATTTGTATCTAGACAAAAATATATGAAGCTAATCTGAGACCCTAACCTAGGAAAATATAGATTTTTTTTGTTTTTTTCCCCTGTATTCAGAACTTTCTACTATACATATTCTACGTGTGAGAGACTAAAGTTTGTGTTTAATCTGGGAGGGCTTTTTTTCTCAGTATTTGAACTTTAACAGATTGTACTTGGATAAATAAATTTCATATGAATATAATAGCTGTTTTAGAGGCAAATTTAGAGATATTTAGAGATCAAAGTGGGAGCATAGGTAAAATTTTTAAATTTCTATAGATTTGTTCCTCATCTATAAAGTGGTAATAACATCCATCTCACAGGGCATTTTGTTCAAATTATATTTAAAAGAATTTCAAGAACTAGACAGCTGTTATCATAATTAGATATTCCAAATGTGAATAATAAAGTACAAACTATTTATCAATAAACAGGGAAATAAATAGTTTCCAAGATAGTTTTCCATTTTTCCTGATGTTTAGGTGGAAAATACCAAGCCTTTGTATGATCTATATGCACAAAACAGACGAACTTGTAGAAGGCCACTGGACTCTGCAATCTTTTCTCCTGAACCCAGCATTCAATCTAATGCCTGTAAGAAGGGAAAAGACTCTGCTTTGTTTAGAGGTATACATACACATTGCATGATTATATTGAAAAAACTGAAAATTAACTACATTTAACTTTAAGATATAAGCATTAAGAAAATTTTTAACCAAGGAATGTCAGTATCTGATCATATTACATTATTTCATTTACATAGAACAACTGAAGATTCCATTACAAAAATGGTAAAGTCTAGATTCCTTAGTATGGTACATAAGATCTTTGCAGCTTTCTATTCTGTTTCTTTATCCATTCTGATTTTAACCAGTGAACAGTTCAAACTACTGTGAGATTTGCCATTCTGTTCTCTATGCTCAGGATATACTTCTCCACCTGATAGAGTCCTATCTACCTTTAATACTTTTAGCTGCAATTAAAAGAAAATCTGACCACATGTGGCTTAAACAACAAAGATCCTTACTTATAATCTCAAAAGCAAAAAATTCATTAGTAAGGCAGTTACAGGGTTGGTTAATTCAGGTGCTTAAAGATGCCACCAAATATCCAGTTCCTCCATCTTTCCTTTATGTCTTATCCTCCTAGCTTTGCTGTACGATATGGTGAGTACTATTCAAAATAACTTGTATTGGTAACAAGATCCACTAAAAAAGGGAAAAGCTCTTTGGTTCCTTTATAAAAATGAGGAAAATGCTCCTCAAAGCCCTCCAGCACACCTTCCCTGGTGTCTCCTTGGCTAGAATAAGTTAATGCACCCATAGCTAAACCAATAAATCATTATTAGCTTACATCAGTTTTCCAACTTTTAACATGATAATAGTAAGAAATATTATTTATATCACAATATAATATGTATATTATTATAAAAATAAATATAAATATTATAAAATGGATGTAAATATTTACATTCTACATAAATATAAATTACACACACACATACACACACAGTATCAGAAGATTCAGATCCCTAATTGCCTTTTTCTCTTTTAGTTAAACTTGATTACAGTATTTTAGACTTTTGTATAGTTGTCACTGAGAAGCTGTGTGATACACTCTATTCTATTCTGTTTCATTTTTAAAAATATTCGTCAGGAAATGCCAAGTTGATGTCATGCCTAAACTGATGGGTTGTAGCTCACATTTTGAAAAGTACAGGCTTAGGTGATTCAAGACTTACTCCCTTGAGTTAAGAAGAAGCCCAGCCTCCCTAAAAGAACATGGTTGTTTGTAGAAGGATTAATAAGATCAGAGTTCTGTTAGCAAGAGTGGGGTGGAAAGAACTGTTAAGTTAAAGGCAACCCTCTGTTGACCACATTATCCTTTAAGATTCTACTTAGATATCACATAGTCTCTGAAGTGCTCCATGATAGCAGTGGTAGGCTGTTCTGTTCCTTCAGCAAAACAAATTTCCTTTTATAAAATTTCTTGAGTCTCTCTGCAGAAGAAGCATTACAGTTCTTTCATCAAAATACCAAATTAGGACTTCTGGGAAAGTTGGCAACATTAATACAAGTTTATCCTGGCCAAAATGAGTAACAAAAAGAAAAAAACAAGGAAGAAAAATTCATGAAAATTGAAATTGGGATAAAATGTCCTAAACTCAAAGAAAATCTGCTGCATATTACAATATGAAGTAGTTTGAAAGAAAATTCCAGATGTCTATGTACAAATCCATCTTCTAGGAGAAAGGAAGAATATTGAAAGAACCAATAGAAGATATTGTGAAAATGCTCCTATTAACCACAACTCTCTCCCCTCCACCCACACACACTCAAAGATAAAAGGGGTTTGTTATCAGTGATGGGCTGCAGAAAGATGGAACATCCTCTCCTCTCCTTTGGGATCCCTTTCCTCACTGCAAGCCAACAGCATTCCAAGTGGGTATTAAGAGTGTTTTGAGAGAAATGTAATTACCATATGCAGCCATTTCTTTCTCTGGTGTCCTAGTATTGCTTTTAATATACTCTTTAAGGGAAAACCTCCTGGAAAAGCAAGGTCTTGAAAGGCAGGTCGACAACAGAAAAGACAAGCTACAATTTCCTTGGAACTGTCTTTGCAAGTGTGAATAATAGCCACAAACATAACTGTGTAAAGAAAAACACATGGCCCTACCAAAGAACCCAAGAGCCATTCCTTTGACTAAATTCCTCTCCAAACTGAATTGCTTACCCCAAGAGAGAAAAAAAACTGGATCCCAAGTGGCACCTCATACATAAATGAACACAGTAGCCACCACTACCAGCACATTAGTGTCATGAAGAGGTATCACAAACATGCAGTGTACAGAAATACATTTCCCCATGATTTTCCAGGGTCCCAGCTTATCAGGCAGCTAAATGCCTGAGTTTACAACATTAGGTAACAATATTCAGATTTACCTGTTAATATCAAAGAAGAGAATTTAATAGTGCCCAGGTAAACAGAGAGAGCATCCAAAGAAAATTTATCTCTATTATTTTTGGAGCAATAAGCCTAGATTTAAATGTCCTGATTCAAAGGTGAGTAGATGGAATAACAAGAACAAAACATGGGACCTATTAAAAGTTCTGTAGCAAATAAAGGAAATAATATAAAAATATAGCTGACTTTGACATTTTGATAGAATTTGTACCCCATGAAACAAGAGAAAATGAAGACAATAATTGTTTTAACCTGCTCAAGAAATTAAAGGAAATAAGGATTCTATAAAATAAGATTTGAAAATATTAAAGATAATTGTCAAGGATGAAACAGTGCTATCAGAGCTAAAAATATTTTTAAATAAACAGGTAGTAGTAATGCAGAACTTGAAATTATAATGAGTAGTGGAGAGTAGATATAAACATAGGAGTGAACCAAATCATAGTTCTAAAGAACAGGTTTAGGAAAATCACATAGAATGTAATGTAAAGGGATCCAAGTATGACTGGATTAGACAAGATAGCATATTGAGGAAAGAAAAAGAATATCCAACACTGAGATAACCAGTGTGTTTGCAGGAGAGAACAGAATGCATTGAATGAACTGGCTGAAAGGGCATGGGAAATGAAGGGGCATGGGAAAACTATCTTGGAATAATGGAAATACTTGATATTTGGATTCGGTTGATGCTTACATGAGTACATATATTTATCAAAATTCATCAAACTATACATTTAAAAGGTGTGCATTTTTTGTATGTAAATTATACCTCAACAAATTAAGTTAAAAAGAAAACAAAAACTAAATGACACAATAGTATAAAACACCTAAAATATAGTAAATTAAAATAATTACATCTAAAATGATCTAAAGAAAATTAGTTAATATTTAATAATCTAAAATAGTCTAAGAAAACTTTGTATAAATGCAGCACATATTAAACTATTTCATTAAAAAGTACAAAATAAGATTACTTTTTTAGTCAATGATAATTACATAACATAACTTATCAAATTCTGTACCCATCGTCTTCTGTATCCTGCCATCAGTGTCACTTCTATTTTTCCTGAATGACATCCTTAGTAATTCTTTCAGTGATGATCTATTGCTTGATAACTCTTTGATTTTTGTTTATCTGGAAGTGTATTTTGCTGTCATTCTTGAATTTTTAGGTTGAAAATTATTTTCTCTCAGTTGTTTAAATATACAACTTCATTATCTTCTGGAATCATAGGCGATTGTCTTTCCTTGTCATTCTTTGTAGAATGACATTTAATGTCATCCCTTTACTTTCTAATAGTTTTAAGATTTTTTTTATTGAAGTATCATTGATATACAACCTTATATTAGTTTCAAGTATACAACAAAGTGATTCAACAGTTACCCATATTATTAAATCCTCACCCCCACTAGTGCAGTTATCATCTGTCAACACAAGAAGATGTTATAGAATCATTGACTGTATTCTCCATGCTGTACTACTATCCCCATGACCAGCTTATATTAGGACTGAGAATTTTTTCTCACGTAAGAAGTTTTCACTGAGTAACCACCAGAGCAATACTATACCAGGTGTTTTCCATGTGTTATTTTACATTGTAAAATATTTTACACAACATATTTTCTAAATGCCAGAGTATATATATGTCTTCTATGAAAATCTTTTATAATTTCAGCTCAAACTGAAAAAAGTCCTAGAGAATCATGTGATTTGGTTGGTCACTTAGAAGATCATGTAAATAAAAGGTAATATATTAAAATTTTTTAAATATTATGTTCAGTGATGTTTGTAATAGGAAAAGTTCTGCCTTTCATTTTCTAGTAGACCAGAATGACTTTATTCTGGTTTATTATTACCATTTAGGCACATCCTATAATCCAATGACAGGTCTAAGACTGCTCAGCTAGTCAGCATCTCATTCAGACCTTGAGCATATGCTCTATCTGTTGCAAGTTCACAGTCAAATAGAGAGGAGGGCATGGAAAAGTGAATGGAGAGAATACTGAGTTTTTGTAACAGAGACAAATTTAATTATGCTATAACATGGATGTGAAAAAAGTAGCTTTTCAATTTTATATTAAGTTCTAATCTTTCTCATGAGATCCTCAATCTCTGATAATGAAAAGGAAATCATATTAATCCAGAATGTTTTAAACTTCATTTGAAGCAATAATGTGCCACCTCTTTAAGTTTATCTCAGTCTTTCTGTTTCTTTCTAAAATGGCATCTAAGTATGTGGGTGAGGGGTTTACTGTAGTTTTACTTGAGCAAGGATGTTGGTTTATCCCTTTATGTTCCATGGCTGCTAACATCTGTGGTTCATGAGCTTGTAATTTATTCTCTTACTTGGAAAGGGTCCACTCTCAGCTCTCATTACTATGGAGGAACCCTCTGAGTCTCTGCTATGACCTTCACCTGCCCTTAGACTGTCCATAACTCATCCATGCCAAATCTTTGCCATGGGTTTCCTCACTCCTGAAATGGTAGCCCTTTTAGGAAGCCTAAATTCAGGGGCCATGTCACATGTGAACCAAGGAAGATCTGGAAAAAATACTCTATCCTATCCCTGCCTAACGACACCATTCCATCCTATTAACAAAGCTGGAGCTACCCTTTGTTGGCAGGAAGCTGCCCTGCAAAGCACTTTTCTCCTGGAGTTTCAACAAAAGATGTGGCAAACACTTCTTACCTTTGGTGTTCTCCTCAACCTATGTAATACACTTCTTTCCTACTCAAAACCCAAAGAGGCACACATATTACTGTATTGTTTCTACCCCTGCTTTTGCTATTTTCCCCCACAAAGCAGGCAGAAAGGGATGGTATTGTCAGGTTAAAAGTCTGTGGCAGAGGTTTGGGGGAGATATTGGCAGTGACTTGGAGGGATGGAGGAAGCAACATGCTGAAATCAGCCCTCTAAACATTTATGCTGGACTTGTGTTCATTTTCAGAAGAAAACCTCCTCCACAGATGAATGATTTTAGTACAAAAGAAAATAAGTCAATCAGAAATGATCAACTAAGTGGATATTGTTCAGTAAGAAAGAAAAGCTTACTCTCCTTGTGCTTTGAGGATGAACTGAAAAAGCCAAATGCCAAAATAATCAACATTAGTCCAGCAAAGACAGTGACTTCCCACATGGTAATAAGAATATCTAGTACTATTCAGTAAAGATGTATATTATCACTACTTGTGGAAATCTTATATTCCAGTCACTGGGATCTTTGATAAACCCTTCTTACCTTTCAGTTTCACATTCTGAAGTGACAACATCGCTTAAATTCTTAATGCTCTTTCTTAGAACTACCATTCCAAATCTGAGGATTCCTTGGCATCAGCTGAAAATTTTGTGTTTTTCTTTAAGAAGAAGGTTTTATCAAATTTTCTTGATTATTAAAATAGAAAAGTGGTATTTTTAAAAATGGGTCATGTCTTGTTTTTCTAACTATCTATTTTAGCTATTTGAACTAGAAAATACATTTATTAAGGGGTATTCGGTAGGCCACAGAGTCTCTAGACAAGCTGGATAGACAAGCTGGCTTGAAAGCCGTCTAGCCAAGAGTCCCCCCCAGTCACAGCGTCAGAGGGCTCACTGAGGCTGTTACTGTCGGTTCACGACTCTGATTTCCAGCAGCGGCGCTGTTTCCAAGAACTTTGCCTCTGCTGCCCCTTCAAAAGAAGACATATCTGCCACCGTTCTCTCTAGAATAGTTTTCACAATGCCTACTTAGAAACAAATTGCATCTCAAAAGTTCATTTGTGGTTCATTTGTTTAAGGATTTTTTTTTCTGACCTGTTAGTACTTTATGGAGAAGTGCGTTTAGTTAGAAACATTTCAGTGAGCAGAAGCCTTTAGGGCTCTTTTGGAAACTTTAAATGACTATGTATTACTTTAGTTATTTTATTCAACAAATATATATTAAGCACTTCTTATGTGCTAAGTATTATACTAAGTGTTGGGTACAATAATAAATATAATCATTTTAAGGTTAATTTTATGTTTCCTGAATTATTTATTAGGATAGCCAGACTTTGTAATTTTGGCTTGTAATCACTTATGTCTCTTATGATCTTTGACTCAATCCATTTTTTGGTATGCTTCCTATTTCTGGACATGGAAACCTAAGAAATTGCAGAACAACATTCTATCCCACCAGATACCCAATTTTCCAGTGACAACACCTCAAACATTAAGAAATATATTTATTTCTTCATATCCCAGTTCATTTTTAAAAGGATTTTAGGAGGCCAAAAGTTCATATTTTATACCTAATATATTGATAAAATATTAAGAGGAGAAAGAAGTGTGTCCTGTACATCTTTTCTGAGTGGTTGAATACCACTATTGTTCATACTAAAAACTTCTATGTAGTCATTTTTAGAATATTTTGCCATATTATTTTCATGCTTAAAAATATATGTAGCCTTCTTGCCTCAATAGACTGATGATTAAGTACTGTTTTCTTTAATCCACAGGAACAAAATGACACAAATCCCATAATTTTCCATGACACTGGATACGTACAATTGTTATTTTTGACAAAAAATAGGCTTCCTCGCCATCGTATGGAAAATGGAAACATTCACCCACATAAAAGAGCAAACTTTGTTTTAGAAAGAAATTATGAAATCCTTAAATCATTACTGAATAATCAACCTATTGCTCCTTTCAAAGCCAAAAGAACTATGTCTGCAGCATGGAAGAGAGATATACATGCAATAACTTTTGGAGTGGGTGATAGAGTTGTAGAGGATAAACTAAGGAAGAAAACTAGTAAGCAGACATTTGAAAACATATCTTGGAATAAACTCTATGATTTCTCACAGGCTTTTTCCAGCCTAACAAAAAAATGTGTGGGTTTCCTTGATAAAACTCCTATTCAAGAAATGAGTGCTAAAAATGGCAAATTTGAAAGAATGGTTTCTACAGGAAAACCAATGAATAACTTCAGTGCCTCGCCTGTCAAACATCATTCGAAGCCTTTAAAAAATATTGTTGGAGTCCATAAATTAAATAATGTCACACCATTGGATGATTTGTTAAACTTGTCAAGTGAAAAATTAAACACCTCATAAATTACTGTTTATACAGCAATAATTTGGTAACAAAGTTCCAAGATCATAGAAGAAATTCTTATCTAAACAGTAATGTTCTAATGGATAAGAAATGCAAAGCATAGAAATTGGAATTACAAACCAATAGTGGTCTGTTCAAGAAAAACTAACATTTTTAGTAAACAAAAGGACAAAATTAGGAAATAATTATCAACAAGAGGAATAGTTTCTGAATTTTTATTATCTCAATTAGACTCTTCCGTCATCAACATTCCTACAGTAAAGTCTGATTTGGGATCAAGAATGGGGCATAAACTGACTAGAAATTTGCTCCTGGAAGACAAATATCAGTAACATTGCTCTATAATTGAATATCAAATAAGACAAGTGTAACATTAACTTGATGCTTGTGGAATTAATCACGTATCAGCATTTGGGATAATCATTGGGAAATAGTACTACAGTAGTAATTCATGTAATTTAAAAGGATTTGTAAAATTTCCAAAAGCTTTTTGTTAGATGTTGAAACTTCATTATTATATAATGCCTTTTCCAAGTATAACTTTGACTTTTTTCTGAATTAATTTAAAAGAATAATTTATTCTTAATAAGCTAAATAATTTTGGTAGCAAATCAGTAATGAACATTTTAAGTATATTATTACACTGCTATTTTACTGTCTCTCAGTGACCCAGAGAATATAAAGACAGAACTCAGAAACAAATTGCATTTCAGAAGTTCATTTGTAATCCATTTGTTTAAGGATTTTTTTTTTAATCTTAACTGTTAGTACTTTGAGGAGAAGTAGGCTTAATTAGAAGCATTTCAGTGAGCAGAAGGCATTAGGGGTCTTTTGGAAACTTTCAAGGCTGAGGAGGTAAACTTGTTCAGGTTCCTCTGTTTCCACTTTAGACTGGAGGTTTTCTTTATTTTGGGTCATTAGTGCTACTCTGGGGCATCTCTTCATAAGCAGAGTCAGGTTTTGGCTCAAATAGAATGACAAGGAGAGAAAATGGAGATGGGATTGGGGAAGAGGGGTGCGACTGGAGACTGCAAGTAAGAGAAGAGCAAGAGAATAAGGCTTCACGGTAAGGTGGTGGGCTCAGCCAGGTAGGAGGTAGTCAGGGAGCATATAATCTTTCCTGTTTATCTTCTTGTTACTGGCTGGACAAATGTGAGTGAACTTGAGCAAATGTAAACTATTTGGACTTCAGTTTAGTTGCACCCTACCTTAAGATGAGGACAACAATACCTTAGTAATTATTATTATACAGTATTATTTTCAGCATTAAAAAATACTATAGAGTATCTTGAGTATGGTAAACATTCACTAAAAATTCCCTTCCCACTTCCACCCTCTTCCTTGCTCTTAAAAGAAATACAACTTGTTAAGAGATGTTCCCAAAAGTCTTACTCCAATCGTTTCTAAATTAAGTGCTAGACATAACTACAGTATTCAAATTTTAGCCCAAAGTAGACTCAAATTAGAACTAACAGTTTTTGTATTAGTTATTTTCTGCTGAAGCTTGTGAGCTTTAGGCTTTAGGAAGGCACTAAATCAGCTTTAAAATTCCATTAAAACAACTGGCCAACTGGGAGCTGTGGATTCTTGGAAGATAATGGCCTGGACTCAGTACCTTTCTCTTCTCCTCCCAACTTTAATCTTTAATTTCCAAAGCCAAACACCTAAGATCTTCAAGCAGTTGGGTGCAGTTTAGACGTGGTTTCTATTCTGATGCTGAGATCTAAGAATGGCCCTAAAGACCAGTCTCAAAGTCACAAGGCAATGATGGGGGTTGTGCTGTTTCCTGGGACAAGCTGGCCAGTTGGCATCTATGGCTTACCCCAGGGAAGGGTTGATTTTGGCCCTGTATAAGTGTTCCTGGTCTCATTAGCCCCCAAGAGGCCATGGAGGAAACCTAAGCCTGTCAGAGAACTGGGAAATCAGAGATCCATGAATTTTCCTTCAAATGCCTTACCAGGGGATTGTGGTTTACTTGATTCTGTAGCACCAGTCCATAGTGGGAAGACTTTTCCACCATTTACAGCACAGTGGTCCCCAGATACTGCTCTAAGGAGACCTGAGCTGCTCTGAGTCAATTAAGAAAAATAGGAACCTATCTAAAGGGGCCTAACAGTAGACAGTGGCCAGCCAGGCAGGATTGTAACAGGGAAAAGGGCAAAATTATGAGACTTGCCAGATATCCATCCAAGGATGGGGAAGAATAGGCAAACAGTAATTTTATAGGATTAACAGTGGGGGGAAAATTTTGAAAAAATAAAGTTTTTTTCTGTTTGCTCACCTTGTCAAGTTCAGCTTTCAGTAACCAGCTCTGAAACCTGAACAAAGAGAGCTGATAGAGGAGACAGGGACGATTTGATAAGAAAAATAATAAAAGCACTTAAGGACATTCAAGTGTGACATACCACACACACCCACACAACACTCACCTACTATACTAATTTTCTATAAGACACTGGTTGGATTTATTATGCTCAAGCATAATTTAATTGATAGAAGAGTTCATTATTAATTGAATAGAAAATATAAAGACTTCTGAATTAAAAAGGAAATGGGACTCATAAGAAAAGATAAGGAAAATGAAAAAGAACAAACATAAAGTAAATCATAAAAATATTGAAATTAAGTATCTGTCATTATACTATATTTGAACAGGTTGAATTTTCCCATTAACAGAGACTCTCACACTGAAGTAAAAAATAACATTTAATTAAATACTGTTAATAAGAAATATAATTAAAGCAATAAATAAAACTTAAAGGAGTGTGGAGGGAGATACCAGACCAATGAAGCAAAAAGAATTGGAGTGGCATTACTAATATCAGATAAGCTAAAAATTAGGGTTAGAAACAATAAATGAGACAAGGATTTTATGCCTTATGTAATAATAAAAGCACAATACAGGAAAAAAAGATATCATACCATTTTTTTTGTACTAAGTATGTACCTACCAACAAAGCGGCTAATTATATAAAGCAAAGGCTATTGTAAATCCCAGGAGAATATATTTAAATTAAATGATAGTGGAAAACTTCAGTTCATCTCTTTCAAACTTAAACAGGTGAAACAAGACAAAACTGTGGATATAGAATAATTATATAATAAAATTAATAAAGTTGATGGATATAGAACCCTGTTTCTTTGAAATTGAGAAAACAAATTTTGGGATTTATATATTGAAAATGGTTTATGTTCTGGGCTACACAAAAACACCTAATTAAAAAAATTTTTTTATTGAAGACTAGTTGACTAAAATATTATATTAGTTTTAGGCATACAACATAGTGATTTGACAATTATATGCCTTACAAAAATTCCCACCATGATACGTGTATTTATCATCTGTTACTGTATGAAGTTATTATGATATTAATTACTACATTTCCTATGCTGTACTTTTCATCTCTGTGACTTATTTTATAAATAGAAGTTTGTACCTTTTTATCCCATTCACCTATTTCACCTATCACCCTATGCCTCCCCTACTGCAACCACCAGTTTGTTCTCTGTATTTAGGCATCTATTTTTGTGTGTGTTTTGTTTTTTAGATTCCACATCATATGGTATTTGTCTTTCTCTGTCTGACTTATTATACTTAGCATTATACCCTCTAGATCCATCCATGTTGTCATAAAGGCAAGTTTTCATTCTTTTTTTTATGGCTGAGGAACATTTCATTTTATATATGTAGGATATCTTCTTTATCCATTCACCTATCAGTGGACACCTAGGTTGCTTCCATATCTTGGCTATTGTAAGTAAACATAGTGGTACATTTAACTTTTCAAATTAGGGTTTTTGTTTTATTAGGTAAATCCCCAAAAGTGGAGTTACTGAGCCATATGGTATATCTATTTTTAATTTTGGGGCAGGACCTCCATCCTGTTTTCCATAGTGGCTGAACTATTTTACATTCCCATCAGCAGTGAATGAGGTTTCCCTTTTCTCCATAACCTCTCCAATATTTGTTACCTTGTCTTTTTAATAATGGCCATTCTAACTGGTGTGAGGTGATATCTTATTGTGGTTTTGATTTGCATTTCTGATTATGAGTGATGTGGAGCATCTTTTCATGTGTCTTTTGTCTATCTATGTCTTCTTTGGAAAAATGTCTATCCAGTTCCTCTGCCCATTTTTAAAATAAGATTATTTATTTTACCTAAACTTAAAAAAAAAAGATGTAGAGACTTTTTAAAATAATCCAATAAAATTGAGAATAAAAATAAAACAAAATCCAAATATATTTATTATTTGAAAATAAAGAAAGGATGAAGAAGAAATCAAAACTCAAATTATAAAGTAGAAAATAATGCAAAGGAAACCACTTCATTCCAAAACTTATAGTAAAGCTAGTCCAAAAGAGAATGTATAGGTTTCCCTTGTCTCTCCCCTCCCTCCTCCTCCCCTTTTTCTTCCTGAAAAGGATCCCAAGGTTATCATCCAGGAAAAATAGAAAAAATATAAACTAAAAAAAATTATGAATAGAAAATTAATACAGATAAACTAAAAATATGTAGAAATAAAAATATTGTATAAAAGGATAGATAAAAGCAAAAGTTTTGTGTGTTTGTTTTTTAAAACACTAAAATGGATAAACCTCCTGCAAGCCTTATTTAAGGGAAAGGAGCAAAAAAGGAGTATAAGATTACGAATGAGAAAAGAAACAACCATCAATTTAGGAGAGAATAAAAGAATCATAAGAAATATTACAGGCAAATTTCTACCAACAAATTTGAAAATCTAGACAGAAGTGGGTGATTTCCTATCAAAAAGGAATTGATCCTAAGGAATGGATGTTTTGAATAGACCAGTTTCTTAAAAGATAGTACCATGCACCAGGACTAGATGAGTTTGCAAATAATTGTTCTTCATCATTGAAGCCACTGTGGCAGGCAGAATTCCAAAGATGTATCCCCAAGATTCCTCCCTTTTGTTTTTCAAACACTGATAGATAGAGCTGTGAAAGGACTTTGTAGAAGATTTAAGGTTATTAACCATCTGCTGTTAAAATATGAAGATTACTCTGAATTATTGGTGGGCCAAATGTAACCCCGTTATCCCTTAAAAGCAAAAGAATGCAGAAGTTAGAGAAATGTGGAGAAGAGAAGGTAAGAAAGATAGGGTAGAAGTGGAGGTTGGAGACTTTAATTCCTAGGAGCAAAAATTTAAACACTTGTTTCCAATGTTTCCAATTTGTTCTTAATTACTTAATTCCTCCCTGCCTTTGCCGTCCTTCTGCACAGATGAAGTCTATTTCCTTCCTCCACTGAGTTGGGCTCAGTCATGTGACTTACTTTAACCGATACAGTATGAGCAGACCTGATTTGCACCATTAGCTTCTCCCCTCTTGCTCCTGTCCTCTATCATGATCCTGTCCTCTATCATGAGAACACCATGTTTTGAGTAGTGGCCACAACTTGAACCTGGGTGCCAGTACAAGAAGCCATTTGGAGCCAAGGCCCACTTAGTCCTGCAAAACCCAGAAGAACCTCAGCCAGGCCACAGCCCTCATGTAACATGATCAAGAAACAATTATTTTGGTGTTTTAAGTCATTAAGACGATGGAATTATTTCTACAATAAGACTAAAACTTTTAGAACTTTAATTTTTGAATTTAATTTCTCACAAGGAATTTTATAGTGGAAAGATTATATTCAAAATTGGGTATTTCTATGTTTTTAGCATTTTATTATTGGAGTATGTTAGTCTCATAAAAGAACCTTTGATGAATCATACTGGGCAATGGCTGGCCATAATTTGAGAAGGGAAATAAGAAATGAAATGTTTATCTTGACACATCATGGAGTTAATTTAATTCATATAATAACTAATGTATATTTTAGATTCTTCTGGATGCAAAATTAACACCATTGACCAACAAACATTTTTCCAGAGAATCCAAAAAGACACAGTGTTGCAGCAACCCCATAAAGGCAGGAACAGGGCTTCCAACATAGCTGCTAATCTGTCCACATCCCTGATTGACTATGAACTTAATGATTACATTCAAAAGGTATGGGAAAGTTGGGGAAGAACACTTATTTCCCCACTCCTCCTGTTTCCCTCTGGGAGAGGGACTTCTCTGTGGTAACACCCATGTTTTCCTGACCAACCCATTACTCATCTTCCCTAATGAGGAGGAGTGAGAAGCCTTATCAGGGGTGACAGCAATCAGCCCAAGCTTCTTGGCTGGGTAGGACTAATCTATTAAGACTGTGAACCCTAGGGAATTTGATTCTTTTCTTCCCTCTTTGTCACAGTTCAGATGGAGGAGCCACAATCATGATCAATGCAGATGCAAATGTTTCATTGGATGGGCAATCCCACACATGAAGACAGGAAGGCAAAACATAGGCCTAAATAAGTTCTCAAACCTGACGCATGGCAGAGGATTAAAGATGGCGACATGAGGGGGGAGACAGAGGCTTCCTCCTAAAACTGCATATAATAGGAAAATATAATTAATGCAACTAATCCTGAAAGAGCAACAGGAAAGAGGACTGTGCCAAACTGCATAAACCTGGAGAAAAGAATAAACCTCATGGAACATGGTAACATACCAAGCCGTGGCCTGGCGGAACCCACATCCTTCCCCCACCCCAGCTCACCAGTGAGAGGAAAAGAAACAGAGGAGGGAGGGAGTGGAGGCCTGGGACTGCTGAATACCTAACTCCGGAGATCTGATCTGGGAACACAAACCTACATTTCATGGTGTTTTCATGGTACTCTCATGATTAGGGGGTTGGAAAGCTAAGACAGGCAGAATACCTGGAAAGATGGAGATTCCAGCCACTTGTGTAAAGCAGGGATCCATATCTGGCTGCTCTGGGACAAAAGAAAGGTGGCAGTCTGAGAGACTTCCTAACAGCAAGAGGGCTGTTAAATGGGCAAGGACTGCACAGAGCTTACTGCTCAGGAGAGAGGACAGGTAGACAAAATTGTCTGGGTGTACTCTGCCCAGCAGATTGGGAGCTTTCACGATCTTCAGGAGCTCCACCTCCCTGGATGGCTACACAGCTCCAAGGACCCAATCCGTGATATGGAGCCTACAGAGCCTTTCTTCCAGCCAGCCCCACCTGGCATGCAAACTGGCAAACCATACCCTGGCATTAAGCCAGCCAGAGGAAAGCCCTGTCTACAGCAACTAAAAAACCAAATCACAGAGGCTTATACCTGTGTGATCAGCCAACTGGTTCAGCCAGTGGAGACAGGCATAGCAGCTGGGAAGCAGGAAACAGCTCTATCCTCCCACAGGCACCAATACTGCTCCCCTGAGACCTCTGACATTGCTTCAGGGGCTGAGCAGCTCCAGAGAGTAGAGTTTCTGGGCACTAGAGGGTGCCATATACAAATATGAAACGCCAAAGGAACCTGGTTCAAACTAAAATTATGAATATAACCCCTGAGAAAAATTCAAATGAAACTGACCAGATGAATCTGCCTGAAAGGGATTTCAAAATAAAAATCATTAACATGCTCATGGAGGTACAGAAAAATATTCAAGAACTCAGGGATGAATTCTGATCGGATATCCAATCATTACAGAACACAGTATCAGAAATGAAACATACAATGGAAAGTTTTAAAAGCACATTAGATATGGTGGAGAAGGCGATGAATAAAGTAATAATTAGAGAAGAGGAATACAAAGAAGCTGATGCACAGAGAGAAAAAAGGATCTCCAAGAATGAAACAATATTGAGAGAAACTGTGACCAATCCAAACAGATCAATATTCACATTATAGGGGTACCAGAAGAAGAAGAGAGAGAAAAAGGGATAGAAAGTGTCCTTGAGGAGGTAACTGCTGAAATCTTCCCCAGTCTGGGAAGGAGATAGTCTCTCAGACCATGGAGGTGCATAGATCTCCCAACACAAGGGACCCAAGGAACACAACACCGAGACACATAGTAATTAAAATGGCAAAGATCAAGGATAAGGACAGACTATTAAAAGCTGCCAGACAGAGAAATAAGATCACATAAAAAGGAAAGCCCATCAGGCTATCATCAGACTTATCAGCAGAAACCTTACAGGCCAGAAGGGAGTGGCATGATGTATTTAATGCAATGAAGCAGAAAGGCCTGGAACCAAGAATACTTTATCCGGCAAGGTTATCATTTAAATTTGAGGGAAGGATTAAACAATTTCCAGATAAGCAAAAGCTGAGGGAATTTACCTCCCACAAACCATCTCTACAGTGTATTTTGGAGGGGCTGCTATAGATGGAAGTGTTCCTAAGGTTTAATAGCTGTCACCGGAGGTAAAAAAACCGCAGGAAAAAAAGTTGAATAGTTAATTACTAAGCAAATACAAAATTAAATCAACTATCCCCAAAGTCAATCAAGGGATAGACAAAGAGTACAGAATATGATACCTAATATATAAAGAATGGAGGAGGAGGAAAAGGAGGAGAAAAAAAGAACCTTTAGACTGTGTTTGTAATAGCATATTTTAAGTTAGACTCTTAGATAGTAAGGAAGTTAATCTTGAACCTTTGGTAACCATGAATCTAAAGCCTGCAATGCCAATAAGTATATACCTATCGATAATCCCCCTAAATGTAAATGTTCTGAATGCACCAATCAAAAGATATAGAGTCACTGCATGGATAAAAGAACAAGAGCCATCTATATGCTACCTACAAGAGACTCACTTTAAACCCAAAGACATACACAGACTAAAAGTGAAGGGATGGAAAAAGATATTTCATGCAAACAACAAGGAAAAAAAAACAGGTGTTGCAGTACTTGTGTCAGACAAAATAGACTTCAAAAAAAAGAAAGTCACAAGAGACAAAGAAGGACATTACATAATGATAAAGGGGTCGATCCAACAAGAAGATATAACCATTATAAATATCTAGCATGCAACCCAGGATCACCTATGTATGTGAAACAAATACTAACAGAATTAAAAGGGGAAATAGAATGCAATGCATTCATTCTAGGAGACTTAAACAGCCACTCTCTCCAAAGCACAGATCAACCAGATAGAAATTAAGGAAGGAGACAGAGGCACTGAACAACACAATAGAACAGATGGACTTAACAGACATCTACAGAACTCTACAGCTAAAAGAAGCAGAATACATACTCTTCTCAAGTGTACATGGAACATTTTCAAGAATATATCATATCCAAGGCCACAAAAAGAGCCTAAGTAAATTCAAAAACACTGAAATTGTACCAACCAGTTTCTCAGACCATAAAGGTATGAAACTAGAAATAAATTATGCAAAGAAAATGAAAAATCCCACAAAGACATGGAGGCTTCACAACATGCTCCTAAATAACCAATGGATAAATGACCAAATAAAAAGAGAGATCAAACAATATATGGAGACAAATGAAAACAATAATTCAACACTGCAAAATCTATGAGATGCAGCGAAGGCTGTGCTAAGAGGAAAGTATATTGCAATACACGCCCACCTCAGGAAAGAAGAACAATCCCGTATGAACAGTCTAAACTCACAATTAATGAAACTAGAAAAAGAAAAACAAACAAGGCCCAAAGTCAGTAGAAGGAGGGACATAATAAAGATCAGAGCAGAAATAAATAAAATCGAAAAGAATAAAATAGAAAGAATAAACGAAAGCAAGAGCTGGTTCTTCAAGGAAATAAACAAAATAGATAAACCCCTAGAAAGACATATCAAGAAAAAAAGAGAATCTGCACACATAAACAGAATCAGAAATGAGAAAGGAAATATCACTATGGACACCACAGAAATACAAAGAATTATTAGAGAATACTATGAAAAATTATATCCTAACAAACTGGATAACCAAAAGAAATGGACAGTTTTCTAGAAAAATACAACCTTCCAAGGCTGACCTGGAAATAAACAGAAAATCTGAACAGACCAATTACCAGCAACGAAATCGAATTGGCAATCAAAAAACTACCTAAGAACAAAATCCCTGGACCAGATGGCTTCATCGCTGAATTTTATCAAACATTTAGTGAAGACCTAATACCCATCCTCCTTAAAGTTTTCCAAAGAGTGGAAGAAGAGGGTATACTTCCAAACTCATTCTATGAGGCCAGCATCACTCTAATACCAAAACTAGGCAAAGACACCACAAAAAAAGAAAATTACAGATCAATATCCCTGATGAAAATAGATGTAAAAATACTCAACAAAATATAGCAAACCAAATTCAAAAATACAACAAAAACATCATCCATCATGATCAAGTAGGTTTTATTCCAGTGATGCAAGCATGGTACAACATTCAAAAATCCATCAACATCATCCACCACATCAACAAAAAGAAGGAGAAAAACCACAGGATCATCTCCATAGATGCTGAAAAAGCATTTGACAAAATTCAACACCCATTCATGATAAAAACTCTCAACAAAATGGATATAGAGGGCAAGTATCTAAACATACTAAAGGCCATATATGACATACCCACAGCCAACATTATACTTAACAGTGAGAAGTTGAAAGTTTTCCTTTAAGATCAGGAACAAGACAAGGATGCCCACTTTCCCCACTTCTATTCAACATAGTACTGGAGGTCCTAGCCACAGCAATCAGACAACACCAAGAAATAAAAGGCATCCAGATTGGCAAGGAAGAAGTTAAACTGTCCCTGTTTGCAGATGACATTATAGTGTACATAAAAAACCCTAAAGAATCCACTCCAAAACTACTAGATCTAATATCTGAATTCAGCAAAGTTGCAGGATACAAAATTAATACACAGAAATCTGTGGCATTCCTATATACTAACAATGAACTAGCAGAAGGAGAAATCAGGAAAACAATTCCATTCACAGTTGCATCAAAAAGAATAAAATACCCAGAAATAAACCTAACCAAGGAAGTGAATGACCTATACTCTGAAAATTACAAGACACTCATGAGAGAAATTAAAGAAGATACCAATAAATGGAAACACATCCCATGCTCATGGATAGGAAGAATTAATATTGTCAAAATGGCCATCCTGCCTAAATCAATATACAGATTTAATGCAATTCCTATCAAAATACCAACAGCATTCTTCAGTGAACTAGAGAAAATAGTTCTAAAATTCACACGGAACCACAAAAGACCCCAAATAGCCAAAGCAATCCCAAGAAGGAAGAATAAAGCTGGGGGATTATGCTCCCCAACTTCAAGCTTTACTACAAGGCCACAGTAATCAAGACAATTTGGTACTGGCACAAGAACAGAACCATAGGCCAATGGAACGGACTAGAGAGTCCTGATATAAACACAACCATATATGGTCCATTAATATATGATAAAGGAGCCATGGACATACAATGGGGAAATGACAGCCTCTTCAACAACTGGTGTTGGCAAACTGGACAGCTACATGCAAGAGAATGAAACTGGATTATTGTTTAACCCCATACACAAAAGTAAACTCGAAATGGACCAAAGACCTGTATGTAAGTCATGAAACCATAAAACTCTTAGAAGACAACATAGGCAAAAATCTCCTGAATATAAGCATGAGCAACTTCTTCCTGAATGCATCTCATCGAGCAAGGGAAACAAAAGGAAAAATGAACACATGGGACTACATCAAAGTAAAAAGTTTCTGTATGGCAAAGGACACCATCAACAGAACAAAAAGGCATCCTACAGTATGGGAGAATATATTTGTAAATGACATATCTGACAAGGGGTTAACATCCAAAATATATAAAGAACTCAAACACCTCAACACCTAAAAAGCAAATAACCGGATTAAAAAATGGGCAGAGGATATGAAGAGACAATTCTCCAAAGAAGAAATTCAGATGGCCAACAGACACATGAAAAGATGCTCCATATCACTAATCATCAGGGAAATGCAAATTAAAACCACAATGAGATATCACCTCACACCAGTAAGGATGGCCACCAATCAAAAGACTAAGAACAACAAATGCTGGCGAGGATGAGGAGAAAGGGGAACCCTCCTACACTGCTGGTGGGACTGTAAGCTAGTTCAACCTTTGTGGAAAGCAATATGGAGGTTCCTCAAAAAACTAAAAATAGAAAAACTGTTTGACCCAGGAATCCCACTCCTTGGAATTTACCCAAAGAATACAACTTCTCAGATTCAAAAAGGTATATGCACCCCTATGTTTATCACAGCACTATTCCCAATAGCCAAGATATGGAAACAACCTAAGTGTCCATCAGTAGATGAATGGATAAAGAAGAGGTGGTACATATACACAATGGAATACTATTCAGCCATAAGAAAGAAACAAATCCTACCATTTGCAACAACATGGATGGAGCTAGAGGATATTATGCTCAGTGAAATAAGCCAGGTGGAAAAAGACAAGTGACAAATGATTTCCCTCATTTGTGGAGTATAACAATGCAGTAAAATTGAAGGAACAAAATAGCAGCAGACTCACAGATTCCAAGAAGGGACTAGTGGTTACCAAAGAGGAGGGTTGTGGGAAGGCGGATGGGGAGGGAGGGAGAAGGGGATTGAGGGGTATTATGTTTCATACACATGGTGTGGGGAATCACGGGGAAAACAGTGTAGCACAGAGAAGAGAAAGAGTGAATATGTGGCATTTTACTACACTGATGGACAGTGACTGCATTAGGGTATGGGTGTTGACTTGATAATATGGGTCAAAATAGTAACCACATTGTTTTTTCATGTGAAACCTTCATAAGAGTGTATATCAATAATACCTTAATAAAAAAAAAACCTGAGCCATGCTCTCTAAACTTCTCCAACAGTATTATGATTTCCATCAGCCTACCTGCTGCATCTATCAATCAATTGCTTCCAAATTTGGGTGGGGAAGATGGACATTATTTTTTAGTACCCTCAAACTCCAAAATACATTTTCCAATGTACTTTCCCAAAAGGCCCGTTGTCAAAGCTATTGATTCCATCACATAACACTGAGTGTGGAAGTAGATGGGGTGGTAAGCAGAGAACGGACAGGACAATTCAAGCTGTTTGCAAGTCATCAATCTTCTTTTGCTTCATGAGCCACACTTTCCTGAAACTCAGAATCTAATATCCTGAGCCAGCCTCATCTATTTCCAGGCCTACCTCAGCTCATAAAGCACCAGCCTGGTCTGAACGTAGGCCCATACTTGTTCCTGCATGGTGACTAGAAATTTCACTTGGGTTATCTACTCACAAGGATGCCTTTTTGGTGAATATACCTCATTAAACCTGATGAAACCTAAACATTTCACCATCTCAACCATACTATACACAGCAAACCAGCGAACTTTTCTTCCTGTTTCTTAGAGTAGCAGAGCCTTAGCATAGCCAATTTAAATCAACACCTGGGTATCACAGGATGTATATACTTTTATCAGGAGCCTATGGCCAGGTACCCACACTGAAAAGAGCATACCCAAAGTTCCACTGATTTTGACACATTTGATTCGGCAAAATTTCTCCCGGAACTCCACTACTCTCTGTTCTTAACCTAGATATCCCTTCCAGGTCCCACCAACAATCTCTCCTGAATACATATTTGGTAGTAACACAATAATTTCTCCTTTTTCACTTCCTCTTCTCTGTTCCTATTTCCATCACTACTACACATACCACACACACACACACACACACACATCACACCCACAACTAGCACTGTAGATTTTTTGTGAGACTAGGCAGTCTCCATATTTAGAAAATCATAGTCGTGTGATTTTTGCCATTACCACAGAGCAGAGAGCTCTTTTGTGGCTTTGGTGTCCACTGACCATCCTGCCTGGGCCTGAACACCTCTGGCAGAGAGTGAAGTCACTATTCTTGAAACAGCCGGTGCCATTTTCAGGTTCTGTAATTGTAAATCAGGGACTTGACCGGAACTGGATGGTCAAAGTTATCCACAAGCAAAGTGGATAATTTGAGAAAAATTTATTAAGGGGCCCCTTACCAAGGAATCAGCTCAGCATGAGGAAACCACAGGGATAATATAGTGCCCCAGAGCTAGTAACCACCCTAGGCCTCCCCGGGCTGAGGGGAGGAGGAACACTGCTTGTGGGAATGCGAGGTCAGCTTGTGGTGACACCCAGGGGGGAATCAGGGTAATAATCAATGCCCTGGGATCTCACTTTCCTTTTGCTCTCTTGTGCCCATAGTGACTCCCATTGGCTAAAGTCAACCAAAAGTCTGGGGTTGAGAGAGGTGCCCAGGGCATGACATACAAGGAGGCTGTTCCTGTCGAGGTCGTGCCGCTGCAGGGGGTGCCTGAGAGGGAGTGTCGAGCCCCAGCTGCCTCCTCGTCACACTCAAGTCCCGACCCTGGGTTAAAGGAGCACATTGTTGTAATTAACCTCCCAGGGCACAGAGCTGGGTTGTGAGTGAATCTAAGACTCAGTTGGACGATATTCCTCACACATTCTCAGGAAGTTCTTCATTATAGAACATTAATAATATGTGGCTTGAACCCACTGCATCCACTGCACTTGATCCAAGAACATTTCTTAACTAAGATTTCTTTTAAGTATAATTTTCAAAAAATTAAAATGCATGATTCTCATAGAAATACAAAATGAATACATGTCAAAGATTTTATTCGACCCATTAATTAATAAGTAAAGAGTAAGATCTTAAAACTAGTTTGAAAGAAAATATGAAGACAGATTTATATCAAAGCAGCCAAAAGAATGTTAAAATGAATAAGCTAGTAAGTGCAAAGTTGGTTAATATCCTATAGGGCAATAAATTTAAAACTTTATCTTTTCTTCCACAAATTAATTACCTCTATACAGATAAAATTTATCTGCATTTGGTACGGACAAGAGTCAATTGCATTACAAGTGGTTTTCTACAAGTTTACTTCTTTTGAATAGAAAGCCAATCAAAGGTGCACATCTCCATAAAATTAATCAATGCACCAAGGATTCATCTAACAATTCCCAGCACTCCACTCAGAGGATATCTAGTAATCAACTCTCTTATTTCTGATATTGGATAATATTTTAAAACATTCTCCTCTGCCTGGAAGTCATTCAGATATTTAGAGACATCTCATTTTTCTCTGAGAGTCAGGTGCCCAGGATTAGACACAGGTGTGGTGTGAGCAGGAAGGTGTTTTATTTCAGTTCCTCAAGGGTAAATCAAAACCAATCATTGTTAAGGCTGAGAGGATATTATTAAATGTAAATCCTATTTACTGCTTATTTCACACTAAAGAAAACCTTAATTTTATATGTTCTCTGCTCAGGAAAGAGGCAGGATGCTGCATTTATATGATAGCAGTGAGATGACAAGAAGAAAGAGACAAAGAACTAGTCAGACAAGTAGTCACAATGCAGATTCCAAAGTGGCATTCAGTTTGTCAACATGCCGAGTTAATTTTAGTCAATAGTTAATTTGATCCAAACACTATACTTCTGTGTGAACCAGAATCAAAATATGGGCTTTGTTTCTATATGTGTTTAGTGTCAATAATTGGTAATTGATGCCTCTAAAGAAAATTCTATTTTAACCTTTTGCCTTTTTTCCCCCCTCCCAGTATCCTTACTACGTTACTCTTTTCCTCTTATCCTTCATTGATTTGCTTAGGACCTCAGAGGTAAAAATGATCTTGAAAATCTTCCAGACCAGAGTTGTCCAGTAGAATGTTCTGCAATGATGGAAATGTTCTATATTTGTGCTGAACAATGTAGTAACTGCTAGCCACTTAAAACGTTTCTCAGGCTGGGTTTCTTAAACTCAGTACTATAGACATTTGGGGATGGATAATTCTTTATTCTCTCCCACATTGCTGAGAAGAATTCATCCATCATGCTGAGTAGGTCCCTGAGCAGTCATCTTATTTAACTTCAACCTCGTTCTTCCAGCTCTCACCGATCTTATTTGTCAGACCCCTGTTGGCTTCCCTTCACACATTCCATGGTGACTGATCCAAACTCTCCCACTCTGCTCAAATGCGTAAGTCATGAGTTTGACCCTGGCCACCAGTTCCAAGAATAGGAGGAAAGCAAAATCAGTCACAGCTGTAATATGAGATTACTTCCTCATGTAATCCTGGAGTTTATGTAAAATTTCCAGTTCCCATGTGGATGACAGTACTGATCATATCTGAATTTCTCCAGGCTATGAGACTTTCAAAGTGGGGTTCCCTGACTCCGTTCTGGATCTAAGAGATGCAGTTCATTGTAGTGAAAAGAACACTGGATGGAGATGAAAGAGGCCAGGCTGCTACAATCAGTTCTGTTAACTCTTTGAGCAAGGCCTTCAACTTGATAAGCCTCAGATTCTCCACTTGTATACCAGGGAAATTTTTCCCCCTATGATTTTAGAAGATCTCTACAGGTCTAGACCTTCAAGATTCTACCTTCTTCTTTTCTTTTCATCCTTTAGTCAAAAAATTTTCTGAATACTTTGCTATGTGTCATCACTGTACTAGTTGCTGGAAATGTAAACGTGGCTAGAACTGACTTGGCTTATGCCCTCATAGTTTGCTGGTGAAGCTGACTACCTCTCTAATTCTCCACTCTGGGAAAGTTCACTCTAGGGAGAACAGCTGATCTACACAATATGGTTGTATTGCTTACTCTTAGGCTATGCCTCCTGTACCAGGAGGGTGAAACTGTCTCCTCCAAGTTCATGATTTCTCCCATGCAGCTAATTGTTCACTGCTTTGTAGAACCAAGGATTATATGCAAAAGATTTAATTATGAGCACAGTATAGGCATTGGCCAATCAAACTCAGGGCTGAGCAGGATATCCTAGACTTACTTTTCTGGCTGATGGTTTGTGGAGAGGTCTTAGGGAATCCAGAGGGTCTACAGTGACCATGACAGTAGGTCAAATCTCAGAGGAAGTTACTGTTTGCTGGCATTTATAGAAATAGTCCTTTATTTTGACTACAGAGTGACCATACTGGAGTGTCGCTACTGAGTATCAACATTAAGTAGAACTGATGAGGCAATGTGGACACATAGCTATGTGATTTACCAACATTAGCCTTTCCAGAGTCATCCGGAGAAGCCTGCAGTACCCCAGCATTTCTCAGAGATGTCTGCTTAGAGGTACATACGTATATAAACCCTCAGTGTTAACTTCAGTTTTCTTCTTTTGACTCTACTCTGGTTTCCCCCAAGGATCTCCCTCTCCTGGGCCATCTCATAGTTCCACCTACTTCTGACATGTTATCTGACTACATGGAGTTTAGGATCCTAGACAACCTCATTGGCCCAACGCATTGCCCTTTCTTGGACCTAACTCTAATGACAGTTACCTTCTGCCAAGTGTGGGGAAACCATATATGCTTCCATAATGAAATTATGCAAAGTACTACTCCACTTCTCTTTTCTTTTTCCCTCTTTCCTCCCTTCCTCCCTCTCTCTTAACATGTATTTATTATATGCCTACTTTGTGTAAGGCACTGTTTTAGGTACCAAAAGAACAGAAACAGGGATCTTGTTTCTATTACCAACATGGACCTTGAAGTTAATGAAACTTATGCTCTGTGCCCCTTACCTGTATGAACTTTTTCTAAGGCCCCAAGAGTGGAACACAGTTCTAGAAATATATTCACCTGGTTTATATATTTTATAAATTTTATAAAATTTGCAGAAGGTATTTTAGTTATAATTGGTTAAGAATGCTATCTCTTTCTACTCCAGTTGTTCTACCACCACACTTCCCCTCATATCAAATGTCATTTGAGTGGCAGAAGATACTCTGGGAATTCTTCTATGGCAAACTGAGTTAGGACTGTACTTGGGCTGGGAATAGTAGGATGCATGGGGTAGTATGCAGTCATTTCTGTATAAAGTTATTGTTTTAATGTAGGAATGGCTTCCAACAATCCTATTTTCTACTGTGCTATTTAACAACCATGTGGCATGAAGTTACAGGTGCAAAGGACCTATCATGAAATAAAATTGTCCTATAGTAGTCAGTTCCAAAAGTTTGTGGCCCGATGAAGAGAAACGAGGTCTGACACATGCAGAGTCTGAAGCTATCTATGAAATCTTCCTCCAGTCTTCACACAAATACAATTATTGGCAGAGAATTTGGGTCTCATCAATACTTAGTCAAGACAGAAGTTGTCTCTTGTTGGAAAATACTCAGTAACTTATAGTGTATACTGTTTTGAATGCACTATACATGTTTTTCTGTTTTGATGGGAATCATGCATATAGAACTTAGAATTTCTATATTTGTAGGGCACATATTTGTAGCAGTACTGTGGTGTGTTTTAGGTATGGGGATAGATGTTTGTAAATCCCATTTATAAACAGTAAAAACAAACTAGGAAAACCATGCTAGAAGAAACAATGAATTATTTTTCTATTATCTCTATGAAAAATGCATTACAAAATTATTATCACCTACAGAAGCAGTCATAGGACTATTTAGCCAAAAATAGAAAAATTATGAAAATGTGAAGGCACTTAAATAATAAAAATATTATATAAAATTTGTTATTTGTTAGATTTAAAAAACTTGTGAGTCTGATTTCTTATATTAAATAGATACCCATTTTCATCATTTTACATTCTTAATTTTGCATTTTTTTCTTAAAGAGGGCTCACAAAACTTTAGGTCTCATACAACTTCAATCCACTCCTGCTAATGAAGCTAGTATTTTATGGAGAGAAGACAGTCAAAAAGTAATATAACATAGTCAAGAAATGGCAAAGCTAAGAGGAAAGATAAGGTAGAGCTAAAAAACAGAGAGCCTTAGGCAATAGATACAGATTTTAGATAGGTCGATCAAAGAAGACACCTATAACACTAAACTAAAACTATTTGAATTTCATTTTTCTACAATGCCCTTTTTCTGTTCCAGGATCCAATTTAGGTTACCACATTGCATTTCTTCATCCTGTCTCCTAAGTATCCTCTGATATGTGACAGTTTTCAGTCTTTCCGTATTTCTTATGACCTTGAGAGTTTTGATGAGTACTGGCCAAGTATTTTGTAGTAGGTTCCCAGCTTAGGCTTGTCTGATGTTTTTAATTTTTTTATGATGTTTTTAGATTAGGGTTATGGGCTTTTGGGAAGGACACCACAGAAGTAAAATGTCCTTCTAACCACATCATATTAGGGAGTACATGTTAACAACGTGACAATAACATCAAAAAAAAATATTGAGTAATAAACTTAACTATGGAGACAGAAGACCTAACACTGAAAACTACAAAATATTGCTGAATGAAATTAAGACATATATTAATGGAAAGATCCCAGTGTTCATGGACTGGAAGACTTAATATTGTTAAAATGTCCATACTACCCAAAGAAATCTACAGATTCAATGCAATCCCTAGCAAAATCCCATCACATTTTTTTGCAGAAGTAGAAAAAACTATCCTAAAACTCATATGGAACCACAAAGGACCCTGAAAAGCTGAAGCAATCTTGAGAAAGAGGAACAAGCTGGAAGTCTCACACTTCCTGACTTCAAAACATTACAAAGCTACAGTAATCAAGGCAACATGATTCTGGCAGAAAAACAGACATCTAGATCAATGGAAAAGAATAGAGAGCCCAGAAATAGATCCACTTATATAAAGTCAAATAATTCAACAAGGATGCCAAGACTACACAATGGGGGATAGTCTCTTCAACAAACGGTGCTAGGAAAACTGGATATCCATATGCAAAAGAGTGATATTAGACTTTATATTACATCATATAGAAAAATAAATTCAAAATGGATTAAAGACTTCAGTATAAGTCCAGAAACTAGAAGATTCTTAGAAGAAAACATAAGAGAAAAGCTCCTTGACATTGGTCTTGCCAGTGATTTCTTGGATGTGACACCAAAAGCATAGGCAACAAAAGCAAAAATAGAAAAATGGGACAACATGAAACTAAAAATCTTCTGCACAGCAAAGAAAACAATCAACAGAGTGGAAAGGCAATGCATGGAATGGGAGAAAATATTTGCAAAGCATATATCTGATAAGGGGTTAATATCCGAAATACATAAGGAACAATAGCAAAAAAACCAAATAACCTGATTAAAATATGGGCAAAGTACTTAAATAGACATTTCTCCAAAGAAATACATATGGCCAACAAGTACATGAAAGGATGCTCAACATCAGGGAAAAGCAAGTCAAAACCACAGTGAGATACCACTTCACAGCTCCTAGGATGGTCCTTATAAGAACAAAAACAAAACGAAACAAAAAAACTCCAGAAAATAAAAAGTATTGGTGAGGATATAGAAAAATTGGAACCCTGTGCTCTGTTGATGGGAATATAAAATAGTGCAGCTAGTATGGAGGCTCCTCAAAAAATTAAAAATAGAACCACATGGTCCAGCAATCCCCCTTCTGGGTATTTATCCAAAAGAATTGAAAACAGGATATTGAAGAGATATTTGCACTCCCATGTCTACTTCAGCATTATTCACAATAGCCAAGTTATGGGATATCCTTCAGCAGATGAATGGATAAAGAAAATGTGGTATATACATACAATAGAATATTATTCAGCCTTTTAAAAGAAGGAAATCCTGTCATTTGCAACAACATGGACCAAACTTGGATATTATGCCAGTGAAATAAGGCAGTCACAGCACAAATACTGCATGATTCCACTCGTATGAGGTATTGCTAGTAAAGGAACTCAGGAATTGGAACAGTGGTTGCCAGGGGCCGGGGAGAGGGGAAAGTGAGGAGTTGCTGTTCAATGGCTGCAGATGTCAGTATGCAAGAACAAGTTCTAGAGGTCTGCTGTGCAGCAATGTGTGTAGATATAGTTAAGAGTGCTGTACCAAATAATTAAAAGTTTGTTAAAAGGACATATTTCATGCTATGTGTTTTTTACTACAATAAAAAAAAGAAAACCTTATTGCCAAACTCATGCTCACACAGATTTTCTCCAATGTTTTCTTGTAGAAGCCTTATACTTTTAGGTTTTTTATTTAGATCTATGATATATTTTAAGTTATTTTTTACATAAGGTGTATGGTATGGGTTGGAGCCCATTTTTTTGCCTATGTATATCCAATTGTCATATCACTATTTATCAGAAAGACTGTCCTTTCTCCAATGAAATTGTGTACTTTTGCTGAAAATCAGTAGATTATATGTGTGTCTATTTCTGGGCTCTCTATTCTCCTCCATTGATCTAATGTCTTTATGTCATTATGAGAGTCCCACACTGTCTTAACTATTGTAGTTTTATAGTAAGTCTTGAAACTGGGTAGTGTCTATCAAATTTTCATAATTGTTTTTTGGTTTATTCTAGTTATTTTGCCTTTCCAATTACATTTTAGAATCATCTTACTAACATCTGCAAACATGCTTACTGGAATTTTGATAGGAATTACATTAAACCTATAGATAAATTTGGAGAGAATTAATATCTTAACAATAGTGTATTTTCAAATTTATGAACATGGTATAGCTCTTCATTATTTAGCTCTCCCTTCATTTATTTTTTCAGTAATGAGAAGACCACTTTGATAAAATGACCTTTGAGTTAAGACCTGAATTAAGTGATGGAATAATCCACAGGGATATCTAGAGGAACAGTATGCCACACAGAGTTCAATACATGAAGATCCTGAGGTACAGTGTGCTTTGAGTCTTCTAAGAACAACAAGGAGGCCAGTGTGCTGAGTAGAGTTACATGGAGTGGAGAAGGATAGAGGGTGAAAGCACAAAGGTAATAAGAGGCCAGATCATGTGAAGCCATTGTAAAGTTTTGAATTTTCTTTGGGGTAGGATGAGAAATGATTGAACAGTTTTGAGCAAAGGCATGATATTCAGTTTAATTTTTAGGTCATTTTGGGTGCTTTGGGAAGAAAGGATTAATGGAGAAAGGTGAGTCCAAGACAGAAGCAGGGAAACTATTGAAGAAAAAATTACAATATTTCAGTGAGAGAAGATGATGACTTGGACTAGGATGCCATTAGCAGAAGTAATAAATGTTGGGATATGGATATACTTTAAAGATAGGGTTGATGGGACTCACTGAGGTAGATGTGGGCTATGAAAGAAAGAGAGGAGTCAAAGATGAATCTGAGGTTTTTGGACTAAACAACTTGAAGAACAGTGTTTCCATCAATTCAGGTGGGGAAGACTGTGAGAGAAGTTTTGGAAGATGTTTATCTGGTTTAGGAGTAAGCAGGGGGGAAAAGATTCTAAAATATTTATGTACCATTGAATTTTAATCACAGAGACTAAGAATTTACAGCCTATATTCTGAGTATATTTCAATAGCAATCACCGGTGGTAAACAGCTGCCTTCACATTAGGGTTTGAACATGAATGGTAAGGGGAAGGCAATAGGCAGAGTAGGAAAAGAATATTTCAATTAGTAACTTGAGTTATATGTCTCTTAAAGAACATATAAGAATGGGTGTTAACTGAGTCTGTGGGTAGGGAAGACTTCAATACAGTTTCTCTGTTTGAGACTTGAAGAAGTTAGCCAGGGGAGTGAGGAGGGCTTTGTGGGGATAGAGGCTTAATCTATAAGTCAGGTGATAAGCAGGTGCAAAGATCCAGAAATGAAAGGATGTGTTTGAGGAATTAAAGTCAAGTATTAGTATAGATCAGGGAGAGCTAAAAGGAGAATGTTGCGAAATAAGGCAAGTGATCAGTTTAATCCTAATAATTATCTGCATTTTTACAAAATCACTGTGGCTGCTGTGTAGAGAATGAATTGGAGGGGCACAGATGCTAGTTATCTAAACTGAAGACTAGTTAGGATGCACTGCATTAGTCTTGATAATAGATGATGATGGTGGTGGTGGGTTCAGACTTGGGAGATATTTAGTGGCTTATCTGTGCAGATGAGAAGAAAGATGCCTTAAGAATGACCACTAGGTTTCTAAGGTGAGCAATTTGGTCAATGGTGGTTCTCTTTACTAAAACGGGAGTGCCAGTTATTAAGTTATTATCTCTCAGCTCCAAACCTTGGACTAGGTCTAGACAACCCTCTCTATTTTGCTTTGTGAAGCTGGTGCTTATATTTTGCAAATCACATTCTTGCTTTGCCAGCAAGCTCTATGTTAGGCTCTTTCATAGGTGGTGCTAGTGGAAGATTGAAAAGCTGAAGGAAGAAGGAAATGCCCCTTCCTGTCTGCTTCCTGGTAGCATCACTCCAGCAATGATCCTTCACCCCAGAAACAGCAAGCCTTCTCACAGCAGTAGCTGAATGCACTTTGCAGTTTTCCTGCATTTGCAGAACCAGTCTGTCTAATTGTGCCCCCAAAGCCCATAGCACTAGCCGCATGATGCTCCCTTTTCAAAGGTCTGGATCCTAGGCTCATGGGGAGCATCCTCTGAACCCAAAGATCCCAGTATCAGCTGAGCAGCATCTCTTCCTCAGAGGTCTGAGTTTTACCTATTTGGGTCCCCCTCCTCTAACTTTCTAGGTTTTAATAATTTCAGTCTCTGCCCTTTACTCCCTCTGCCCTTCCTCCAGTTGCTTTCTCCATGATACCTTTGAAGCCTTTTTTTTAACCTCTCATTTACCTTGTTAATACTTCTTTATATTAAATTCCCTCTAATCAAATAACCAGTGTGGTTTCTTTCTTCTAACTGGAAACTGATACAGAAATTGTTGCTAGGAGTAGTCCCAGAAAACAGACCCTAAAAGATAGGACTTGGGGACTGGCTTGATTTTTGTCCTTGGGCTTGAATGTATTGCTGAGCTCCTTGCTAATAGGAAGTGAATGCTGATAATCCGTGTCATGCAGAAGTATCATGATTAATTAAACCATCGCCTGTGGTTGACTGTGATGAAGTGCCAACTAAAACAAGTGCCTTGGAGCATGTGCCACCTGCATTTGCCTCTTCTAATACTGTTGTAATGACTATGGTGACTGTGATGTGAAGTGGGTCTTCTGAGGGCTCTAAAACACAGAAAGAAAGTTCCAACCTGGGTCCTTACACTCTCTGCTCAAGTCTCATTAGAGAGGCACAGAGATGCTGTGGCAGCCGTAAAAGAATCTCTCAGTTCTTGCAGCCACAGGACTGATATTGCTGAAAACGAACATTTAATTGTCCAGTTTACAGAATCTACAACATCAGTTGGATTTAGAACCATGCCAGGTCTCTCATGTAGAAGTTAGGAAAATGATAGGGGAAGAAAGAACCCCTAAAACCTGGAGTGGGGATACATCTGGTTGGACTTGGATCAGGTTGAGAATGCTGAATTCTCAAGCCACTTTGAGCCTCTTATGACAGTGGAAGCAGCTTGTCTTCCTGTGTCTGAGGATATTAGCCTTTCCTTGCTTGAAAACTATGCATTATCACAAACTAGGGTCAGATATCAGCATGCTCCGGGGGAACAAGTACAAAGTCTGACACAGGAGGAAGAAGCTTATAAATCAAAAAATTGCAAGATTATAATTTTACATCAATATAAACCAGGGGAATTTTAAGAAAGATGGACATAACACTGGTATGGGCATGAGTGCACTTACCTGAGGTTCTTGAGTTAACGTGTTAGCTCATGCAGGTGGAAATATACTGCTTAATTTGTTGGTTGCTTGAGACTTGGGCTCAGTAGTGACCTCTGTTTAATAAGACTAGGAAAGAACTTCTCCCACCATAATGTAGATGAAGGAATCCCAAAATTTAGGGAGATAGGAATGTTGGAGTGCCTTTATCATCAGTAATCTACACATGCATCCCTCAACTACATCCTGAGAGGGTTCAGAGGACATTCTGATCACCAACAAGTTCAAGACACATCTGCAAAACATGTACATCCTTGAGAGTTCTGTCATGGCTGTAAGCCATGTATAATTGTGGGAAATTTCACTATTGAGATGAGCTCCCTGATTTAATAAGGATGATGAAGTCCTTGGAATATCAGAGGCAAGTAGCAGTTCTTAACTACCAAAGATGAGGTGGGCATATTTAGCCTAAAAGGAAAACAATAACATAGCGGTAAGCAGAATGTTTTGGTCTCCAGGAATCTTTGGCATTGGCTAATTGATTACAATGTCCCTTTGACAATTTGGGGGATTATCAAACACTAGCTAGTTGAAACTGATTTCTAGTTTCAGTGCACTGTAGTCTACTAGTAAAACTGGGGGCTTATGGGTGTCAGGTGAAAATTGGAGTCTTAGCCCATATTTGAAACACAGTGGGCCCAGTAGGGCTACAGACCCACTGTGTGGTTATTTATCTAGTTCTTGAATGCATAATTAGAAGAGATATGTTTAGATATAATATACTTGACAACTAGCAAAATCCTCATCTTGGCTCTTTGACCCATAGAATAAGGACCATAATGATAGAAAAAGGAAACTTCTAGAACTTTCCTTACAGCACAGTAAAATGAAATATCGTATCTTTAGGGAAATTGCAAATATTAGTGCCAGCATTGAAGACTTGGAAAGATGCACTGTGGTGATATCTCACATTCCCATTTAAGTTGCCTATTTGTCCAGTGGACAAGACTGATCTTGATATATATCTGAGGATGTCTATAAACGTAATCAGGAGGTGACTGCAGTTGTAGTTAATGTTCCACATGTAGTTGTTTTACTAAGGCAGATCAACACTGCACTAGTGTGCACCTATTGATAAGGCAGAGGCGTTTTTCTCTGTATCAGTTTGTGAGAGCCACCTGGAAGCAGTTTACTTCTCACATGGCAGGGTCATTAGTACATTAGCACAGTCTTGTCTCAGGGTTACATCAAACCTACTCTCTACCGTAATATGGTCCACAGATACCTTGAATATCTCAACATTCCCATACAAAATCAATTGGTCTAGTATAGTGATTGGATTATGCTGATTGGATCTGATAAACAGGGGGTAGTAAGTATTTCATATGGCTAAGTGGCACAGCCAGGAACTCAGCTGGTCGGGATTCATGACTTGATACAATAGGGAACAATGGAGGAGAAGTACTTTGCTGGGCTGGAGGTGATAATGATGAGTTTAGTTCTAGACATGCTGAGGAGCCTTGGAGTCATACAAGTGAAGATGTTCAATAGACAATTGGATATACTCATCTGGAGTTCAAGGGAACACAATAAAATGTAGATTTGGGAAACAGGCAAAATAATAAATCATAATTGAAGCCATGGAATAAGATGAGATTATTTAGCAAGAATATACAGGCTGAAAAGAGAAGAACAAGACCAAGCCTGGAAGAATGTTAAACTTTGAAGACCTAGTAGAATAGGAGGAACCAGCAAAGCAGAATGAGAAGGAGCATCCAAAGAACGAGGAGGAGGTCCAGAGAGTGTGGCATTCCAGAAGTCAAGGAAAGAAAGCGCAGCTAAAGGAGAGGAGAGAATTATCAGTGGTCTACCAAGAAGACAGAGTATCTGCTGGATTTACTTCCATAGAGGTCATTGGTGACTCTTCAGGGTAGTGGAATGGGTAAAACTAGTTTAGTGTGGGTTGAAGAGTGATTGGGGTTGTTAGAGGGAGGGCAGAGGTATGGTCAACAGGTGGGTAGTGAGATGGGAGGTTTAAAGCAGCTGATGTAGGATGGATTTGTATAAAGTTGAGTGGAAAACATATTAAGTTTGAAATGGCTTTGTCTTTTCAATGCTTAATTTAATGTCTGGTATGGTATTTACGAATGGGTCATGATTATGACTTTAATAGCATATTGTTCTTTTATCCTGGTTATTCTTCTTAATAAGGTTGATAAATACTAAACTTGGTAATTAAAGAAGAAGATGGCATTACCTGAACTACTTGTTAAAGCAAGTATGTTCACCTGTCCAAATGAGGCAGGATTATCTAGTGGAAGAGCACAAACTAAGTGCTGAACATACTGGGGCCATGTCTACATAGCCACTTAGAGTTGTGGGACTCAGAGCATGCCAGAGACTCCCCTTTAGACCTTGTTTTCCTGTTTATAAGTTGTTTTACCAAACCTACTTCCTAGAGTGGTAAGGATAAAACAAGATAGTGAATTATAATAGTAACACATTGCCAGGTGTATCATCAGTGGTCAATAAATTCATTCCTTCCAGCCCAACATAGAGAAGTATGAGGCACTGCAGAGAAACTCTATGCTCCTTTCAAGCTTTATTTTCTCAGAATTTTAAAAGCATTATTCAAATAGGAATGACACACGACCTTTACCCCTTGGCTATAAAATAATCAGTGGTACAGCACAGCAGGTCAGCAGGGTGATCTCAGCAGACAGTGAAACAAGAAATTGGTGAACGAAGGTGGACACCAAAAAAGGACTACATAAATTTCAGTATAAGAAAAGCAAGTGAGCCAGGAGAAAGGGAGAAGTATATGGAAAAGAAATAAGATGATCATGTTAATAAATAGTATACGGAATCAATTTTCCCTCATGGAGAAATATTGGAGCTAAAGCAATATTTTGAAAAACAGACATGGTTTAATCACAAAGGCTTTTCTGCTAGTAATTCCACCTAGCAAAATATAAAATATAGCAACCTACAATGTTGACATTTCTAAATAGAGTAGACTTGCATATCAATGAGAACATTTAAACCCAGTCTTTCCAATCTTGTGTTTTTGATGTTTCAATCTTTATTCAAATTTATCAAATAATGAATTCTCCATACATATAACTCTGTGATTAATATTACTGAGGTTAGGAAACAGTTCTGAGTATCTAAAATACCAAAAGTACCAAGGTCTAAATACCTGTAATAAAAATGCTACCAGTGTGTGAGCACCTAGCTTATCTATATGGGCACCTAATGAGAATGCTTGACTCCTTTATAGACTGACTTCTCAGCACTTTACTGAAGGTCCAGAAATCATTCCTGGTACTGAGAAAATCCAACATAGTCCTTGGCCTGTCCACGGTAGGACTTAACAAATACCTGCTAATAAATAACATAAGCATGCGGAAGAAAACAACAGTAGTTGCTTGGATCAGTACTTTCAGGAGATTTATTTTCATTTCATTTTGTGTGATTGCGATTGATTTATTGCAGCAATGTGCACCAGGCATTTTATACTTCCTCTGGCCCCTTTCAGTGGTCTCCATTGTTACTATCTGACTTTATAAAAAAGGGTTTTGTTTTTACATGGTGTTAGTGGGAATATGAAATTGGCACAGTATCTTTGGAGATCAATTTGTTAATTCTACTAATTTAAAAAAAGTAGCCTTTAATTAAGCAAACCCACTCCTAGAAACTTTTACCTTTACAAAGTTGAATGGACAAGGTTAATCAAAGCTGCACCATTTATAAACTGAAAAACTTGCAAAGACCTAAATGTCCACAGGAAAGGTTACATGAATTATGATGCATGTAGGTAAGGGAATTTTGTGCAGCCATTAAAAAGAATGAGGTAGAATTTCTATACTGCCACAGAAAGGCCTTCAATAAATATTAAGTGAAAAGAGAAAGGTTGCATAATTATAATAATAATTATTATAAATACTTGTAATATGTGTACTATGTATGATCTTTATTTTATTAACTCATTTAATTCTCACAACCCCCTGAGGTATTACTGTTATCCCAATTTTATAGATGAAACTGAAGCACAGTAATGTCAACTAACTTTCCCAAGGTCATGAAATTAGTGTCAGAGGCAGTGTCTGGCTTGAGGATTGGTGTTCTTACCTGGTTCTATTTCATGTATGTTAAAAATGTATAAAAATACATGTGTGTAAATATTTATATATGTGTGTATATAGACATATGTACATATTATGTATTCATATATGCACAGAAAATGGAACTAGGCGTAGCTTTCAGACTCCTAGCAGTTACTTTCTTTGAAAAGTGGGTTAGGGCTGGGAGAGGAAGAGGAGAACATACTTTTTATGATACAAGTCTTTTTTACTTGTTTACTTATGTTATGAGGGATATTATTTTTATAATTTTTTCACGAAGTATTTTTCACTAAATATAACTTTCTAGTGATTTTCTTCTATTGCTAGCAATTAAGGAAGAAATTTGTCCATTTTCCTCATTGTAAAAACCACTCATTGATTTATTCATCAAAAACACCTAAACTGTGCTAGGTATCCCCGCTTGTCCCTGTCTTTGAGGAGCTGTTTAGTGAACAGACTGACATGTAAACATGCAATTCCAGAGCCTCTATAAAGCGATGTACAAAGAATGGGTGGGGGTGGGGCACAAAGGAGCATGTCAATTCTATGAAGGGCAGAGAGGGGCAGCCCAGAGAGGAGGTCATGTTTGCTTAAATACTAAGGGAAAAGTTGGAGTTCTTCAGGAGACAGGAGAGGGGAGGGAGACAAGAGCATCCCAGATGGAGGGAATAATGAGGGTAAAGACACAGAAGCAGGAGCCCACATTGCTCTTCAGGGCACTGAGAATAGTTTGGTTTTGCTGCAGCTTAGGGAAAGAAATGTGAGAAGTGCCTCTGAATATATGGCAGGAGACACATCACTGAAGTCCTTTTGGGCCATGTTAAGAACTTCATCCTGGGTGCTAGTTTTTCCTAAGGGACAAAGAATACTGGTGTTCCCAGAATAACACAAAAGATACAGATCAAAAGATATACATATAATGGAATATTATCCAGCCTTCAAAAGGAAGGAAATTCTGATATGCTACTATGGATGAACCTTGAAAGCATTATGCTAACTAAAATAAGTCAGACACAAAAGGACAAATACTGTGTAAGTTCACTTATATAAGGTACCTAGAATAGTCAAATCCATAGACAGAATAGGGGTTATTAGAGTTGGGGACAGGGAGGAAAAGGCAGTTATTGTTTAGCGGTTGCCTAGTTTCAGTTTGAGACGATGAAAAAGTTCTGGAGATGGGTAGGTGGTGAAAGTCGCACAAAAATGAATGCACTTAGTGCGATTGAATTGTACACTCAAGAAGTGTTAAAAGGATAAATTTTATATTATGTATATTTTACCATAATAAAAAATGGATTAAAATAGTTTTGTTATTGTATATTTTACAATTTAAAAATAGAGAAAAAAGAAATTTAAAAATATAATTATGGAATAATTCAGTTCATTTTCTTGACATTAAAATCAGACGTCATTTCTTTGCTAACACTGGTACTAGTGACTTGTTTGTTATATAGTAATGAAGACTGGCAAGTTCAGAGTGATCAACTGGTCCAAGAGTACACAGCTGGTGAGGGGGCATTTCTAGGAATCCCCCCCTTGGTCTTTACCAGTCCCCAAGCTGCTTGATTATGTTGCCACTTCTTTTGGATATGTGAACATTTTTCTAAAAAAAAAAAAAAATTCTCCCTTGATGTGCAAAGAAAGAATTGTTTGGTGTTTTCTGGGTTCAGAAAATGTTAAGAAGCCTGAGGCAATGAAGGGTGAAATGTAATCTGAGTGTTTACTTTTGATGCACACCTGATACTCTTGAAAGGCTTTGGCCCTCCGCAAGAGAGACCAAAAGAACACTCAAAATGAGTCTCGACGCGCCCACCGGGCTAAACTGCTCAGTCGCCACCCCCCACCCCCCACCCCCACCCTCCCCCCCCGTTACCGGGTGGAGGAAGGTCTGTACTTGGAGCCGGCAGCTACCTGGAGGGTACGGCTACCAGCCTCCTCTACCGTAAACGCCCCGCCACCCGGAGACCCTGCGCAAATTCGCGCAGGCGCACGGCGGCCGCCTCGGCCGGGGGGCAGAGCGCTCCCCGCCTGGCGTTCCGGTGTCCCCGAGTGGTTGCCGCTAGGCCGCCTCTCCCTCTCGCCCGGACTCAGGTCGCCACTGCCCCTTCCCCAGCCCAGCCCAAGCCAAGCCGGGCGCGGCCCCTGCCCTCTGACCCGGCGTTGCACAATGCCCGAACAAATTCCCCGGGGGTGTGAACCGCGGCGTTCCTGCCCCTGGGCGGGGACGGAGAGCGGCCGCGCAGTGAGCCCGGGCGGAGAGCGCGCAGCCCGCACAGTCCGCCGGCCTCGGCCCCGCCAGTTCCCCCGGGAGCTGCCGCCGCAGGCCCCCTCGCCGCCGGTCCCCGCCGCCAGGCCCGCCCGCCGCCGCAGCCATGGCGGAAGTTCATAGACGTCAGCATGCCCGGGTTAAAGGAGAAGCCCCCGCGAAATCCTCCACACACAGACATGAGGAGGAGCTGGGGATGGCGTCGGCCGAAACGCTGACCGTGTTCCTGAAGCTGCTGGCTGCCGGCTTCTACGGCGTGAGCTCCTTCCTGATCGTGGTGGTCAACAAGAGCGTGCTCACCAATTACAGGTAGGGCCGAGGCGGCGGTGCGGAGGCAGAGCAGCGGGCGGCGGTGGCGGGCGCCGGTCCCTGGACTTGAGGACTTGAGCTGCCAAAGTTCAAGCAGAACAAAGTTGGGCGGGAGCTGGGGAGGCCGGGCGGCTGGTAGGCGGCCGGGCTGCAGAGCCGGCCTGGAGCGCCTGCCTGGGGTTGGCATCTTGCTCCTGGCGCGGAGCTCCGGACCGCTCGGCGCGCCTTCGGGCGGCGACCGGGAAGAGCCTGCAGGGTCCGCCGTGCAGCGCCCTGGAAACCCTAACCTTCGGAGCGATGGGGCAGAGTTGCCCCATGACTTTTTGCCCTTGTGCAGGCCAGGCGGGAAGCAAAGCGGAGGCATGCCCTCCCTTCTCCGCAGCCTGGGCCAGGGTCCGGGGCTTCAGGGTTCTCGGAGTTCACTGACAGCCCTTGGGGACGTGCGCATCCTCAAGCCGGTTTAAGATGATTCTGACTGGGATTCTGAGGCAGAGGCATTTTTGTTTTAAAGGTGGGAAACCGTTGAAGGGACCTATGTCTTCACTTCCTTGAGAAATCCTTAGCTGGCAGCCGGCTGAAATTGTAGAATCGGACAAGACGAGACAAGTGGCCGCCCAAGGCTACAAAATCAAAGGTGTTGCCTGACAACCAGCAGGGATCTTTCTCACCCCGATTCTTATTTGGATAAGAGGCAGGCGTTGGTGTGTTTTGTATCAAAATGCATTTTAAGTCTGCAGATGTGCAAATTGTATACACAGAGCTCCGTTTGGATTTTCTGACCCTTTTTTTTTCTCTACCGTTTTTGTAGATTTCCCTCCTCACTATGTGTTGGACTTGGCCAGGTTAGTTGGAATCTTCAGCATTACGTGGTTTATGTCGTTAGAACTTCTCTGTGTGTCTTTATGTGTAGAACAGTGAATCTGTGTTCTCTGTTTACAGATGGTGGCCACAGTGGCAGTTCTCTGGGTAGGAAAGGCGCTCAGAGTAGTCAAGTTTCCTGATCTTGACAGAAATGTACCTCGAAAGGTAAAAAAAAAAAACAAAAAAAATTTCTTTTCTGAAAAGAAGTCTGTATGTTTCATCAGTGTCTTGCATATTTAAAAATCGCATCGTTGCAATCGTCCAGTCATGAAGGTAAATAATACATGGAGTAACATACATTCCATAATCTCTTTAAAGTTAGGACCTCAAAAAGCCCTGGATATCTTGTGTTCCTTTTTAACTAATGAACACTTGTTGGGAGTACAACTGTTTTGCATTTTTTACATCCATCTAATCTAGCAAGTGTGTGCTGCATTCATTATTCTTTGGTTTACTTTCTTATTACTCTATCTCTGCTTGACTCCACATAAAAATGAAATGCCTTTCTTTTTTCTGACATTAGAGCCATGGGCTAATACATTACCTTATTTTAAAGCAGATGATGATTCTGTCCCATATGGTTTGATCATATTCATATTCCTGTTTCTTTTTTTCCTCCAATCTTCCCTTTTTTTTTTTTTTGCTGTTGTAGTGCTGTTTTACCAGGATTAATGTTATTTGGGTGCTTCTTGGGGGCCAAAATTGTGTATGAGAACTAATCTGTGTTTTAAGTGGAAAATACTTGACCATTTAAACAAAAACTGTTTGAAAGGATCTTGTTTTAGCTATCTTTATTACTGAGTTTTGTTATCCCTTTTTAAATTTTCTAGACGTTTCCACTACCTCTACTATATTTTGGGAACCAAATCACGGGACTGTTCAGCACAAAGAAACTGAAGTATGGATAACTTTACTTTACTAGTGAGGTTAATGTATTATGAAAATTGTACTTGAATGTCAAATATTTAACACTGTTATTGATTCTGGAAAAAATGAAGGGACCAGAAAGCTTCTACTACTAAATAATTAAGATTACATCAAAGGTTTTGGTTTAAGCTCTGCAAGTTTGAAGAAAAAGAGGAATTTTTTTTTGTTTGGGCTTTTTTTCCCCTTCACTTTGATGATAAAAGTTTTCAAATGTTATGAAATACTGTGAATGGGAGGTTCTCATTGTTTTCCATACCTTTAGTAGTGAAGGATATATGCTAGGCTTCTTCATAAATATATTTTAGGCAAATTCTGTTTGCAAAATCAGAGGGTGTGTGTGAGAACTTTTTGTAGTTTGTCTTTTATCGTGAGGTAGTTAAAATAATATCAGATGGAGCCCTAAGACAAATGTGATTACTATTTTACCTATGGCCTTATAACTGTAGAGACAGCATATTCACTTTGAGAAAGAAGTAATAGCTGCCTGCTCCATGACAATACTGTCTTATTATCCTCATACCTCCCAATTCTTGGCTTCTCCACTTAAGGAATATAGTATATATTGGCTGTATGTGATATTAAAGTTAAACATTTTGGAAACCATTTAACAAAAACCCATGGCTTCACCACGTCCACATGAACTACGCACCTGGCGTGCTGGATGGTTGTAAACCAGAATGAGATCTCTGAGAATCAAATACAAAGCATTTTTCATTTCCTCTTTCTTCAGACCAGAGAAACCTGACTGAATGACCACAATGATATTTTTGGGGATGGTTCCAAGGAAGTCAAATTTATCATGGGTGGAGCATGCCTTTCCATTTCATTATCCACTTGGAAAGACATGCAGACCTGCTGCAAAGTGCCTCTTGTATAGAGTTTGCTTTGTCATTCACTGTCATCCATCCATCCATTCACTCACATTCTGCCTTTGATTGCCAGCTAAGTCCATATAAGGCACTTAGGAGTAAGATGAGATATATTCAGAAATAACTATGTTACAAGAGGCTTATGTTTGATTAGTGCAAGCAAAATACTCTGGGAATTTAGAGGAAGAAAATACTACTTCCACCAAAGGATAGTCAAAGAATATTTCATGGGATAAGATTATCAGCGATGTTGGAGGGGTGGAGTTGGGAGGGGAGGTCAGTCTAGCAGCAAAAGGAGAGAAAAGGAAGTCTTTTTCTTAAAGACTAACATGGTTACCGTTCAGGGTGTTTATATAATAAGCAAAGTAAAATAAAAATGGCTGTCATTAGTCTTTGATGATAGGTGTATGATCTGTACCATTATTGTTAGTTTAATGTTTCTCACTTGAGGTAGTTTTATAAAAACAACCCTTTCAGACTTTCAAATAAGAATTATATCTAGAGAGAAATAAGGACTTAATTTAGTCACAGATTAATCAGCATGGCATTTCCATAATGGAAAGAGGAATTAGCTTTATTTAAAAATACTAGTTTAGAGATTCTTAATTTTAAAAAATTGTTAAAATTAAACTTCATTTTACTTGATTATCTTTTGTTTTGCAGCTTGCCAATGTTTACAGTTCTGAGAAGGTTCTCCATCCTGTTTACAATGTTTGCTGAAGGAGTTTTGCTTAAGTGAGCTAAATTTCTAATATATCTAGTCTTTAACAAACTTTAGTCACCTTGAAAAGGTGCCCAGCATATGTGAGATATTAAAATTATTAGTCTTATTTCTACTTTATCTTTTGAGAAGTTCAAACAGCTTTTCCCCTTTGCCATAGGAATTGGTAGTTTATGGGAACAGTAGTTGGGAAGGTTATGAATTGGATTTGAGAAACTGTCTGAACACAGATATACTTTCAAGAATTCCTATGCCTACTGCTGCCACTGGCTGAAACTGGGTCAGAAACATCAGTATTGTTTTTAAATAATGTTCATGTCTTGGCTGCTTTTACTACAAACGTGTTTGACGTTTCCTACTTAAAGAGATTCTGATTTTCAAAAATTCAAATTCATTAGTAATAATAACATGATAAGAATAAAAAGAAACCCCAGTATTCTTATTTACATAACAAAATAAGTTTTTGCTTCATCATAGGGGAATCCAATTCCTTGAAAACACTTAAAATGTGATTATAGTTTTTCTAAAGAAAACGGGTTTTTTTTGCCTATGCTATAAAATGAGTGTAACTAAAGCCGCATATATGTATTCTTAATTTTATTTTGTAGGAAGACTTTTTCTTGGGGTATTAAGATGACTGTGTTTGCAATGATTATTGGAGCCTTTGTAGCTGCCAGGTAAGACGTGGGCCTACATAAAACCTATGAGCATTTAAAAATTACCAATAATTATTGATAATAAATAATCAGTTACCAGTAAAGGTAATTTTTTTATAGGCTAAAAAGAAATGATGTTTTTGTAAAGCACCCAAAAGACTTGAAAAAGTTAAATCTTTTTGGCTGTCTTAAAATAAAGGCTGGCAAAATCAGATTCTTGGGATTCTTAAAAATTAAATTGGTGTCATTTAGGAATTATTATACTGTCTTCTTACTGAGCATGTGGCATGCAATATGTTTGGGATTTTACACATATTTTTAATGTATTCTTCATAATAACTTGGAGAGGTATAATTTTCCTATTTTTTAGTTGAGAAAACTGAAACCTAAGTTCAAAAACTTGATCAGGGCTACACAGCTAGAAAACAGCAGAGCTGGAGTTTGACCCTGTGCCTGGCTCCAGAGCCTATGTACTTTTATAAACCATGTGGCATTCTTTTACTTTGCATAGTGCTAAAGAAAATAGGATCTCAGGAAAGGCATATGATAATGAATTATTTACCTTGTGAAGTAATAGATAATAGAACTGTCTTGTTTGGCTTCACTTAAAATATATCACAAATGCCATAACCTAGATATTCTATTAAATTGTTAAAGCTTTTTCCATTGTTCTTAAATTTTAGTTTTAAAACGAATGGAGAAAATGTATACCAAAAGACTCAGAAAATTAAAATTCTGGCTAGAAGCTTTCTGTAACATTTTACTCAGCCCAAGGTATGCATGGGTTTGCTAATGCCACAAATTCCCCCTGACGTATTTGCTGTCTTTGAGTTCCAGCGAGCTTCTTGAATTGGCTCATTTACCTTCATCATATCCTTGACTGCTTTTCCCTCTAGACAGTATTGCCTCCTTGGAGAAAAATTCTACATGAGCCTCCTGCCTTTGTTTTTAGAGGTGCCTTGCATTTTCTTGATGCTGGTGGGATCAAATTGGACCAAACAGCAGGGGTTCCTTGGGGCTGACTCTGGCCTGCAAAAGTTTTCAGAGGAGGATTGCTACCTGGAGCAGCCTTGTCCAGTTAAGATGTATTACCTGGGAGAGAGATGGGAGGAAAGGAGTCTGAAGTTAGAGGGTTATCAGGCTTCTTGGAAGAGAGGGTATGTGTTAGGTTAGTTCTGCCTGAAATTGGAGTGGTATAGAGCTCCTCACAGGTCTTGTTCCATTTGGTAGTTTAGCTACAAATATATATAGTATTTTTATAAAATGACAGAATGTGGGGCTACTTGTTTTAGCTGGTTTGTTAAAATTTGCTGGATGGCATGTGTATGCTGTATGCTAAAGTATGCTGAAGGCATGCTTTTCTTAGATGTTCATTTATTCTGTTCAATTTACTAAGTTCTTATCTTGTGCCTAGTGCTCTACTAAATACTAGAAAAATTCTGTTTCCCTAATCCCACTAGTTATGCCTCATAGGCTGATAAAGTAATTATTAAGTATTTGAGTTCCTACTTTGTGTTTAGACAGTAGTAGCTTGATCTCAGAACTAACCACAATCCACACTTCAGAAAACCCACTGGCCCAACCCCCTCTGCAAGATAGTCACACCTTTTGTGTGAACCTTTGGAATACGACATATTTACCACTTCATCCTTTTGGTTTCCTGATCTGTGAAATTGAACTCTGATGCCTTTTGTCTGTTTCAGATGTATTGTAAAGGTAAATTTGGTTGATTGCTGTTGTCTGACTTTGAATTTAGACCAATGTGCTATTAACTGACATGATTGATTTTTGCTAATGATTTTGTTTTAAGTGTTAGTGCTTCTCATTTGTGAAGACTCCCTTATGGAGTATGAAATTGCGAAGTGTAACCGGGAATCAAGAAATACTAGCAGTACATGCGTAGTGTTCAGTTACCTAGATAAGAGTATGTTCCTGCAGATATTGTAGTTCAGACCTACTTAAAATTAAGTGAATGTTCTTTAAACTAAGTTGTTGCATATGTTTTGCAGCTCTGACTTGGCATTTGATCTGGAAGGATATGTTTTTATTCTGATAAATGATGTCCTGACAGCAGCAAATGGTGCATACGTAAAACAAAAATTAGATTCAAAAGTGAGTAGCCATCTAAAGCTTCCTTAAGAGATGTTTGCCAGTGTTGGGAATGGTAATGTCAATTCACTGGAGCAAAAAGTGAGGAAAAAAGAAAAATACTTAGGAAGGTTGGGAAAGACATAGGTAATCTTTGAAGGTAAAATGCCTATACTTTGGTGCTCACATAAGGAACTTTTATTTTTCAATTATTAATTAATTAGGAAATGGATTTTATTTTTGGGTTGTCTGGAAGGGATTGGGTGAATTTTGACTTTGGGTTAAAGATGTAAGTAAGTGTCACAGTGTTTGTTGCTGTGTTCTATAGGACTGTGTGAGGGACCTAGAAAAGAAGGAAGTATCTGGAAGCCCTTGAGCATATTTGAAAAGATGTGTGTTGAAAGGGACTATGGAACAAGGGTGGACTTTGCATATTTGTGCTACAAATAATGGAAAACTTTAGGGAGCATTAAGATCTCCCTCTCTTAGGGACAACACCGAGTTCCCTGGGCCTGAATCTCTTACACATGAGCTTTGTGTTCCCAGTCCTTTTTCTTCAACTTGTAGCACATACACAAAGGCTTTAAAGATATTTTTTGTTTGTCTACTGTATACTTTGAATATAGACATACTAAGTTTTACTTTTAGATCAAGTCGGACCATCAGAAATCTGCATATTTGAGCCAGACTGCTTTTACTACACAATGATACAAGATTACATTATTGTAGGAAGCCATGTGGAACTCAGCTTTCTATATCATATGGTTGTTACTGAAGTTATCCCTTCTGTCATAATGTATCCTATATGAGGACCCACATGAGATATTTAACATAGTTTTTCCTGGGAAGCTGGTGTATTTTTATTTCATATTGAATCTTGTAATTGACCATGGCTTTATCTTATTTTCCTACTCATGTTTTCTCTTCAGTCAGATAACTTTGCTTAGTTTTTAGTCTACTCTATCATATGTACAGTATTTCTGACACTACTTTAGGCCTTTTGTGGAGTTCAGATCATAAGTACAAATGTCCTACGTGCTTGGTAGCAGTATTAGCTTCAAGTTTGTATCATCTTGGTAGGGGACTTGGCCTTCTCCAGAAGGATCCATAGAATGAAGGCATGTCTATCCCAGTAGCTTTCTTTATTCTCAGAGCGTATTTATTTTGAATATCTTTGAAGAAATAGGAACAGTGTAAATCTACTTCCAACAAACTTCTTTAAATATACCTTTTATGTCTCCTTCTCCATTTATTTGCCTTGATGACTGTATGAGGGTTACATTTTAGTATAAACTACTACTGTTAAAATTTTATCTTTTTGGAAAAACTAGAGTAAAGGGAGAAGTTATTGATTTAGTTTTATTGTTTTTTTCTGTCAGCCTGTTTGCTGTTTCGGGAAATAGATATTAATAATAATGTTTTATTTGTCCAGTAGGCTCAGCTGTCTAAAACAGCGCTATCCAATAGAATTTTTCTGTGATGATAGAAATCTTCTGTATCTCTGTTGTCCATTAATGGTAGCCACTCGCCACATGTGACTGTTTAGCACTTGATAAGTGACTGGCACAGCTGAGGATGAATTAATATTTTAATGTAATTGTAGTTAAATTGAAAGAGCTGCATATGGCTAGTGGCTGCTGTATCAGACAGCACGTCTAGAGTACTTCCTAGAACCTAGAAAAAAGCAATGAGGGTTTCTGACAATTTTATTCCCAGGAAAGCCCTTTAGTTCCTCACTCAGACATGACTTATGACTTACTTGAAGTAGAAGTTTTGAGCATATTGATCTGCTTTACATAGTTCATGGATTAGGAACAACAAGCTAGAAGATGGATTTCTATTTCGAGGCAGAGAGACTTACCAGCTATATAAAAGGTCAGTTAACAACAAGAGAAACTATAAACAGAAAAGCTAAAGAAGTTAAATGAAAGTACTCAAAAATGATTCAAGAGCTGTTAAACAGCATTTAAGGGCAACATATAAGAACATAATACAACCATACATGTTTATGATGGTGCCCTAAATTAAGTTTTAGTCAGTGTATTCTGTTGAAGAAGCCAGGGAAAAAGGTATCCAAAACAGTTAGAATATGAAAAGAACAACAGAAAAGTTTGGTATTTAAGTTCTTGGGATTTGTCAGTTGTCTGGATGGGGTGCATGTGTGAGTGTGTGTGTGTGTGTGTGTGTGTGTGTGGGGGCAGCCTCTGCTTCCTGGATAGCACTCATGTCTGGCTGACTGGGCACTTGTTAAAGGTTGTTTTGTCCTGCTATGGCTTTTTTCTTGTTGCCTTAAAAATGAGGTACACCTTTTCATTGATGCTTGCAATGGCCATAAGCAATCAGTTATTTGGTTTATCTGACAGGTGGTACAGCCACACTGAGATGCTTGTCATAAATCAGGAGTTTATAATTTCAGGACTGCTTATAATCACGGTCTTTTGTGCATGAGTCATATGACATAAAGACAGTGCTGCATTTCAGATCTGAGTGCAACTATTGAATTTAAAATGCTTTGAACTTCAAAGAAATCACACAAATAATACATATTTATAAGATAAATAGTAGAAAACATAAATAAGAGGAAGAAAATATTAAATCTCTCAATTCTGCAATGAAGTGAGAAGCACTATTGGGTGGGTGTGGGTGTGTATACGCACATGTACTTGTAAACACTTAACTATGTAAAATTTTAAACAAAACAATGATATTTAATTTTTTCTAACCTGTATTTTTCATTTAGTACTGTTCCATGAATACCTTTCCTTGTCAACATGTATTGTTAATCATTTTTTATTTATTAGCTGCATAATATTTCATTGTGTGGTTGTATCATACTCTAGTCAACCAGTTTTCTGTTGTTGGATATTTGTTTCCAGTTTTCCAAAGCTGCTTTTGAGAAGGAAGTTTGACTTTTCACATTATTCAGTGGTCTTTCAATCATAGCAGTTAGGCAGATATTGGGTGCCTATCCTCACTACTCCTTCATCTCCCACCTACAATTTCAGGTGACTCTGCTTCCGGCTGAATGTCCTGGAAGTGTGTGAATCAAAAGTGGACCCAGAGTTCTCATAAGCTCTCTGTGTTTGAAGATGTGTATAGTCCTTCATTGCTCCCCAAAGTTGAGGGAACAATAGTTATACTATATTTTGGAAGTTGTAGATATAGTAATCTTAATCTTCCTTCATTGTTCTTCACATATACATTTTCAGAAATACTTAGCTGGGAAGTTACATCTGTCTGTGTGTCTGTATGTCTGGGTCTGTCCCTCCCTCTCTGTTAAATGGCACTCAGTAATGGTTCAGAAAAGCCCAAGACTAACTTGATGATTTTTGATTCAACTGGGGAAAAGGAAGGGTTTCAGGGATATGTTTCTATAAAGATGTGTATATGCATTCAAAATAACCTCTTCCCTACTTGCTATGAGGAAGCCAGTGGATATCATTTTTATTTCTCTGATTTTAAGCCTTCAAGGAATTTATTTCAGATAAATTTAAAATCTTATAAGTTTACTTTTTTTCTCTGGAAAGCTTAGGTTATTTCTTAATGTTTGCAAAATTTCTGACTTAACTAATTTGCTGTGTATATAGTGGGGAGGGGTGTGTGTGTGTGTGTGTGTGTATGTAATCGGGGGTGGTACTCTGTATAGGGTTGTGTATAAAGTGTATCTGTGTGCTAGTTGTGTATCTGTGTGCTGGAACCAAATGAAACACCTTATTTTTTTTTTTATCTTAGGAGCTGGGAAAATATGGTCTCCTCTATTACAACGCACTGTTCATGATTCTGCCCACCCTGACCATTGCATATTTTACAGGAGATGCACAAAAGGTAGGATTTTCTATTTATGGTTTAATGGTTTATGCTTTGAATTGTATTATTATTTATGACCAGAAAATAGCCTGTGGGGTTGTTCAAAAGTAATGTGTTTATTTAGTGACTAAAAACTGAGAATTTACTTTTTAGCTTGCTAGTCATGCTAACCATTTTTTCTTGGCATAAGTATTGGGTAGTACCAAAATACTAAAATTGAGTAGGTTCAAAATAGCTCTGGCTGTCAACATAAAAATAGTTTGTGCCAGCTAGTGTCCTTCTCTTACATGCCTGAAGGATAGATGAAGAGGATTTTTACATTTCTACTAAACTAACAAATAGGAATAATACCAAACTATCCTTGAGAAACAAAAAAATATCTTGAAATAGAATTCTTCCAACCGAAACAAAATGCTAGGCATCTCTAGAAGCTCTCTGTTTTTATGTACCATTGTTATTCTGGCTTAAATCCCAGGCTGGTTTTTTTTCTTTAGGAGGTATTTAGCGCTGTGTGGTGACTTAATCATATAAATAGCAACTAGTATAATGGTTTACTTATTTCCTACAAATACTTGGTTAAATAAACCCATAATAGAGTAGCAAAATAAATCCAGACAATTTTTCTCTACAATAAAAAGCCTATATTCATAGGAGAAAAATTGATACCATTTTGTTAGAATTCACAAGATTTTGCAAACTAAATAGAAATCTAGAATTCTGCCAAGGATTTTTGTACCAAGAATTCCTTGTAATTATTCCCCTGAATAGTGGTTTCTTCAGAATAAATGTGTTGGTTATTTACTTTAATGACAGTGACAATTCCCACATATAGTGGGAGCTGAAATAAAGAAAAGATTTTTGAAAGTAGTTAGATTGTTAAAAAATTGTTTTTAAATCAAAGGTAGGAAACGACTGCCTTTAAAGCTGGGTTGTTTTTTTCCATCAAGAACCCCTTCTTTTTAAAAACTGGCATAGATCATCCTAAGCATGTATAAATGTTTTGGTGCTGTGATCTGGCTGCCAGCAGGTCTAAAAGTGACTCCAAAGTAGGAAATAGCTCTTGCTTGGACATCAAGAGTACTGAGTAAGTATTTGTAGTTTAAAAAAAAAGTGGGAAGAGAAACTAACATTTATTGAGTCTCTATAATGTGTTAGTCACTTCATGTATGTAATAAAGTGTAGTTCCCATAACAGTTCCAGAAAGATTGAATTTTCCCTAATTTTACCAATGTGGAAATAGAGATTCAGAGAGACTAAATAATTTGCCCAGTGTCATATTGTTGGTGGACAGTAGAGTCAGGATTTAAACTCAAGCCTGTCTCTGAAGGCCCTGGTCGTCCCACAGTGTTCAGCCTCCCTCTAGCAGAGTCTAGCAGAAGCACCCTTCACTCTTCAGCTTTGAAGCAAGAATGCAATATAAAATAACGAGGCCCTCTTGGCAGCACAGATAGTTCCAAATCTTGAGGCCAATCTGTACATAAGAAAGTTGGAAGATAATGTGGTTAGGTATTCTATGGACTTAGCAAAGATGGAATTTTCATTAACTTGAAACTGACTAGTAGCTTGTAGCTACTTGAAAAAATTGGCCAAAGGAGATACTTCTTCATTCCAGGGTGATGAGAATTTAACTAGAAGTTTTCTGCCAGGTTGTAGCATAATTCATGCATATTTCAAAAGTTCAGGAACACTCAGTTTGAAATGCTTCAGTATAGTTAAGAATGCTTACTCATAGGAAAAACTAACTTTGCTTTAGGAGGTTTAGATTTTCATCTTTTTTTTCCTTTCATAAGCAGAGTGGAATTTGAATAATCCTTTTCTATTTTCCAATGAAAGTGATGGGCAAAGGTCAAGAAAGGTTTATTTTGGAAGAATAATGTTTTTTAAGAATGACAAAGTTCATTTAAATACTTTCAGGTTGGGATGATTAATTATGGGAGCTGGATTTACAAAATGATAATCAAACTATTAATGTATTGGGTTTCATATAAATGTTCATCACTCTTATTGCTTAATATGGTTATTATGAGACATTTATTGGGGGTGTAGATGGATGTACTGGCTGGCTGTCTATAGTCTTAAGCTCTTTTTTTAAATAGTCTCGCCTTAAAACATTCTCCTTTAGCATTCTCAAATAATTATTAAATGCTATTCTGTGTCTCACAGTGTTCGGCTCTGGTGATAAGAAAATAAAGGCTGAATTAGGTGGTATTCTTGCCTTTGATGCCTGCAGTCATCTTGAGGAGCAGACCTATCAATACCAAAGCAATGAACTCTTACAGGTTCTGTAGGAGAAGTGTTTTGGGTGTACTGTGGGGTGTTAAATGAAACTGGGTCAATTCTGTCTCCTTGTTGGGGATGGAAGGCCTCATGGAGCTTTGCCTATGTACAGAATTAAAATATAAGTGATATGAATAATCAGTGCTGTTTTGGTAGGTTATGAATTAAATTTGCAACTTAGGAAGTAGAATTCTAAGTTTGACTCTGTCCTAAATTTCTTGTGTGCATATGAGACAAGTCACTGCAATTTCATTTTAAGTTCAATTCAGAGTAGTATTTCTGAGCACCTTCCCTGTGGTAAGAAAGCCCTCTGCTAAGTTCTTTTGGGAATATGTGAGAAACATGACATAGAGCTTGCCACACAAGGAAGACATATGGCGTGCACAGAGATGGTGTAAGGTCTCACACTGAGGTGCATGCCCGTCAGCCAGTTTCGTAAATATTCAGGTTAGGAAGAAATCAGTGTGCACTGACTACCAAGACTGGCCTTTTGGAGGAGATGGGGCTTGGTTTTCTTATCCACCAAATGCAACAACTAATGCTAATCTGTTCTAGGGGCTATTATTAGAGGTATAACTTAGAGGGATGGTTGAGTGGTTTGTTTTTATTAACCCTTGCAGAAATGATGGGTGGAAGCCATAGATGAGTTATTGTGTCTGAGAGACTCATAGTATTCTACAAGAGGTTGCAGTATATTTCTTCTACTGGATGATTAGTTTCATAGTAATCAGTGGGCTGTTTGTCTGAAGTCCTGGCAAAAGGGTTCACATTACAGAGTGGGATATGTGGCAGGATTCTAGGTAAGAGTTTTCTAGTAAGTCAGGTTCATTTCCTGTGTGTGTTTTAGATTTGTACAGTTCCTCCAAAATACGTATGTATATATGTAAGTGTAATGTATGTACATATACAAACATTCATATATGTGCATGTACTTTTTATTTTTATTTTTTGAGGTTTCATTGATATAGTCTTAGGCTCAGGTTTCACATGAGCAACATTGTGGTTACTACCTTCCCCCTATTATCAAGTCCCCCCCACATACCCCATTACAGTCACTGTCCATCAGCATAGTAGGATATGTGCATGTACTTTTTAAAGCATGGACACTTGTGTGTGTGACAGTTTATCTTTAAATAAAGCTTTAGTTTCTATATAAATAATTTGGGCCTACTCCTAGCCTTCAGTCATACTTTACCTGTAAGGTATGATGCCTTGTCTCTGACAAGATGTTTCCACATAAATAATTTCCCCTGATCCTCATCGTATACCTGTGAGACAGGTTGTTAACTTGATTTAGAGAGGTTAAGGACATGCTTAACGTTGCATAGTAGCAGAGGTTCCAGTCCATCGGACTCCAGATAGAGTTCTTGCTATTTGCCTGACTACATCTGTCTCCCAAAGTTATTTGCTGCCTCCCTGACTTATTTTTTCCCCGTTTGGGACTTCCATACAGGGCGTTCTTATAGAACAAGCTATTGAATGTGAGAAATGCCTCAGAGTAATATCAAGTGGAGTCTGCAGCTTGGCCTTGTGGTTGCTTAATTGTTTACAATAATTTCTTTGATTCAACAAATATTTACTGAGTGCTTATTACATTTTAGGTGCTATTCTAAGTGAAAAAAATACAAAAAGACATGTCCCTGCTCTAAAGGAGCTTGTGTTCCAGTGGGGTAAGGTAGACTAAACAGAAACTGTATAATAAGAACTATGAAAAGAAAATGAGGAGCACTTGAGGAAGTACTACTTTGATAAGATGTTTGGAGAAAGCATCTTTATATGTTTTATTTGAGCAGATTCTGAACTGAATGGACTGAGAAACCAGTTTGTGGGGCTTTTTGGAAGAAGTCATCTAGGTTGAGAGAAGAGCAGGTTCTAAGTGCTGAAGTAGAAGTGCTTAGCTTGTTCACAGGAACATTTTCTGAATAGGTAAATATTAGGAAACGTCAAAGTGGGGACTGAAAAATGTGGAGGAAGAGAAACAAAAGGTACATTCCAGGTGGGACTAATTGCATGAGCATAGGCACAGCTACAAGGACCAGACGTCAAACACTATGGAGACCTCAGAAGAGGACTTAGAGAGCGTCTGGTTCAAGCCTCTTATTTAACAGATGAGGAAACGGGCCCACAGAGGGCTCAGGACTAGAACCCGGATTTCCTGATTCTGTGACTAGAAGTGCTCTCACTCTTCCCACCACACCACATCATATCCTGCTTCCTTCTAAGATGGGAAGACATAGGAATTTAAAATGTATTCTGAAGATAATGACAAGTCCAAAAACATTTGTGACATAAGTGATACAATGGAGAGAATTTGGGGCCAGAATGCAGAAGACAAGCAACTCCAATTCTCTCCCTGACCACTGTCTAACTTTGGACAAGTCCTTTCTGGTCTCCCCTGCTTTGTAATGTATAAACTGAAAAGGTTGGAGCCACTGAGTCAGTTGGTTCTCTAGGTAGGGCCCTTTCTGGGGCTGAGATGGAGTTTCTGAGGAATGGAAGGCATATCACTATGGAGACTAGGCTGCTGTTCTGACAGCTGGTGTGAGTCCAGCTGCTGCCTGACTCCTAATAACCACAGCTGATACGCAGCTCTCATTTGTTGGGCTTCTGGCTTTCCCGACCCACAGCCATTTTGCATGGAAACTGTGCAAGTGCAAGATCTCCAAGATAAATTGCTAAATGAAAAAGCACAGTGTAAAAGAGTGCATATAGTATGCAACCCTTTGAGTAAAATAGAAAGGAAAAAAGAATAATATATATACATATGTATTTTATTCACTGGTAATTTAAGTAAAGAAGCTCTGGAAGAATATATGTGAAAATAATATTCGAGTGTGTGTGTGAGAGAGACAGAGAACAGAGTGAGTATAGAACAGGAATGGGAGGGACACTTACTATCTTTCTATGTTTTTTAGATTATAGAACCGTGTGAGGATATCTTAAATCATATTTTATAAAAGGAACAATAAGAAAAAGGCCAAGTTTTTGTATAAATAATGACTATCATGAGGGGAGTCCTAAGTTTTAAAGTAACCAGGGTAGGTGGGACAAATTAATGTGTTCTCACTGTTTGAAATTACAGATTCTTGACCCTGGATGCAATTCAAACAAAATCAGGTCCAAATTATTTTCCTCAATATCTCACCATTAACCTTAGTAGGTAGAGGAGGGAAAACTGTCCTCTGTTGGGATGGGAATCCAGTAAGAGAGCTCTGAAAGGTCAGCTCCCCAGGGAGGCAGGGGTGACAGCAGTTGATGGTGCTGACATAGGCTTTAAGCAAGAATTGAAGGCCAAGGTAGAAAACAACTAAATTACCATAAAATTGAAAGGCAATGTCCAATTAACTCATTCCAGGGAGCAAATAATACAAGTCCTTGGCAAAGCATTCTGAGAAACTAAATGTGTGTAATTTTTTTAAAAGTTAATTCAAGGTTCTCAAAGTCTTGGGTTTACCAGAAACCAAGGAACCAATACATTCAGCATTTAGTTTTTAAAACATGTGTTCTAACTGCAAAACATTCTCCTTTTTATTTTAAAGTATGTATTATGCAGAAGTCAGCTTACTGTTCATAAACAATATCTAGTTAACAGCAATAAAGGTAGAGGAGGCATCAATTGACTAATGACTTTCCAAAGTGTTGGTTAGGACAGACTGTTCAAACTTGTTAGTTGCTGCCTCTAAGAGAGAATGTCTGCTGCACAAAGCCAGTGATTCACAGGCAGAGGAATTGGAGCCTGGCTTTCTGACAGCATATCCTGCTAGGCGTTCTCACGTAGGTATGGGAGAACAGAACCCTTGCTGTACATCTCACAAGGCTGGTACTGTAGGCACTGGTACATTGTATAATGTCTTCATTATATCACTGGTTCAATGACATGGCTTAGATGAGTTTTAGGAAAAGTTTCTACACAAATCATCCACCTGGAAGTGTCTCATAGCATTGCTGACTAAATAAGAATTTTTAGGCTGTTGGTTTAGCTTGTCCAGAGCTATTAATCTTTTATGTGTACTCTTTGGATCATACAGACTGATTCTCAAACCCTGAATTATTCTCTCCAGCACAGAGAGGTCCCTTCTGCTTTCTGTGCCTTGGTATTCTCATTATAAAACAAGCAGGTGGCATAGTTACTCTTTACTTTTGAATGACCGCATCTTGTTTGTCTGACAGAATGTTTTTAGCCATTCTTATATTTGAGGATATGCCTTTTTAAAATAAGAGGAAGTGACCCCATTGGTAAGCTGGGGTGTGTAGTCTTGCCATGACTACTTTGGTTTTTACACAGGTATCAGAGGTAGTGAAGATATCTGGGTTCTGATTCCTTGTCTGAGCTAGGAGCAGGGGGCAGAGCAGGTGAAGTCATGGCAAATGGTTACAGTAGTGCGGTAGGTAGGGTGAGTGACCTGGGGCTTCTGGCTCATGAACCTGTCTAACTTTTCCAAGGTAGGGAGGAAACCATGCAGATTATCTGCACCACTGACATTATCTTCTGCTTTAGCAAATTTCCTAGCAGTTTACTTTTTAGGATAAGGATACAATTATTTTCTCAATAGTTCTGGGAGTCAAGAATTTTCAAAATAGAATGGTATCATTCATCAACCCTTTTTCACCATGAAGTCCAAAGTCTAAGTGGTTTAGACTTACTAGTAAGCAGGGAGGTATCCAAATACATAACAAAATGTCTCAGTTATGCTTTGGATTTTATTTGAAATCTCCTGCAAATTGGTGACTGCTTAGCAAATTTTCCTGGGAGTGAGAATGCATCTAAGACTCAAGTGCCCATCGAAATGATCCCACGCTTCTCACTAGTTTAGGGATGGTTGATTGGTGCTGATATTATCTTGTGCTCATTTCAGACATTGCCAAGTAGCCACAGCACTTTCTTGCCAAGCCTAGACATAACCTCAGAATGCTCACCAAGGCAGTGGCCCAGACAGCCAGAATCAATCCATTAGGCCTGGTACATAGATCATCTGATTGTATCCTGGACTAGATTTTGTTGATTATGTTATTGATTATGTAGTGTTAGTACCTAATCTTACTCAGATATTCCCTTTCTTTCCTAATTTCCTTAGCCCTAAGCAACTAAAGAACACATATTTTTTCCATTTAACTTTGTTTTCAAATATTTTTATTTAACTAAAAGTCTCATTCAGACCAAATGCTTAGCTTAGGAAGTAGTAGGTCCATATAACCCATTGCCCAATGATCATGCCACATTCTTTTCATGTCCGTGGTGTGTATTGGCCTGTGGTATCACAGCGCTTGTAGAACCAGAGACTTCACTCAAAACAAAAGGAAAGCCTAAGAGAGCATCTTTATACTGAGATGCCTTATTAATCTGTAATCACAGCCACCACCCAACCAAGATTGAAGATTGCAGGCCTTGGGGCAGAGAGACCATCTAGTTCTGTGTCACATAATGACCACACAGGCCATTTTCTTCACAATGGCTTTTTACCACCTTTTCCAGAGGCAGATGTTTTTTTTTTGTTTGAAATGTTTTTTTTACTTGCTGATTAACAAAGTCCATGGTTCACTGGGCCTTCTGTATTTGCTATCTTAGGGAGAAGAAAAACTTGCTTGCAGATCTATCACTGAGATAACAGTGGTGGAAGTTGAGTAAATCATCTCTTCTGTATGTAAACTTTGTATGCATTTGAAGTATTTGCATTTCATTCTCTTAGTTGATTTTCACAATACGCAGACTTTTCTGTGTCTGTAATATAAGTAGAGTCATAAAGAGGTTGAATGACTTACTGATGGCCTCACAGAAAACCAATGGCAGAGTTAGAATTAGAACTCCTGCTTTTTGACTCAGTGATTCAATAATGACAACCATGTGGAGCCATCTAGGAGAAAATAGTCAGAACATACTGCCTTGCCTTTGTTTTTCTGCAGAAGTCCAGAAAAAAATGAAAGGTTATAGAGCTGAACAGGTACTTACTAGCTGAATAATTTGGGGAAAGTTACTGAACATCTCTGAGCCTGGACCATAGTGGGCACTTTATAAGCAGCAGCTTTTATTATTTTTTTATGCTATCTTTGTGATAAGAGTGGGCTCTATTGTACTGTAGGACTGTTGGAGTCATATTTATCCTACAGCCATATTTTTAAATGTCTGCTGCTTGGTCTTTTGAAGCCAAAGATCCATTCCTGTGGCAAAGCAGAGGCATGCAACTGGCTGCTTGTGTCATAGGGTGGCTTCAGAGACGAGCTGAGTATTTAGGGAAGGGAAAAAAACCCATGAGAGTTGTTTTCCTGTTTTTGAATTTTATATAAGTAGGATCATGTCCATGAGATTTATTTTAATAGTCTATAGATTTAGTTATTATTGTCCCAAAGGCGACTGTGCAGTATATATTTGGGTATTTTTCTGAATACAATTTAATGCTCAGTACAGAGAATCTTGGGCTTGGAGTATATACACTCAAGTCTACCACATTTAGCTGTGTTACCTAAAGTAAGTCATTGATTGTCTTCTGGGGATAATAACCCGCATAGGGTTGTCATGGGAATCAAATGACATGATTAACACAGAAGCGCTTTGTAAATTATAAAGCACTCCACAAATACAAGGCAGTACATTTTACTCCACAGTCTGTTCCCTCATCATCAGCAAACCTGACTCAACCATCTTCAGCATAGTGCCCCGAGGCCTGTCATGGGCCCTGGCACGTGACTGGGACTTTGTAGATGTCAAATTGTGTATTGAAAGCAGTGGAGATACTTAGAACTAAAGGAGGGAAGGAGCTAAGGTGTATGGAGAGGTTTATTTGAGGTCTTTGCCAAATAACTGATTACTTTCTACTTTTAGGCCACGAATAAAAAGAATTAAAAGTAATGTTTATATATGATAACTGACATTATTTTATTGAACTGGGCTTTCTTCATGTCAGGCATTGTATCCATATTTTTAATTCTGATAACAACTCTGCAAGATAGGCCTTATTATTTCCTCTTTTTATGCATGTGGGAACTAAGATTCAGAGAGTCATCATGATCTGACACACCAGTTACTCTCTTGATGACTTTGGGGTATGAAAGAGTAGCTTATCTAGGAAAGGAGGATAATTTCGAGTTGAGGAAAGTCCTTGGGCCTGAGATTTCTTTTATGTGTTTCAGCTTGGGTAAGGGCTCTGCTTACCAAGCTGATCTAACACTCATGTTAGAACCGGAAGGAGTTTCAATATGCACCAAGTTAACCTCCCTCACGGAGTTAAATCTGCAGGTGATGAGGTGGCACAGGATGCTGGGCTCCTGAATCCTGGTGCATTGCTTTTTTAGGTCCCATGGTTTTTCCTGCAGGACACCAGTCATCCTCCCAAAGGTACTTCCAAAGCCCAGTCGCTGGTTTGCTGGGTTATGCCTTTTTATATAAAAACAACTATATATATATGAAAGTGTTGAGTTGTAATAGTATATATATAAATATATATATATATATAAGCAGGCATTATATATATGTAAAACAGTATAGAAAAAAACTATACTTCCATATACCAGCAATAAACACTACAGACTAAGTAAATAAGACCATTTATAATAGCTTCAAAATTATGAAATGCTCAGGGAAAAATTTAACGAAATATGTCAATATCTGTACACTGAAAACCAGGAAACAGTACTGAGAAATTTTAAAAGACCTATATAATGATTTTTATATTTATGAATATTTATGAATTGGAAGACATGATATTGTTAATTTGTGAGTTTTCCCCAAACTGACCTATAGATTCAACACAGTCCCAATTCCACAGCAGGATGTTTTTGTAGAAATTGATAAGCTGATTTTAAAATTTATGTGGAATTGCAAAGGACTTAGCATGGTGAAATAAATTCTGAAAAAAAACAGTGTTGGAGGATTTCTTCTATTTGATTTCAAAATTTTATAAAGCTACAGTAATCAAGACAGTTTGGTATTGGATTAAGGGTAGATGTAGATCAATTGAACAGAACAGAGAATCAAGAAAACAGACCATGTGGTGAGTTGTTCTTGTCAAATGCATCAAAATAAATCCATGAGGAAAGGATAATCTCTTCAGATGATGCTGGAGCTATTTGACATCTATGTGCAAAAAAATGAACCCTGGCCTTTACCTCCGGAAATACACAAAAATTAACTTGGGAATTATTATGAGTTGCACTGTGTCACCCCACCCAAATTCATATTTTGAAGTCCTCCCCCTACCAGTACCTCAAAATATGACCTTATGTGGAAATAGGGTCATTGCCGATGTAATTTGTTAAGATGAAATCCAACTGGAGTAGGGTGGACCCCTAGTCTGTTATCATTGGTGTCCTTATAAAAAGGGGGAATCTGAACAGAGACAGTCACTTAGGGAGAACGCCATGTGAACATGAAGACAGGCATCAGGGTGATGTTTCTGCAGGGGAACACCAAAGATGGCCAGCAAATCAGTAGCCAGGGGAGAGGCATGGAACAGATCATCTCATAGCCCTCAGAGGGAGCCCACTCTGCTGACATCCTGGACCCTCAGCATCTAGAACTTTAAGACAAAAATTTCTTTTGTTTGTGACTCAGTCTGTGATACTTTGTCATAGCAACATTACACTCTCTATAAGATAAAATATAATATCCTGTATTATATAATATAATTATAATATAATTAATATAATGTATAACAATATATAATATATATCTCTAATATAACAAGGTTCATAGACCTAAGTGTAGAGCTAAAACTGTAGAAGAAAACATAGGAGAAAAATCTTTCAGATTTTAGGTTAGACCCAGATTTCATAGAAAAGTTCTAAAAAGCAAGAATTAATAAAAGAATTGATAGGGTCCATCAAAAGTAAATTTTTTTTTCAAAAGACACCATTAAGAAAATAAAAAGGTAAGCCACAGACTGGCAGAAAATTTTTGCATAATCATATATCTATGCTTAAGGACTTGTATACAGGAAAAAAAAAAAATATATATATATATATATATATATATATATATATATATATATATATATACTATTACAACTCAACAAATACCTTCAATAAAATTTGGAAAAGAGATAGATGCTTCAGCAAAGAAACAGTACTGACTGCAGATAAGCACATTAAAAGATGCTCATTTAGTGACTTCATTAGTCATTAGGGAAATGCAAATTAAAATTATAATGAAATACCATTTACATAATAGAATGGTCTCACACTGTTCCAAGTGTTGATGAGAATGTAGAGCAGAGGGAACTCTCCTATGTGTTGGTGGGAATACAAAGTTCTATAGCTACTTTGGAAAAGAATTTGGCAGTTTCTTAAAAAGATATATTTATTGAAAGACTCAACCAAACCATTTTCTAGTATTTACCCAGGAGAAGTAAAAACATGTCCACAGAAAGACTTGTACTTAAAGGTTCATTACAGGTTTATTTATAACAAGTCATGGAAACAATCCAAATACATGTCCATTGGTGACTAGGTAAATTTTGGTAGAGCCATAAGATGGAATACTAATCAGCAATAAAAATTAATTGCTGATGTACACAGCAGCATGAATGAATCTCAGAAGCATTATGCCAAGTGAAAGAAGCCAGACATAAAAGAATACATACTGTACAATCCCAATCTATGAAATTGTTAAACAGGAAAACTCTAGTGACAGGAAGTAGATCAGAGGTTGCCAGGGGCTATAAATGGAGGAGGGGAGTGACTGTAAAGGGGTGGGAGGGAACTTTCTGGGGTAGTAAATATTTCTTTTTTTTTTCCCAGCTTTACTGAGCTAAAGTTGACATAAAACACTGTGTAAGTTTAATGTGTACAATCTGTTGATTTCATACAGTTCATATTGCAAAATGATGACCACAGTAATGTTAGTTAATACTTCCATCACGTCACATAATTACCATTTCTTTTTATGGTGAGAACATTTAAGGTCTGCTCTCTCAGCTACTTCAAAGTAAATAACACAGTACTGGTAACTGTAGTACCATGCTGTACCTTAGATCCCCAGAACTTTTCATCTTTGAAAGTTTGTGCCATTTGACCAACATCTCCCATTTCACCCACCACCAGCCCCTGGCAACCACCATTCTACTCTCTGTTGCTCTAAGTTTGTTTTTTTTTAGATTCACATGTGAGATCATACAGTATTTTCTCTTTCTTACTTATCTCATTTTGCATAATGCCTTCAAAGTCCATCCATGTTGCAAATGGCAGGATTTCCTTCTTTCTGATGGCTGAATGATAATTCCATTGTGTTTGTGTATGAGCGTATTATGTGTGTGTGTGTGTATAATATGCACACACACCTATATATGTACACCACATCTTCGTTATCCATTTATCTGGACACTTAGGTTGTTTCTGTACTTTGGCTGATGTGAATAATGCTGCAGTGAACAGGTGAGCACAGCTGTCTCTTTGAGCTCCTGTTTTCATTTCCTTTGGATGTATACCCAGAAGAGGGATTGCTAGATCATATGGTATTCTATTTTTAATTTTTTGAGGAACCTCCATATTGTTTTCCATCATGGCTGTACCAGTTTATAATCCCACCAACAGAGCATGAGGGTTCCCTTTTCTCCACATCCTCCTCACTATGTTATCTCTTGTCTTTTTTATGATAGCCATTCTAACAGGTTTGTGGTGGTATCTCACTGTAGTTTTCATTTGCATTTCCATGATGATTAGTGATGTGGAGCATCTTTTCATGTGTCTGTTGTCTATTTTTATGTCTTCTTTGGAAAAATGTCTATTCAATTCCTCTGCCCATTTTTAAATTGGATTATTTGTTTTTTTTGCTATTGAGTTGTATGAGTTCCTTAAATATTTTAGATATTAACCCCTCATCAGATACTTTTCCCCATTCTTTAGGTTGCCTTCTCATCCTGTTGGTTGTTTATTTTGCTGTGCAGAAGCTTTTTGTTTGATGTAGCTTTGCTTATTTTTGCTTTTATTGTTTGTGCTTTTGGTGTCATGTCCAAGTCATTGTTGTCAAAACCAATGTCAAGGAGCTTTTTCCCATATTTCCTTCTGAGTTTTATGGTTTTAGGCTGAAAATTTTCATATTGTAATGATAACTAGCGTTTGTCAACACTCATTGAATTATATACTCAAAATCAGTGAGTTTTATTTTTTATATATTATGCCTCAACAAAGAAAGAACGTTAAATGAACTGTCTGTGGTCTATTAAGTGCTGTGTTAGGAATATGATTAGATAAATGTGTAGGTCCTCACCCCAGGGAGCTCAGTCTGTACATAGTGTAGAAAGACTTGCAGCACAGAGAAGTGAGTCCTAGAGAGAAATACTGCTGAAGCCCAAGGAGTTTTTGATCTGGGAAAGCCTGACAAAGTGCCAAGGTTCCTACTTGAGTTTTCATTTGATGGGTGAACAGGAGTCAAAGGAATGTGGAGGGGAAGGGCATTCCAGGCAATAGCAAGTGAGTGTGGAATTGCATTGTTACATTTTATAAACTACGAGAGGCCTGGTATCGCTGGAGCCCTGGAGCTGTAAGTTTATGGTGAAGCGGCAAGAATTAAAGCTGGACAGGTTAGCAGAGAGCTAAAAGGTGGAATGTTTCTCCAATTTGCTTATCAAACTTACATTGAAAGAGAAATTATGTCCTTGATGGAGAAACCCTCCTCCCTCTTGAATGAGAGATGAGAAGATCAACAAACCCTTTCATTTCCTTTGTTTTTGGCTTTTAAAAACAAACAGAAAAACAATAAAAGCCTTGCTTTTACAAATCAATTGTTTTAAAATAGTAATTCTCCCTGGATAGACCTCAGCTGAATTTGTGTAACTAAGGCTGTACTTGAGCTTCCACATGTTACAGGGAGGAAACATGTTTTAATGTGTGCGAAAACCTTTAGTACTAGCTACATCGGGGAGAACTGCTGAGATTGACTGGATGTGGCTTGTGCCTTCAAGCAAATATCTTTGTAGCAATTGGGAGAAGAACGAAATCTCCCTCACATTACATTTTAGAAAGAAGAAAACCTGAAACTGCTTATTGGTTTAGCTTCATATATATGAAATTCTTGAGTGATGCAGGAAAATGTGTGTATATGTATGTGATAGGAGCAAGCGCATAGGATTTTGATGAACAAGACAGCTGATTTTGAGGGCCTGCTCTTAAGTTGAATGCTTTCTTGTGTATTCCAGGCAATGGATTTTGAAGGCTGGGCCGATACCCTCTTTCTTCTGCAGTTCATCCTCTCTTGTGTGATGGGGTAAGCCTTTGTTGCCTTGTTAGCAGATAGTTTTCCCAGAGAAGTTTGTTCTAGAATCCTTTTGTTTCATTCCTTGGTATCCTGTTCTATCTCTTGAATGTGTCAACGTAGAATAATTAAATGTCCAGACTTAGATGGTTTCACAGCCCTTGGGAATGTTCCCTTAGGGCTCCTAAACTGATCCCAAAGTCATGGTAAAAGGGTGGAAAAGAAACTACCATTTACCCAATAAACTAGTATGTGATAAGCACTATTATATTTCAACATGCATTATTTTATTTTATTTCTACATTGGCCATTTGAGAGTTGTTGTTCCCTTACCTATAAGAAAGCAGGCTCAGAACTCAGTTGTCTTTTTAAGTTTGCAGTTAGTAGGCAACAGTGGCAGCCTTTGGGTCTTGTTTGTTCTGTCAGGTTGTCTTCCTCATAAAAGAGTATATGTAGAAAGCAAGAGAGTATCCTCTCTTCATGTTCATATTTCCCTAGTGCATTTTTCCCCCAAGCAGTCAGTTCAATTGATACTTGTGACTTGATCTGACATGGGTGAGGCACATAGTCAGCAGGTGCTTCAAAATAAAGTTGGTATGGTACCTTAGGACTCAGTCAGGCCCAGGAGCCTCATTAGAGATCTGGGAGTTACAGCGGCTGCCTCTTAGTTGTCAGTGAACCTCTGTCCCTTCTTAAAGTTGTTCTAATTTGGCTTTCTTCCATCCTGAAGACTCTCTCTTGCCTTCATCCGGTGCAGACGTCATAGTGTCCTCATGGGAGGTGCAGCTGTGCCAGGGTCTGTGAGCTCTGAGCTTCCTGCCTGGGCTAGGTGAATTAGTAGGAATATGATCTAAAAAGAGTACTCATGATTATAAATGATGGTTTCAAGGTTTTGGTGAGAGTAGCTGGGAAAAACACCTGGTCAGTAAATGGGCATCTGTTTCTCTTTAATGAAATTTTTAAAATCCTGAAGCTGCAGTACAAGCAGCAGTGAGGTGGGTGGGGGAAACTCGCAGTTAGTGACTAGAATGTTCCAGCATAGCCAACACCGATTGTTTCATTTTTACAGATTATTATAAAGTAAGCAACTGGCTCTTAAAAGATGCCTCTTCATTCCAGGTTTATCTTGATGTATGCCACAGTTCTGTGCACCCAGTATAATTCTGCTCTTACAACTACAATAGTTGGCTGTATTAAGGTAAGTTGAAAAAACAGTTATCTTTTGGGTACCTGCTTTGCTTGAAAATTGTTCCTCTAAAATAAATCTGGTTATGGTCTTAAGCCCCAGAGTCCTTATTTCCTCATGTATTGCCTTGGTGGTTTGACATATTGTGGTGCTGGTTTCTGGAATAATCTTTAAGAACTCAGGGAGGAAATCAGCTCCACTTTCAGGCAGCTTAGCTGTGAGAAGTATGGGAAAAGGCAAGTGTGTTACCTCTGAGTGGAGGAAGAATTAGGCCTGTTTCTGACAGGGCCAATGACAACCTCAGCAGTGATAGGCCTGTCCCTTAAACCCCCAATGAGAACTGTTCTGTTCTCTGTCTCACTGAGTTCTGGCTGTTTTGTAGGGAAGGGAGGCCTGCCAGAAGCTAATCAAGGGAGTTTTCCTATGTGTGAGCCAAACCTTAAATGGCCCACTTTTGAAAGCTGTGTCTGACATTTCCAGTGGTGTCATTTCCTTCTGATCCATTTTATTGAGGGAGGCTTATTGGTCTTCAGCCAGGAGAGCCAAATTGACTTGAATATGCAGCTGAAATTAGTGTCTTCAAGCCTGAGGCCTCTTTCATCTGACTTTGTGATTCTAGTGCTTTAAAGATCTAAGAGGCCACAGCATGCCTGAATTCCAAATGATTTAGCAAGACAGGCTCGCTTTCTAAAAAACTAAGATAGAGGCAGGTCCTGGATCATTTGGGAAAAAGGATGCAGTTGCCCTTGGAACTTCTTTCTGATGCCAGTTTATCAATAGTGAGGGAAGGAGTTGTAGAAATAAAGCTTTTACTGCTCTGCTGTGTTTCCCTTTGCACACCCAATTGATGGTATACACCTGACCTCATTTTAGAAACTAGATTTGGGTTAACTTCAGAAGGTCTATGACTTCAATGTGGAACTGGAGTGTTGGGTGTGAATGGGAATTCTAAGTTAGAGGGAGGGAAGCACCTAGATTATCTGGTTTACAGCTGCTGTTACTTCTCACTGCTCTGTGGCACTGCTGTTGAAGGGTGTCCTACACCTTCAGGCGATGAGAGTACATGGATGCCCTTGCGGGTTCAGAGGCTCCTGGGCCAAGTGGAGCTTCTCTTATTAGCCTCCCAGTTAGAGCCCTTTGAGCTCAGTCATTGTTCCCCAAGGGCCTTAAAGCTTCCTTCTGTGCTTGAGGATGCTAACTCCATAAACTCTTGGGTCAGCATTCCTTGTTTCTCTTAGGTATGCTGGGAAGATTACTTGGATAACTAGTTAAAAATGGAAGTTCTTAGGCCCACCTCAGATATACTGACTCAGAATCTCTAAAATTTTTTTAAAAGGTTTCCAGATGATTCTCAGGTAAAGTAACATTTGAGAATTATAGTCTTAGTTTTAAGCTACCAGCATAGACTCTTCTGTGCTTCCTAGTTAAATTGGGAGAATTGGTGTCTTCTCCTGATAGCAGACCTTGTGATGCTGGGGTTCTTGTTCACGAAACTGAAGAATGAGCTTCAGAAACACCCAAAGTAGGAGAGCAAGGTACAGGCTTTTATTTAGAAATAAAGTGAAAGGACAGAGCTCCCGGCTCACACCAGGAGGGGACAAGAGAGTCCCGTGTGGTGCGTTGTCTAGGGGTTTTATAGGCAGATGAGGATTTTTCGAGAACATGAAAAAAAGGTTTAGGGGTGTAGACCTGCCACGTGTGTCTGAACACCCCGAATTAACACAAGGAGTTCCGCGCTCCCCCCCACCTCTCTCCGGAACACCTGCATCCTTGTCTAGGAGCATATCAAAAGGCAGCCTGCCCAGCCCCCAAGGTGGGCTGAGGTACTGTCTGTTTGCTAAAGAGTAAGTTAAGAATCCTGCTTCCCAAACTTCCTGGGTGTTAAAATGCAATCTTATCTTTAAGGTGGAATCTTCCCTGCCTTTCACTATGTTGTTTACAGCTGGGTCTGCATGCTAAATTAGTTGCCCAGTTTGTCCTGGGCCTTTTAGCATGCTAAAGTGAATCTTACAAGTGATTGGCATAATAACAACATAGGCTACTCTTCTTTATCTGGGGAACATTAACTGATCTTACTGACGAATGACCCTAGAGCTTAATGTTTAACACAGTTTTGGTAGGGGGTTTCCTTGCATGTAGTTACATTGCTGTGACTGCAAATATCCTGCCTTGCATTTTCCAGAGGCCCTCCCCCTACTCTGACTACACGCACAGTCCCTGTCTCACTTGGTTAGGATGCCCTAATACATCTAGTTTCTCTCACTTCTGATTGATTTTGAGCAGCAACTGAGTTCTGAAGTTCCATGGGCAACTTATGCAAATTAATCTGCCTTCTCTCTGGATCTCTGTATTCTGAGGTCCTGTTACATATTTTCCCAAGTTGCCTACTGGTCTTGTTTACTGTTACATGGTATTTAATTTTATTTTTCTCCTATAACAATATGAAAATCTGCTCTCAGTCAACTTGCTGTCTCCATCCTTAGGCCTAGAAGGGGCTAGTATAATTTTGAATGCTCTCTCAAAGAACACTCCATTATAAAAATAATTTTGTAACCTGTTTCTGGCCTTTTAAAACTATGGCATTTTACTGTATGCTTCATAGGCCTAATTGAGGAGAACCCAGGTTCTAAAAAGGTTTGTGACATTAACCATTTATGGCAGTTGTAATAGCAGTAAAAGAGGCAGAGTTAGGAATGTGAAAGAAGGGAGGTTAGGAAAGAATTGAATAATAGTTTAAACTTTGGAAAATTTTATTTCACCTTTTTGATTTGAGGGTAAGTACAAGGTAGCCAGATAAGCAGAAGGTATTTACACCTCAGAGTTTAAGGGGGTCAGGAGAGGTGATTTTAGATATGCTTCTTTGAAATGACTTCCTATGTGTTGTTTAAAGATACCAAGGAAGATTCTTCTAAAAACAGTCTTCATATTGGTAAACTTTCCACCATCCCCTTTTTCCTTTTCAAAAGAAGAAGGGAAGGTGCTTCATGTAAGCAGATTTTCCTTCTTCATGCTCCCCTCACAGGTCAATAGTTATCTCAATGGGAGGGAAAACATCCTTTTCTAAGCTTGCTAAGTGTGCTTCAGTGTCTTCTACCCCTAGTAACAGGGTTCCTCTGTTTAGATTTATAGTATTGGCTCATACCCTGGGGCTGGGAAAGTCTGATAATCTTGTTAATATCTTTCAATACTGGTGAAAGCATTTAAGCTTCCCAATTAAGATAGATTGGGAAGAGGCTAATGCCATTATTTTCTTATTGGTGGTCTTGCTCTTACTACACTCATTTTAGGATTGGTGGGTTTTTGTTAGTGTCTGTTTGTTTTTTATTTTAAGCATAGGTATTTGGTTCATAGCATGAATGAGTTGATATGAATATTAAAAGAGTTCAGTTAGACCTATGTAACAGTATTGCCATTTTTCTTTTTAGAATATATTAATAACTTATATTGGAATGGTCTTTGGTGGAGATTATATTTTCACATGGACAAACTTCATTGGCTTAAATATCAGGTAAGTAAAAATATTTAAATGTAGCCACTCTGAATGATGTTACAGTAAGGTTTTTCTATTTAATAGCAGATGTCTTTATGTATTAAACATTTGTGGAGTGCCCACAATGTACTATATATTTAATGTCTTTAGATAATGCTTTTTAAGAAAGGAGGATAATAGTTCCATATTTTATTCCCAATATTTAGGAAGTCTTTTATGGAAGTTCAACTCCTTTCACTTACCCTCCAGAGAACAGTCCTTTATTTATTATGCTAGATGGCAGAGCAGTGTTCTTAAGAAAATTCAAGGTTAAAGAATACCAGCTCTGTTAGAATTGATTTATATATATCTGACCTTGGACATATCACTGCATTTTAGGCTTTATTTATCTTCATTAATGAAGGTGACTTATATGAAAGATCTTTTTCAGTTTGAGAATTTTGAAGCTCATGGTTTGAAATACTATTTATATGCTTAAAAATTGCCAAATTTGTATTTGCCCCAGACCTCTGTCCTGAACTCAAGACTTGTGTATCTAACAGCCCACTTGATATCTCCAGCTGACGTGTGCAAAACTGAACAATTTTTATTGCCTCTAAAGTCTGCCTCACCCACAGCCTCTACACCTGTCAGTTGATGGAGACGCCATCCTTCTAGCCTCTCAGTTCAGAACCCTTGGAATCATCATTGGCTCTTCAATCTTATGCCCACTACCCAGGGTGTTAGCAAATTCTGTTGGCTCTACCTTCAGAATAAATCCAAAAAAGGATCACTTCTACCATCAGAATTGCTCATCATCTAAGCCACCAACATCTCTTGCCTGGAGCACTGCCTAGCCTCACGCTTGTATTCCCCACTTTGACTCATTCCCCCAATCCTGACCCCCAGTCAATTCTAAATGCAGTAGACAGTGAAAAGGTTTAAGTCAGAACATGTCACAACTCCCCACTGCCTCATGATTCTCCGTGTTCCAAAGACCTGATGCAGCCTTGCCAGATTTATCCTCCCTTAAACTCCAGTTTCAGCTCCTGCTTCTTTTCTTCTCCCTCACTTCATTTCATCCACTCAAACGTCCTTTCTGTTCCTTTGCAATACAGGGCAAGCTCTCTCTTTAGGGCCTTTAGAAGAATATTTCCTCTACCTGGGACACTATACTGCCAGATACTTGCATGGCCAACTCCTTTACACTGATAAGGTTTTGCTCAAATGTTTCCTACTCAGGGAAGTCTACTCTCACACTTATTTAAAATTGCAACCTGCTCTTCCCCTTCTGATAATCCTAAACCCTCTTATTCTGCTTTCCTATTTATCTTTTCCAGAGCACTTAATCTCTTTCTAACATACAACAGAATTTGCTTATTTATATTTATTGCTTATTTTCCATTTCCACTGTTCCATGAGGTTAGAGATCTCTGCCTATATTGTTCACACAAGTTCCCCAAGCTTCTAGAATGAATCTTGGTAGTTACTTAATAAATATTTGCTTGATGAATTCTATATGGATTGGTAAAAAAGGTCTGTAATAGAACATGTTAGTATCATCTTTTTAATTTGCAGCAAATTATATAACTTCTCTGAACTTTTATGTCTTCAAATGTAAACAAATGATGGTATCTGTTCTACCTTACTTTTGGATCAATATGAGAATTTAATACTATTTGTCTTGCCAGTGGGTTTCAGCCCCAGACAAGTTCACTATGGATTCACTAAGACCAAAAAAATAACAATGGAATGTTCTTGGAGTGAAAGGGTTTATACTCAACTTTATTCCATGGTGGCAGGTCATTCAGTAGAATCCCATCCACTCAGAGCGAGTCTGCATGCAGCAAACTGGTCTCTGCCTCTGGGCCCCTCTGCCCCCACAACCGTCTCAGTCTCTGTCATCGGCGCTGCCACCACTCCAGCTTCTGCTCTCCTGCAGCCTTGCAGCCCTGAAGCCATGCCACCATGTTGCCCAGAGCACTGGGCAGAGCTCTTTATAGAGTCAGTAACGATGTTTTGCCCATACTTGTGTAGTGAGCAGGGCCAGGTGATAATCCTGGCCATAGGAACCTTCACTTTCTCCACACTAATATTATTAATAGGTTAATAATTGATTCTTGCTCCTTCCCTGATATTTATTTGGAACTATTGTTGTTTACTTTCAGAGAAGAAAATCATTTGTAGGGGTAGGAGTTGGTGGGAGGGTACGTATATACATATACTTGTGGATTGCATATTATAGAAGGTGAATTGTTGAATTTCACACCTTGTCTGGAGTTGTAGTTCTGATGCTTGCCATCTGTGTGACTTTGAGTGAGTTGTTTATCTTTTGTGAGCTTCAGTTTTCTTATATGTTAGGGTTGAAAATACCTATCTATTTAGAGTTGGTAGAATGAAGTAATCTAGTGAATATAAAGTATCTAATTCACAGCTTGACATCTATACTTAGTAATTACTGGTTTCCCTCATTAATATTTGTGAGGAAGGGATTAAGGAACAGCATGGTGAACCAGTACTAACTTTGGATGTAGCCTGCACGTGCAGAAAATGGAAGTTCCTCTGATCAGGATCCCCACCTGGCCCTAAACTACTTGATGATGTAGTTGGCCTAGTGCTAGGCTACTGCTTCCACACCCATAGACCAATGAGCTATTACTGACTGAGTCACTGTATAAAGAGCTCTGCCCAGTGCTCTGGGCAGAGGCAGAGATGGAGGTGAATTACGGACTTGCAGACTGCTGGATGCAGACGTGATTCTAGTGCTTGACCTACTGCTGTGAGAATAAAGCCAGTTTAAACCCTTTTGCCCCAAGAACATTCCATTGTCATTTTTTGGTCTTACTGAATCTATAGTGAACTTACCCGAGGCTGAAACCCTCAGGCAAGACACCTGAGTTTCACTCATTTCTAAAAATCTGGACGAAATAATCATTATGATACTATATAAGACTTGACTCAGTGGCACCTTGATTTTCTTTTTGTACCCTTCAAATAAATAACCTGATAGCCAAATGAAGTTAGAGCTTTTTTTTTTTTTTTGCATTTCGGATCTCTGCAGTTCCAGTCTCTGAAAAGATAACCTAAGAAAGGTTATGTACCTTTTTTCACTTTGCAGGCTATTTAAAAAACTTTTTAAGTGCATGCCCTAGTATGTTGGAATGTTACAGTGTATGTCAGTCTAACATATCATATCCAACATCTTAAAAATTCTTCCAGTGGGAATTTCTTTGTGTGTCAGGTACTGCATTATAGTTCTTGTTAAACAGCACTGTTTTGCTAACAAGGTTAGTTGATAATGATGTCATTGATACTGTCCCTATGTAGTATTTTTAATAATTTCTAATTGCTTTCACATTTTATTGTAATACATTTTACATGCCATATTTTTTAAATCCCTTGTTTATTACAAGGCTAAAGAGAATAAGTGATACATTTAATCAGCCAGTCAGCATTCAAATTATTTGCAGTTGGGATTAGAATCAAGGTTTCTGTTCAAAGATTATTTCTGCTAAAATGTGCTTTTCAGCTTTTGTAAAGGAAAGTATATGCTATCTATATTTTTTAACTTTTCTCTTTTAAGTGAAAATCATATATAACTTTTTTTATTTTTATTTAATTTTACTTATTTTTCACTAGTTAGTAAGCAGACTTACAGGTTGCAGATATTACTTTTTTTTAAATGGAAAACCAAACTTAAAGTGGTTTCTTATTAGATTTCACTTTGGAAATGGCATCAATCCTTGGCTGACTGAACTTTGACGGAAATTACTAGTTAGGCTGCATTCTTAAAGGATTTTATGGTTTAACTCAGATACATTTAGCTCCCCTCCACCCTGCCTAGTTTCTTGGCTGTTTTAAAAACAGTTTAAATAGCCCTCTTTCTGGTATGATTCCAGTGCAGAAGAAGCAGAAGTTTTGCATTGGTAGCTTCTCAGGCTCCATCCAAATTTAAGGAGGCCATTTTTTTCATCAGGGCTCTGCTGAGAGCCTAGCTGTCTCCAACTCGCCTAAAAGCATTCCAGGTCAGTTATTGAGTGCTCACCCAAGCCCAGAAAAGCAACCAAGGGTGGGGAATGAATAGTGAAGGGTGCTGACAGCATGCTTCACATGTCCATCAGAGGCTGGGCTCTGGCCCATGGCTTTGGCCCGAATAATGTAGACTTTCCAGATAATGATGTTATCATTCTCCTAACTGAATTCTCCTAACTGGGCAGAAATCTTAGAATCTCTGAAACTCATCTTTCTGGGATTTTTTTCCTCCCATTAAAAAAAATTAATATATGATGTAAATATGATAATATTCACCCCTTTTACTTTACAGTTCTTTGAGTTTTGACAATACATACAGTCAAGTAACTACCACCACGATGTTGAAAATGTAAAACTATTGTATTAACCCTCCCAAGTTCTCCCCATGACCCTTTTCATTGAACCTTTCCCTCTGTCCTCAGCCCCCAACAAAAATCTTTGGCAAAGTGGCTGTGCAAATATTTTGCCTATTTTTCAAAACTTGGATTGTTCACTTAATGAATTTTGAGAGTTCTTTACATATTATGGATATAGGTCCACAGGTATTATCAGATACGTGATTTTCCAGTATTATTCCCTAGTCTGAGGCCTGTCTTTCCATTTTCTTAACGGTCTCTTTGAAGAGAAAAATTTTTAAATTTTGATGAAGTCTGATTTATCGGTTTTTTCTTTTGTAGGTTGTGCTTTCAGTGTTGTATGTAAGAAATCTTTAACTTAAGGTCATGAAGATTTTCTCTTACATTTTCTTGTAGAAGTTTTATATTTTTAGGTTTTACAATTAGGTATGTAGCCCATTTGGGTTTTTTTTTAATATATATATATGAAGTGAAGTCTGGATGAAGGGTCCTTTTATTGTATATGTGTTTTTTAAAAAATATAAATACCAGTTCTGGTAGCTTTTATTGAAAATACTATCTCTATTGAATTGCCTAATTCTTCATAACACTCTTTTGAAGTTCTTTTATTATCACAATTTTATAAATGAAGGCTGAGGCTTAGAGACGTTAAGTAGTTGACTGTATTCTAAAGTATGCATTGAGCCTGTTTGTGTATGCCAGACATTATGCTCCATGGAGACATGGTACATTCCCTCAGAGATCTGCCAATATCACAACTCGTAAATCATGTTGCAAGTACTTTAACCAAGTTGAATTGGACTTCCAGAGTCCAAGTTCTTACCGCTTAATGCATTCATTCAGTAAATGACTGAATAATTATATTGTAGCCTAGTAAACCATCCATGTGTATCCATTAACACTTTAGATTCTCAGTTATTTGAGGGCAGAAATCACTTGTCTTACTTATAGTTGTGTCAGTATTTATGAGTGCCTGGTCTATAATAGGCATTCAACTAGTAACATTAATGACAAAATAATAAGCAGTATTTTTTGTGTGTACTTGTATTAAGCATTGTCTTAAGTACTCCATACTTAATCTTTATAATAGCCCAATGGGGTAGATACTGTGCCTATTCCATTTCACAGAGACTAAGAAACTGCCCCATATTACCAAGCTTGTAAGTATTCAATCCATGATTTGCCTTTCAAGTCTTCATTCTTAACCACAGTCTAGTAAATGGTGAATAGATGAGTGAATTAATTTTATTTTCATCTCTCTTTATGATAGGTCATCACAATGATTACATACTCTAAGTCAGGCTCCTTTTATACAACTATACCCATTTTATTGTAGCCTCTGAGCCCTAACCAGGGTCTACAAAGTCTCTGGCGTGGGCCATGGTATTGCTGAGAGTCTGCCTTCATAGCTGGTTCCTAAGGACTTTGGTCTAGCTACTTCTGCTCAGCACCTGAACTACTGTTCCCTCATTTTGGTCTCCTTTGCTTGCTTCCTTAGAAGGATGAGTTGCTTCTTAGTTCCAGGGTGCTTCTCTTCCTGAATAATCTTCATCCTAGTTGATTATTCAAGCTTCTTCTGAAGTAAGAACATTACCTTTTCCTTTGCATAGTAGTTCTCTCATTTGTGGGGAGAGAAGGGCATGCTTTGTATTCTCACTTAGTTTCTACTAATATAATACCTATTATTTATTTATATCTGTAGCATAAAGGCTATTTAAAAAGTTATATAACTGGCAGGTCACTGGAATACTTGGGACTTTTAAATAGGATTTAGGGAGGTCAGCTAGCCCTTGGGTATATCATAATTCTTTTTATTTTTTATTTTTATTAAGGTATTATTGATATGCACTCTTATGAAGGTTTCACATGAAAAAACAGTCTGGTGACTACTTTTACCCATATTATCAAGTCGCCACCCATACCCCAATGCAGTCACTGTCCATCAGTGTAGTAAGATGCCATAGATTCACTGTTTGCCTTCTCTGTGCTACACTGTTTTCCCCATGACCCCCCACACCATGTGTACTAAATTAAATACCCCTCATTTCCCTTCTCCCTCTCTCCCCACCTGCCTTCCCACACCCCTCTGCTTTGGTAATCATTGGTCCCTTCTTGGAGTCTGTGAGTCTGCTGCTATTTTGTTCCTTCAGTTTTGCTTCATTGTTATACTCCACAAATGAGGGAAATCATCTGCCACTTGTCTTTCTCCGCCTGGCTTATTTCACTGAGCATAATATCCTCCAGCTCCATCCATATTGTTGCAAATGGTAGGGCTTGTTTCGTTCTTATGGCTGAATAGTATTCCATTGTGTATATGTACCACCTCTTCTTTATCCATTCATCTACTGATGGACACTTAGGTTGCTTCCATATCTTGGCTATTGTAAATAGTGCTGTGATAAACATAGGGGTGCATATGTCTTTTTGAATCTGAGAAGTTGTATTCTTGGGTCAATTCCAAAGAGTGGGATTTCTGGGTCAAATAGTATTTCTATTTTTAGTTTTTCGAGGTACCTCCATATTGCTTTCCACATGGTTGAACTAGCTTACATTCTGACCAGGAGTGTAGGAGGGTTCCCCTTTCTCCGCATCCTCACCAGCATTTGTTGTTCTTAGTTTTTGGACGGTGGCTATCCTCACTGGTGTGAGGTGATATCTCATTGTGGTTTTAATTTGCATTTCCCTGATGATTGGTGATATGGAGCATCTTTTCATGTGTCTGTTGGCCATCTGAAGTTCTTCTTTGAAGAACTGTCTCTTCATATCCTCTGCCCATTTTTTAATCGGATTATTTGCTTTTTGGGTATTGAGGTGTTTGAGTTCTTTATATATTTTGGATGTTAACCCCTCGTTGGATATGTTGTTTACAAATATATTCTCCCATACTGTAGGATGCCTTGTTGTTCTGTTGTGGTGTCCTTCGCCACAAAGAAGCTTTTTACTTTGATGTAGTCCCATGTGTTCAGTTTTGCTTTTGTTTCCCTTGCTTGAGGAGATGTGTTCAGTAAGAAGTTGCTCATGCTTATATTCAGGAGATTTTTGCCTATGTTGTCTTCTAAGAGTTTTATGGTTTCATGACTTACATTCAGGTCTTTGATCCATTTTGAGTTTACTTTTGTGTATGGGTTAAACAATAATCCAGTTTCATTCTCTTGCATGTAGCTGTCCAGTTTTGCCAACACCAGTTGTTGAAGAGGCTGTCATTTCCCCATTGTATGTCCATGGCTCCTTTATCATATATTAATTGACCATATATGGTTGGGTTTATATCAGGGCTCTCTAGTCTGTTCCATTGGTCTATGGGTCTATTCTTGTGCCAGGACCAAATTGTCTTGATTACTGTGGCTTTTTAGTAGAGCTTGAAGTTGGGGAGTGTAATCCCCCCAGCTTTATTCTTCCTTCTCAGGATTGCTTTGGCTCTTCAGGGTCTTTTGTGGCTCCATGTGAATTTTAGAACTATTTGCTCTAGTTCATTGAATAATGCTGTTAGTATTTTGAGAGGAATTTTATTAAATCTGTATATTGATTTAGGCAGGATGGCCATTTTAACAATATTAATTCTTCCTATCCATGAGCATGGGACGTGTTTCCATTTACTGGTATCTTCTTTTAATTTTTGTCACAAGTGTCTTGTAGTTTTCAGAATATAGGTCTTTCACTTCCTTGGTTAGGTTTATTCCTAGGTATTTTATTCTTTTTGATGCAACTGTGAATGGAATTGTTTTCCTGATTTCTCCTTCTGCTAGTTCATCGTTAGTGTATAGGAATGCAACAGATTTCTGTGTATTAATTTTGCATCCCACAACTTCGCTGAATTCAGATATTAAATCTAATAGTTTTGGAGTGGATTCTTTAGGGTTTTTTGTGTACACTATTATGTCATCTGCAGACAGGGACAGTTTAACTTCTTCCTTGCCAGTCTGGATGCCTTTTATTTCTTTGTGTTGTCTGATTGCTGTGGCTAGGACCTCCAGTACTATGTTGAATAGAAGTGGGGAAAGTGGCATCCTTGTCTTGTTTTCAATCTTATAGGAAAACTTTCAACTTCTCACTGTTAAGTAAATGTTCGCTGTGGGTTTGTCATATATGTTGAAGTACTTTATTATGTTGAAGTACTTGCCCACTATACCCATTTTGTTGAGAGTTTTTATCATGAGTGGGTGTTAAATTTTGTCAAATGCTTTTTCAGCATCTATGGAAATGATCATGTGTTTTTTGTCTTTTTTTTGTTGATGTGGTGGATGATATGGATCGATTTTCGAATGTTGTACCATCTTTGCATCACTGGAATAAATCCTATTTGATCATAATGGATGATCTTTTTGATGTATTTTTTAATTCAGTTTCCTAATATTTTGTTGAGTATTTTTGCATCTATGTTCATCCAGGATATCCGTCTGTAATTTTCTTTTTTTGTGGTGTCTTTGCCTGGTTTCGGTATTAGAATGATGCTAGCCTCATCGAATGAGTTTGGAAGTATTCCCTCTTCTTCTACTCTTTGGAAAACTTTAAAAAGGATGGGTATTAGTCTTCACTAAATGTTTGATAAAATTCAGCAGTAAAGCCATCTGTTCCAGGGGTTTTGTTCTTAGGTAGTTTTTTGACTATCAATTCAATTTCGTTGCTGGTAATTGGTCTGTTCAGATTTTCTGTTTCTCTCTGGTCAGCCTTGGAATGTTGTATTTTTCTAGAAAGTTGTCCATTTCTTCTAGGTTATCCAGTTTGTTGGCATATGATTTTTTTATGGTATTCTCTCATAATTCTTTGTATTTCTGTGGTGTCTGTAGTGATTTTTCCTTTCTCATTTATGATTGTTTATGTGTGTAGACTCTGTGTTTTCTTGATTAAGTCTGGGTAGTGGTTTATCTATTTTGTTTATTTTCTTGAAGAACCAGCTCCTGCTTTCATTGATTCTTTCTATTGTTTTATTCTTCTAGATTTATTTATTTATGCTCTAATCTTTACTATGTCCCTCCTTCTACTGACTTTGGGCCTCATTTCTTCTTTTTCTAGTTTCGTTACTTGTGAGTTTAGACTGTTCATATGGGATTGTTCTTCTTTCCTGAGGTGGGCCTGTATTGCAATATACTCTCCTCTTAGCACCACCTTCGCTGCATCCCATAGATTTTGCAGTTTTGATTTATTGTTGTCATTTGTCTCCATATATTGCTTGATCTCTGTTTTTATTTGGTCATTGATCCATCGGTTATTTATGAGCATGTTGTGAAGCCTCCATGTGTTTGTGGGATTTTTCAATTTCTTTGCGTAATTTATTTCTAGTTTTATAACTTAGTGGTCTGAGAAACTGGTTGTTACAATTTCAATCTTTTTTAATTTACTGAGCCTCTTTTTGTGGCCTAGGATATGATCTATTCTTGAAAATGTTCCATGTACACTTAAGAAGAATGTATATTCTGCTGCTTTTGGGTGTAGAGTTCTGTAGATGTCTGTTAGGTCCATCTGTTCTATTGCATTGTTCAGTGCTTCTATCTCCTTGCTTATTTTCTGTCTGGTTGATCTGTCCTTTGGAGTGAGTGGAGTGTGGAAGTATCCTAGAATGAGTGCATTGCATTCTATTTCTCCTTTTAATTCTGTTAGTATTTGTTTCACATATATAGGTTCTCCTGTGTTGGGTGCATAGATATTTATAATGGTTGTATCTTCTTGTTGCACTGACCCCTTTATCATTATGTAATGTCCTTCTTTGTCTCTTGAAACTTAGTTTTGAAGTCTGTTTTGTCTGATACAAGTACTGCAACACCTGTTTTTTTCTCCTTGTTGTTTGCATGAAATATCTTTTTCCATCCCTTCACTTTTAGTCTGTGTATGTCTTTGGGTTTAAAGTGAGTCTCTTGTAGGTAGCATATAGATGGCTCTTGTTCTTTTATCCATGCAGTGACTCTATATCTTTTGATTGGTGCATTCAGAACATTTACATTTAGGGGGATTATCGATAGGTATATACTTATTGGCATTGCAGGCTTTAGATTCATGGTTACCAAAGGTTCAAGATTAACTTCCTTACTATCTAAGAGTCTAACTTAACTCACTAATATGCTATTACAAACACAGTCTAAAGGTTCTTTTTTTCTCCTCCTTTTCCTCCTCCTCTATTCTTTATACATTAGGTATCATATTCTGTACTCTTTGTCTATCCCTTGATTGACTTTGGGGATAGTTGATTTAATTTTGTATTTGCTTAGTAATTAACTGTTCTACTTTTTTTCCTGCGGTTTTTTTTTACCTCCGGTGACAGCTATTAAACCTTAGGAACACTTCCATCTATAGCAGTCCCTCCAAAATACACTGTAGAGATGGTTTGTGGGAGGTAAATTCCCTCAGCTTTTGCTTATCTGGAAATTGTTTAATCCCTCCTTTAAATTTAAATGATAACCTTGCCAGATAAAATATTCTTGGTTCGAGGCCTGTCTGTTTCATTGCATTAAATACATCATGCCATTCCCTTCTGGTCCATAAGGTTTCTGCTGATAGACAGTCTGATGGTAGCCTGATGGGCTTTCCTTTTTATGTGATCTTATTTCTCTCTCTGGCAGCTTTTAATAGTCTGTCCTTATCCTTGATCTTTGCTATTTTAATTACTATATTTCTTGGTGTTGTCTTCCTTGGGTCCTGTATGTTGGGAGATCTGTGCACCTGCATGGACTGAGAGACTATCTCCTCTCCTAGATTGGGGACGTTTTCAGCAATTACCTCCTCAAAGACACTTTCTATCCCTTTTTCTCTCTCTTCTTCTTCTGGTACCCCTATAATGCAAATATTGTTCTGTTTGGATTGGTCACACAGTTTCTCTCAATATTCTTTCATTCTTAGAGATCCTTTTTCTCTCTGTGCCTCAGCTTCTTTGTATTCCTCTTCTCCAATTTTTATTTCATTTATCATCTCCTCCACCATGTCTAATCTGCTTTCAAAACTTTTCATTGTATGCTTCATTTCTGATACTGTTTCATAATGAATGATTGGATCTCTGACAGGAATTCATCCCTGAGTCCTGGAATATTTTTCTGTACCTCCATGAGCATGTTAATGATTTTTATTTTGAAATCCCTTTCAGGCAGATTCATCAGGTCAATTTCATTTTAACTTTTCTGAGGGGTTGTATTCATAATTTTACTTTGAACCAGGTTCCTCTGGCATCTCATATTTTTATATGGCTCCCTCTAGTGCTTAGAAGCTCTACTCTCTGGAGCAGCTCTGCCCCTTAAGCAATGTCGGGGGTCGCAGGGGAACGGTATTGGTGCCTGAGGGGAGGAAAGAGCTGTTTCCTGCTTCCCTATGCCTGTCTCCACTGCCAGAACCAGTGGGCCGAGCTGACAGGTATGAGCCTCTGTGCTTTGCGTTTGTAGTTGCTATAGACGGGGCTTCTGTCTGGCTGGCCTAATGCCAGGGTTGGGTTTACCGGTTTGCAAGCCAGGTAGAGCTGGCTGGGTGAAAGGCTTGGTAGGCTGCTTATCACGGAGGGGGTCCTTGGAGCTCTTTTGCCAGCCAGGGGATCTTGAACGTTCCGAACCTGCTGGACAGAGTGCACCCGGACAATTTTGTATACCTGTCCTTTCTCCTGAGCAGTAAGCTCTGTGCAGTCCTTACCCCTTTAGCAGCCCTCTTCCTGTTAGGAAGTCTCTCAGACTGCCCACCTTTCTTTTGTCCCAGAGCAGCCAGATATGGATCCTTGCTTTCCATAAGTGGCTGGAATCTCCGTTTTTCCAAGTATTCTGCCTGTCTTAGCTTTCCAACCCCCTCATCATGAGAGTACTATGAAAACACCATGAAATGTAGGTTTGTGCTCCCAGATCAGATCTCCAGACTTAGAGATTCAGCAGTCCCAGGCCTCCGCTCCCTCCCCGCTGTTTCTCTTCCTCCCGCTGGTGAGCTGGGGTTGGGGCCCGCCGGGACACAGCTTTGGTATATTACTCTTTTCCATGAGGTTTATTCTTTTCTCCAAGTGTATGCAGTTTGGCACAGTCCTCTTTCCTGTTTCTCTTTCAGGATTAGTTGTATTAATTATATTTTCCTAGTATATGCGGTTTTAGGCGGAAGCCTCTGTCTCACCTCTCATGCCACCATCTTTAGTCCTCTCTCTATTATTGTAATTCTTAACAGAAGAGCTCTTAAATGGAGTATAACAGAAAATCTGTGTTCTGTCATTGATGCCACAGTAGCTATCTGTAATTGACTTTTCACAGCCTCAGTTTTCTGCATTCACTTTTTGAGCTAGATTTATCTGTCCTCATTTTTTCCAGTAGACATCTCTGATTCCCCCTGAGGAAGTCCTGTGGAAACTATGCCATGTGATCAGTAGGTGTAAAGTTATTTTGCAAGAGACTTATAACTTTTGAAGGAACTTCTTCCAGGTGTGGAAAACCCATAAAATATATTATCTTTTTAGTTCTGATGGGAATCCTCTATCTACATTTTAAGGGTTTTTTTTTTTAAGAGGAGGAAAAGTAAAAGGAGTACAGAGGTAGGGGAGGAGATGATGGAAATGCCTGAGTATGTTGGACTCAACCCCAAGCTGAAGGACAGTACCAAAGATGTCAAGAAAGCAAGAAAAGAGCCATTTCTAAATATGTAAGAAACCCCCACCCCTTTCGAAAAAGCTAACACTGAACAGGAAAAATAGATAGGAAAGAAGATTTTAGGCTTATAGTCTTTTTTCCCCCTAACTTATCTCTGGTCCAGTCTTTAAATAAATGTATATATGTCCATGGGGCCTTACTAGAATTCTGATCTTCAAGAAAGCCTTTGCGTGACTTATCAGTTAGTAAAGCCAAATAATGTCCTTGTCAAGGTCTGTAAGTTCCAAACAGTATCACAGCAGAATTTTGTAGTTTTTAAATTGTTTCTAAATTTACACCTAGGCAAATTCCTAAAACTAGTCTGATGGAATGGTTCACATCCTGGCCAGACTTCTGTTACTAAGGTTCTTCCATTTTTAAAGTAGGTACACAGACCAACACTTACAATAGAAAAGACATAAATAGATACCTGGGAAGGCTAACAGATAGGGAGTTAATACTTGTTGAGTTCCTAATATGTGATGGCCACCTTTACAGTGTCATCTCATTTAATCATCCCACAGTTTATGTGATAATGAAATTGAAACTCAGGGATATGAAATAGCCTGCTCAAGGTCACACAGCTACTATAGTGAGAGGCAGAGCTGAGATCTAACCCTGATCTGAAGTCTGCCCCATGATTTAGCCATGCAAGGGCACATGGGATAAGAGATTTAAATGGGCCCTCAGTGTTTTGAACATTTCCAGAGTCTCCCGTTTACCTCCTGCCTTACCCACTGACCTGCCTTTATTCTCCTATCTCCCTTGTCAGCATGGTAAGAGTCAGAATTGTCGAACCCATTCTGTACATATATTAAAGGAAATGAGTCCTTAGTGCAAGCAAAGCCATAGACTGTTATCTTCAGGGAATTTATAATCGAGCTGGGAAGATTCATTTATTCATAAATAAATGTGTGGTAGGTATCTGTCGTGTGTCAAACATTGTTTTAGGCAGTGGGGCTAGAGCTGCTATCAAAACTAAACAAAACCCTTACCCTTCATGGAATGTTTTTTTTCTAGTAGCAGAGATAGAAAAGGAATGAAAATGAGTGAAATATTTGCAGGTGATAAATGTTAATGGTGATAAATAGTAATGGACAAAATAAAGCAAGGAAGGGGGGATAAGGGAGTATTGCAGGCACTTACTGAGGTTACATTTGGTGTAAGGACCTAAAAAGCAGAGAGAACAAGCCACATTTCTGGAGGGAAGATCAAGTGGAAGGGCCCTAAGTGGGGGTGTTCCTGGTGTGTTCCAGGAACAAGGAGGCCAGTGCCACAGGGGTGGAGTGCATGAAATGAGGTGGGGCCCTAGAGGAAATTGGGTGGAGAGGCAGATTAGGGACAACTTTCAAGTGGTAGGAAGACATTGGAGGATTTTGAATAGAAGAGTGACAGGATCTGATTTAGTTTTAATAGGTTTACTTTGGCCACTGTGTTGAGATTAGACTGAAGGAGGAAAGGAAGTATGAAATGATTCTGTTAACAGTAATGGCTTTCATTTATATAGGAATCTCATAGCATTTACAATATCATTAGGCATTTATATGGCATTAATAATGGCAGTGACAAGGTACTTTTTATACATTTTATCAAAAGAGCTTTCAACAGCTGTCATCACACAAATGTCAAAAAGTAGCTATCCTGACTGGCACCTATAATAAAGGTTGTGTAGAATCAGGAACTGAAGTCACACAGAATTGTGTGACACAAACTTCATAGAAGAAAGGACACTTAAACCAGCCTTGACCAGTAGGTAGGATTTGGAGAGGTGGAAAAGAGAAGGTGGGTATTCTAGCCATTGAGTACTGCATGAGCATAACATGGAGCTGGAAATCCAGCTGCTGGGTGGGAGCTGGGCTGTAAGGATTCAGTTATCACTATGGTAAGAAGGATTTCACAAGGGTAATACTGGAAAAGGACGTTGGTGCCTGAGTGTGAGGTGTCTTGATTGTCTCGTAACAGAGGACGAATGAATAACCAACTAGGAAGAGTCCAAGAGTTCCAAATGAACTACAGATAGTAGAAGTTAGGTCAGGGCTTGCTTACTCACAGTACAACTAAGGCCTAGCTGGGATGACCAAAACCAGGAAGGCCTCACTACACCCAGTGTTCCTTGATTTTTTTGGGTGAATGGGTGTGCAGCCATTACAATGAGGAGAAGCAGCAACTGCCAAAACTCCTCTTCCTTCTTTTTGCTTTTTTGGCATTATTGCCCCTGGTATGCCTTGGCATTTTGACTTTTACCCCTATTGGATGTCTACTGTAAATGAACAAATATTTTGAAATGATAACATTGTCAGTAGGTTGCCCTTTCATTTTGTTGATGGTTTCTTTCATGGTGCAAAAGCTTTTTACTTTGATGTAGTCCCATTTGTTTATTTTTGTTGTTGTTGCCCTTGCCTAAGGAGACATATCCAAAAAGATATTACTAAGACTGATGTCAAGGAGCCTATGCTTTTTTTCTTTTAATAGTTTTATGGTTTCAGGTATTAACATTTAAGTCTTTAATACATTTTGAGTATCTTTTTGTATATGGTATAAGAAAGTGGTACAGTTTTACTTTTTTGCATACAGCTGTCCAGTTTTCCCAGCACTGTTTACTGAAGAAAATTATCCCCATTAGTGTGCTCTTGCTTTTTTTAATAGATAATTAACCATGTAAATGTGGGTTTATTTTTGGGCTATCTATTCTGTTCCATTGATCTTGTGTCTTGTTTTTGTGCCAGTACCGTACTGTTTTGATTACTATAGCTTTGTTTGAAATCAGGAACTGTTTGAAAACATGATATTGCCTGCTTTGTTCTTCTGTCCCAGGATTGCTTTGACTATTGGGGGTTATTTGTGGTTCCATACTGGTTTGAGGTTTATTTGTTCTAGTTCTGTGAAAAATGCTATTGGTATTTTGATAGAGATTGCATTAATATATAGGTTGTTTTGGGTAGTATGGTCACTTTAACAATATTAGTTCTTCTAATCCATGAGCACAATATATCTTTCTATTTATTTGTATCATCTTCATTATCTTTCATCAATGTCCTAACAGTTTTGAGTACAGGTCTTTGACCTCCTTGGTTACATTTATTCCTTGGTGTTTTATTCTTTTTGATGCAGTTGTAAATGGAATTTTCTTAGTTTCTTCTCCTGATAGTTCATTATTAGTGTGTAGAAATGCAAAAGATTACTGTATACTAATTTTGTATGCTGCAGCTTCACTGAATTTATTTATTCTAACAATTTTATTTTGGTGTTTTTACAGTTTTCTATAAGTTGTGCCATTTTTACTCCTTCCTTTCCATTTTGGATGCCTTTTATTTCTTTTTCTTGCCTAAATGCTGTGGCTAAAACTTCCAATACTATGTTGAATAAAAGTGGTAAAAGCTGGCAACCTTGTTCTTGACCTTAGTGGAAGAACTTGCAGTTTTTCATCACTGAGTATAATGCTGGCTTTGGGTTTGTCATATATGGCCTTTATTATGCTGAGGAACATTCCCTCTGTACCCACTTTTTAACATCTATTGAGATATTAATATGATTTTTATCCTTCATTTTGCTAATGTGGTGTATCATGTTGATTTGCTTATGGTAAACCAACCTTGCTTCCTTAGCATGAATCTCACTAGGTTACAGTGTATGATCCTTTTAATGTATTGTTGAATTTGGTTTGCTGTTATTTTGTTGAGGATTTTTGCATCTGTATTCATCAGTGATCTGTGATATTGGCCTGTAATTTTATTTTCTTCCTTTTTTTTTTTTAAGTGTCTTTGGTTGTGGTATCAGGGTAATGCTGGCCTTGTAAAGTGAGTTTAGAAGTGTTCCTTTCTCTTCAGTTTTCTGGGACAATTTGAGAAGGATAGGTATTAACTCCTCTCTAAATGTTTGGTCGAATTTACCTGTGAAGCCAGAAGCCATCTGGACTGGGACTTTAGTTTGTTAGAAATTTTTCAATTACTAATTTAATTTCATTACTGGTGATGTGTCTATTCAGATTTTCTATTTTTTCATTATTAAGTCTTAGAAAATGTATCCATTTCTTCTAAGTTGTCTGATTTGTTGGGTTATTAATTTATCAGAGTTTCCAATGATCCTTTGTATTCTGTGGTATTGGTTGTAATTTCTCTTTCATTTCTAAGTTTACTTATTTGGGTTCTCTTTTTTTCCTTGAGTCTGGCTAGAAGTTAGTTCATTTTACTTACATTTTTAAAGAGAAAGCTTTTAGATACATGATCTTTTTTTTTTTTGTCTTTATTTCATTTATTTCACTTTGATCTTTATGCCTTTCCTTACACTAACTTTGGGCTTTGGTCATTCTTTTCTAGTTCCTTTAAATGTAAAGTTATATTGTTATTTGAGATTTTTCTTGTTGAGGTAGGCCTGTCTCATTACAAATTTCCCTTTTAAAAACTGATTTTTCTGTGTCCAAAATTTTGGAATGTTGTGTTTCCATTTTCATTTGTTGAGATATTTTTATTTCCTCTTTGATTTCTTCATTAACCCATTGGCTTAATAGCATGTGTTCAGTCTCCATATGTATGAGTTTTTTCCAGTTTTCTTTAATTGATTTCTAGTTTCATGCTGTTGTGGTCAGATGAAATACTTGATATGATTCAATCTTAAATTTATTGAGACTTTTGTGGCCTAACATGTGACCTGTCCTGAAGATGATCTTCCTTGAGAAGAACATGTATTCTGTTGTTTTGGGAAGGAATGTTTTCTCTATATTTTATAAAGCCTATCTGGTCTAATGGGTCACTTAAGGTCAGTGTTTACATATTAATTGTCCCTCTGGATGATCTATCCATGGATGTAAGTGTGGTATTAAGGTCCCCTGCTATTATTGTAATACTGTTTATTTCATTCTTCATTTGTTAATATTTGCTTTATGTATTTAGGCAGGTGCACCTCTCTTGGGTGTGTAGATGTTTACAATGTTAAATCCTCATGTTGGATTGAGCCCTTTATCATTATGAGGTGTCCTTCTTTGCCTTTTGTGACAGTCTTTGTTTTAAAGTCTACTTTGTCTTATGTAAGTATTGCTACCTTAGCTTTCTTTTCATTTCCATTTGCATGAAGTATCTTCTTCCATTCCTTTATTTCAGTCTGAGCATTTTTAAGTCTGAAGTGAGTGTCTTGTAGACAGCATGTAAAAGTAATTATTGATAGGTATGTACTTATTGCCATTTTGTTAATTATTTCTGGCTATTTCTGTAGTTTCTTTCTATTCCTTCTCTTGCTTTTTTCCCCTGTGGGTTACTTTCTTTAGTGTTATGCTTGGATTCCTCTTTTTGTGTGTATTTGCTATAAGTTTTTTCTTTGTGGTTACTATGAGATTCACATGTAAACATTTTATATATGTAACAATCTCTTTTAAGTTGGTGGTAGGTTAATTTTGAACACATTCCAAAGCTTTAGATTTTTTACTCTCCATAACATATTTTTGATGACACATTTTAAATATTTTTATTTTATGTACCCCTTAACTAATTATAGCATTTGAAATTAATTTTACTATTTGTTGTTTAACCTTTATAATTGCTTTATAAGTGGTTGATTCATTACCTTTATTATTTATCTTTTCTGGTGAGATTTTTCCTTTTCTATGCTTTCTTATTAACTAGTACCTTTTTTTTGGCTAAGAGAGTCTCTTTAATAGTTCTTGTAAGGCCAGCTTAGTAGTAATGAACTCTTTCAGTTTTTGCTTAGTTGGAAAACTCTTAATCTCTCAATTGAATGATAACCTTGCTGGAGTAGGAAATTCTTCATTGGCAGGTTTTCCAATACGTTAACTATATCATGCCATTTCTTTCTAGTATATAAAGTTTCTGCTGAAAAATCAGCTGATAGCCTTAAGGGGTTTCCCTTGTACATAATATGTTGCTTTTCTCTTGTGGCTCTTAAGATTTTCTCTTTATCCTTAATTTTTATCATTTTAATATTAAAATGTCTTAGTGTGTTTCTCTTTGGGTCATCTTTTTGGAACTCTCTGGGCTTCCTGGACCTGGGTGTGTTTCCTTCCCCAGTAAGGTATGTTTTCACTCATTATTTCATCAAATAATTTTTCTGGCCATTTCTCTCTTCTCCTTCTGGGATGTCTATAATGAAAATTTGATTCCACTTGATGTTGTCCCGGTGATCTCTTAAAGTATCCTCATTTCTTTTAGTTCTTTTTTCAGTTTTCTGCTCTGTCTGGGTGTTTTCCATTGCCTTGTTTTCCAGTTCACTGATTCATGCTTCTCTTTCATCCATTCTGCTGTTGAACCCCTCTGGGATTTTTTTTCAATTATAACTACTTTTTAGTATTTTCTTATATTTTCTATTTCTCTGTTGAAGTTTTCTCTGTGTTCATCCATTCTTGTCCTGAGATCAGTAAGCATCTTTACGACCATTATTTTGAACTTGTTATCAGATAGGTTGCTTATCTTCATTTCATTAAGATTGTTTTGGGAGAATTACCTTGTTTATTGGTTTGAAACTTATTCCTTTATCTCCTCATTTTGCCTGTCTTTCTATTTGTCCATATATTTGGCAAAATGGCTACCTCTGTCAGTCTTTAAGAAGTGGTCTTACATAGGAGCTTTTACATATGGCCCAGAAGTACACTCTTCCCTGGCCACCAGACCCAGGCATGCTGTGGGTGTCTCCTGTGTGGGCTGTGTGTGTGCCCACAGGCTGTGATAGGGCTGCAGGTGCGGCACAGGGAAGGTGGGGCTCAGGGCATTCACCTGGCCATGTGTGGCTCAGTCTCTGCGTTGGGTGTGTGGGGCTTGGGGTGCTTGCCTAGTCCTGTTGAAGTTCAGGTGCTACATGGGATGGGCAGGTCACAGGGCACTTGAGAAGCCTAGTTACAGTGCAGGGTGGATAGAAACGCCCTCCAGTGTTAGCAGGTTAGGGGCAGGACACCAGAAATGGTGCCTGGTGGCTCTCTCACCAGCAAGTTAGGATGAGATGGCAAAAACAGCTTCACCAGTGCTTCCATCCCAAGGAAGAAGTCCCTGCAGTTTCCTGCCTCTCTGGCAGCTGGTCCTAAACTAGTAAATGAGTCTCCCTCTCCTAAGGTCTAGGTGCCCCTCAGTCTGCTGCTTTTGTGCTGGATCTCAGGGTGAGTGGGTCTGTGGGCAAGCCTTCCAAGAATGGGATCTGTTTCCTATAGTTCTATGATTCTCCTAGCTTAATGCCCATTGATTTTCAAGAGCAGACATTTTGGGGGTTTGCCTTTCTGGTGCCAGCCGAGGTTGGGGTTCCTGATGTAAGGCACAATCTTCCAGTTCTTGGGGGAGAATTCCATATTTTGTTGTGGGGTTGCTGCATCCGGGGTGGGTTCCCAGGCAGGGCTGTGTCTCTGACTTCTCCCCTTCTTGATGTGCCTCTTTTATCTTCTCTTGTGGAGATGCTGCTTCTCTAGCTCTAAGGTCCTTTTCAGAGGAATATTACTCCATCTGTAGCTATAAGGTCATTGTGTCTATGGGAGGAGGGGAGTCCAGGGTCCTCTTATGCCACTGTCTTGAACCTGAAAAGCCATGTTCATTTAAATAAAATAGGATTAGACAATACTTAATGTTTTATGAGATTGTTTTTTCATTTAAGGTGTCATTGCCTGTTTCCACTTTATGTCATTTTAATGGATACATAATATTCTATTGTACAAATTTATATAATTCTCTACTGTGGGACGTTCACCTTTTATCTAATTTTCTGCTATTATAAATTTTGTGGTAAACACTTTGTGCTGTATCTGTGAAGACTTACATCCATGCAATAGATTGCTAAGTCAAAGGACAAGCAGAATTTTAAGGTTTTTGATTTCAATAAACTGTCTTCCAGAAAGGCTGTATAACATTGACACTCCTGCTGGCAAATATGTGTAAACATTGATTTTCTTAGAACATCAACAATGTGTAATATCATGATGAAGATGTGTCTCTGGTTTGTTTTGATTTTATTATAATAATTAAGGTGCTAGGTCTGTTTTAATTCCATGTGCTACTGAATTGTAAATGTGGCTCCAACCCTCCCACCAGTTTCATTTGCCATTCCTTCCTTGGTCCCTGACGGTGGTTTTTTATTTTTCAGTATTGCTGGGAGCCTGGTGTATTCCTACATTACTTTCTCTGAAGAGCAGCTGAACAAACAGTCAGAGGCCAGTAACAAGCTGGACATTAAGGGAAAAGGAGCAGTATGACCAGAGGATTGCATCAAATACATAGGCCCAAGTTTCTGATCCACTCAGAACACTGGCAGTTCCTACACAGATACTGAGGTGTCTTGATTATGGAGAAAATACCATTCTTTTGCACTTGTACAATCTGAGGATTGGTAGCTGCCTTTTAAAATTTTATGAGAAAAAACTTATAATTGACTCTATTTTAAATATGCCATTTGAATTAATTTATATCAGACTATAAAATGCACCAGGCTTTTTTATTTATTTTTCTTCTACACTGCCAGTGAAACATCAGAGTTTTGAAAATATTCTATTCCATAGTTTGATATCCAGGTGTCCCTGAGAGCTGCATATATAAAGTGCTCCAAATGGAGCCTCATGATTCAAATCATTGCTTTGTCTGGAAGCAGTTTAGCCTCCCTTCCTCTGGAAATGCAGCCAAGAATCTGAAATTTCTCTTCTTTGAATTTTATTTCTTAACAATTGCATTGTCTTCCTAAGGCTGCCATCATTGCGTTCACCAAAGATGACACCTTTTGCACTGAAAAAATATGTGGGGCTTTGAAATGTATTGGTTTCCATGTTGGCTTCCCTGAGAACTCATGGGATAAGCAGAGTGCATTCTTTGAAAATACGCTGTTTCCTCTTTGTTGTGCAGGATAGGAATAATGAGGGGAGGGAGGAAGTAGGCCTTTTACCCTGTCTTTATTCATCTGTCTGATTCATTCATTCAACTAAAATGTACTGAGTATGTCATATGGGCCAGGCATTGTGCTAAGTGTAGGGGTACAGGTATGGTTTTGGAGGTAGTTGAATCTCACTTGTGCAGTGATGACTGAGGCTAAGATAGAAGATGATCCATTCGGAAGACGGTATGAGTATGAACAAGTCACAGAGCTTTTCTGCTCTTAGAAACTACAAATGTATAAATGGGGTTAGAAGCACCTCCCCTACCAACCCCACAGCTGTGTAAAACCAAATGCTTCAGTGTGAGGTCAGTGTGTGCAGAGCTCCACCATTGTTCTCTGAGTGAGAATGGCATGCAGGTGAGGTGGCCACCTTCTGCTCCCCCGTGCTGCCCTCCTCTGGGTTTGGTGGTTACTCTTTTGCTCAGTATGACCAGGTCTCATTCCTGGAGTACGGGCTTGACGGGGAAGGCTGCTTGGAGGTCCCCTACCATCAAGCCTTGGTCTGCCTTGTCAGTGTCAGAACCGCTGTCTTCCTTTCTCCCCAAATGGGAGGATCCTCCCTTCTTCAGACACCCCACCTACGTCCCGTGTCCCTTGGCTCACTTTCTGAGCATGCCCACTTCTCTCAAGACCGGCGCTGCACCCTGGGAGCGCAGCTGTGGAGGGGCATCGCCTGACTTGCCTCTGGGTCGGGCAGGGTATTAACTCAGACACAGTCCAGTGACTTGGCCCGCGACCTCCATTGACTGTGGGCACGAGTGTTTGCTCAGGCCATTTGTGCTGTCTGTGTACACAAGGCTGGGTCCCTTTGCACTAGTACACACACTAGCTTCAATCTCCCTGGTTTTGGAAGCCACTGGGCTCCAGTGACTAAACAGTATTTGGTGCCTCAACAGGTGACTGGGAAGGTTCTGACTGCTTTTTAAGCTTTGAAAAATTATATTCAGGTCATTTTCATAATATCACTTCAATGTCTCTTATTTTGGTGTAACTTTTCTTAAAGCCTGGCCCATGGTACTGGGTCCTTCAAATTAGCCTCATGACCAGTTTCCAATTTAGAAGTTCCAAGTAACAGATCGTAAGGCTCACTTTTTTCCAGTATCATCTGATATGAGAAAATATCAGTGGGAGGATAGGCTATGACATTGTGTAAGATGGTTTTTATTGTCCCTGTTTTCCCAATGAGAAAACAAGACTTTCTAGAGAAAGTCAGTGACTTGCTAATAAGTCAAAATTAATGTTTTTTTACATTGCACCATGCTTCCATTAATAACTGCCCTTATTCCCTGAGAAAGTGAGGAAACAGGCATGCTAGCTGAGTTAATTTGGAGCCAAACAGGCTTTGCAAAGCAAAGAGCATGATGGGTCACATATGCCAGAGCTCTGTCTATCCCAGACTGGGCTCTGCTGATAGGCACTTTTGGCTGTGAATGTCGTGCACACTGCCTGGTTTTGCCTGAGTAAAGGGTGAAGGTACCGTGAGAGCTAATTTTAGTGGTTCTGTTTTCTTTTTCTGTCAGCCATGTGAAGGAAGGAACTTTGACATTAGAAATCATTTGTGTTGTAGAATTTCTTATTATGAATGGCCTTTGGGTGTTGTTTAGAGGAGGTTGGGCTAGAAGCCCACCAGGTGTTGAACTGCTTCTTGGGGGTCAGGTTACCTTGAAGATCTGTCATCTCTCCAGATTTGAGAAAAATCACATACAGTTACAGCTTCACTAAATGCACATGACCTCGGGGTCCCTGGCCTATGCCGAACTTACTGACTGATCAGAAGCAGTAGAGCAACTTACAGCTTCTGCTTGTTCCATGTTCTGATTCCCAGAAGCCCCCTTCAACTGGCACCAGCATGGCAAGATAAGAGAAGGCAGCCTGGGGAAGTTGGAGATCGACTGGACTGGGCAGCCATCTTTGGAGTTTGTTTTCAGTTCCGTGTAGGCTTGGTTATGGTACACTAGAGATTTATCTGGTACTCTAGCATCACGCAGAGTGTCTGGATTTTGCCCCAAGGTTGATTCCTTACAAGGCAAAATTTTTTGACCTATTAACTACCTCCTGGGAGAAAGTCAATGTAGATTTAAATCCTTAATTTGCCTTTTGAGACAGATGTGCTGTGGTGAGAATTCTGAAAGCCAAACTTTATGACTAGTGGCTCTTTTTCTTGAGTTGGTAACAGTGAAGTCCTCTTTGGCCCGTCTGCTGTTAGTCAGTGCCAGATTGATTTGAATAACCCTGACTGCACATTGGCAACATGTCAGGTATTTTTTTTTAATCACCACATGGCTGTTGACTTTATGAGTCAATCATTTGTAGGATCCAACTTGCATGCAGATTTTTTTTTAAGTACATTTGCACATTTCCTGTAGTCCTGTTGTATCAGGAATCCATGGAAAGTCCAGGTCAGTAAAGTTGATGCAGGATCTTCATGGAAAGATTAGTAGTTTCACATTTGACTGGTTTGGAATAGTACCTAGGATCTTGGGTCTGCCTTTGCTTTGTTATTAGGGCCTCATTCAGTGAGTAAAGGTTTACCAAGCATCTGTTTCTTACAAGGCATTATGTTAAGCTCTGGGGAAACTGAGATGATTAGGACATGGTTCTTACTTTCCAGGAATCTATCATCATTTAGCCAGAACATAATTGGGAGAAAGAAGCAGATGAAAGGAGTTGGTAATTTGTAAAGAAGCAGATGAAAGGAGTTGGTAATTTGTAAGCTTCCTGCACTATTACCAGTATCACTGATTAGGGATGCCCCACCCATAGGGGCATTTTTATCATCTAAGAGGACTTCTGTAACTCTTACTACCCTTGGAGCTCTGAGGCAAGTGTCAAGCTGTTAGAACTCAGTGAATAGCTGGGTCCCTCCTCCTTCACTGCACATATTCTTTCTTCCCCATGGCTGTGTATTAGTTCCTCCTTATGAGCACTGTTGTAGTTGAACACGGTTGTAATTTCCCTCAGGGAGGGAAAAATAATTAAATAATCAGAATAAATGAGGTAATAGTTGTAAGACTAGTTAGCACAATGCCTAGTACATATTAGGCACTCAGCAAATGTTACTGCCATTATTTCATGGTGTGACTATAGACAAATCAAGATGCTCCATTTGCGCTCCTTAATGCTGGAGCAATGTGTGTATTTCTTGAAAAATGTGACCCTGTACTTCGTTGCCACTAAAATGATTAAATAAGTTTCTATTCATAGTCTTTTTTTAAATACCAACTAGATAAAGTTGTGGCCCCTCTGTGATGCAGGTGATCCCGCCTGTTTTTAAAAAAGAATCAAATTACTCTCATATGTTTATGGTAAATTTCAAAGAAGAGAAATTATTTTCTATGTCAGAGGAAGATAATCACACTTCAGAATTGTTGTTGCTAAAACTTTCAGCGTGTCACCTTCAGGAAGCTCCTGTGTAGGCCGGACTTTCCTTCTTCCCTTCTCTGAATTAAATGCTTAGGTTTGCGCTGCCTCCGTCTCCAGGCTCATCTCAGTTGTTGGTGTTTGTGAACCTCTGGCAACATCACTGTTTTCTAACCCTATCTTCTAGATCTTCCTGTCAGATGCCACTTTATCAGAGTAACAAGAGATACCCTATGGTGGCTTTTCTTTAAGGTTTCTCTTTTGAAAATACTTTTTAAAAAGAAATCTACTGGTTAGATTTATTGTCTCTCAAAAAATGTTTTTAGAGTTTATTTTGTTCATAAATATTTTTTTCAAGCTGACGATCAACTGATTTTTGTCTACAAATGTTGGCCTATTGCAGTATTTTTTCAATATAGATTCTATTTACCAAATGACCATTTTTGTGTTTTTAAAAGGTACTGGGAATTGAGATATGTAAATTAGGTGACATAAACATGAAAATTATGTGCCTAAATATTTTTGTAAAGGTGTCAAATAAATAATTTTCCTGAACACATGTATTAAGATTCCTTTCTAAGTACATACAAAGAATCAAGAGCCACAGGCCTGCCTAAATTTAAGAGGATGGCATCTGTTAGTTGACTGAGACCTAACAATAGAGAAAATACTGTTTGTCGTTGTGTTATAGCGGTTATAATTAGAATATGTATTTGGTCTTTGTCCCTGTGTGTGGCACTGACCTCCTAAAACTCTTGTAATTCCTACAAGAGGTAAAGGAACATCTTTTATTATATTTAGTTTTGTTCCCAGTTCCTGAAATAGCTAGACCCATAAAGGTGAAATGGGTGTCTTTTGTTAATCATAATAAGCCTCTTTAATCACACCTGAGTTTATGTTAATGAGGTGACTGAGCTGGTTGTCAGAATCAACCTTGTGATTTGACTTTCAAACGCCCCCTCCTATCCCTAACCTAGGTGGAGCTGAGAGGGGCTGGGAGTTAAATCAATCACTAGTGGCCAGTGATTTGATCCATTGTGTAATCCTAATGAGGCCTCCATAAAAATCCCTGGACTAGAAAGTTCAGACAGTTTCCAGGTTGCTGAGCACATGGAGTATTGGGAGGATGAGGGCATGGAAGCTTCACACCCCTTCCACATACCTTGCTGTGTGCATGCATCTCTTCCATCTGGCTGTTCCTGACTTAAATCCTTGTATAATAAACCAGTAATTTAGTAAGTAAACTGATTTCCTGAGTTCTGTGAGCCTAACAAATTAACCAACCTGAGGAGGGAATCAGGGAGACCTCAGATTTATAGCTGGTTGGTCAGAAGCGCAGGTAACAACCTGAACTTGTGGTTTGCAGTGGAAGGATGGTGGTCAGGACAGTCCTGTGGGTCTTAGCCCTTCACCTGTGGGATCTAACACTAACTCCAGGTAGACAGTGTCAGAACTGAACTGCAGTACACCCAGCTTGTGTCACAGGTTTGCTTGGTAGGGAAAAGAACCCACAGGTTTGGTGACCAGGCATATTATGAGTAGAGCAGTGAGAGAAGACACAGGAGTTTTTCCTTTACGGCTATACAAGTGCTTTGCATGAACCGCACATGTGAGACTAAATATCCAGTGTCTTTGACATACTTGTAAATTCAAAGGAAAGAAATGCTAACCTTTCTGCTTTCAGATTTCATCTGCTTCATCAAATGTGTAAGCCTCATAGCTTTACTAGGAAATGAACTAAAAATAACACATGCTTTTTAAGGGGGGCACTTTGGTACTGGCAGACTCAACAGAGGTAGAAGTACATTAAGGCAATTTTTTTTAATTGTGGTAAAATACACATAAAATTTACCACTGTAACCATTTTTAAGTGAACGTTCAGTGGTAATACATATTCACACTGTCGTGCAACCAGTCTCCAAAATATTTTCATCTTGCAAAACTGAAATCCATACCAGTTAAACAGCTTCCCACTTCCCTTTCCCTGCAGCCCCTGGCAACCAACCATCCTCCTTTCTGTCTCTCTGAGTCTGATTCCTCTAGAAACCTTGTGTAAGTGAAATCATACAGTATTTGTCTTTTTGTGACTGGCTTATTTCAGTTAATATAATGTATTTGAGGTTCATCCACCTTGGAGCATGTGTCAGAATTTCTTTTCCAGGCTGAATAACATTCCATTGTATTTATATACCATATTTTGTTTATCCATTCATCCACTGAAAGATACTCGGGGTGCTTTCACCTTTTGGCTACTGTGAATAATACTGCTAAACATGGGTGTTTTAGTTAGTTTGGGCTACTATAACAAATTGCCATAATGTTATGCTTAAAGAACAAACATTTAGTTCTCACAGCTCTAGAGGCTGGGATGTCCACGATCAGGGTACCAACAGATCTGGCATCTGGTAAGAACATGCTTCCTGGTTTGCAGATGTCTGTTTTCTCATATCCTTGCATGGTGGAGAGCAGAGAGAGGAATCAGGTCCTCTCTTGCCTCTTCTTATAAAGTCACTAATCCTATCGTAAATACTGCCCCTTATGACCTAATTACTTCTCCAAAGCCCCACCTCCAAATATGTTACTTTGGGGATTAGGGTTTTAACATATGAATTTGAGGGGAGGACATAGAATCCATAGTAATGGGTGTGCAAACAGGCTTTCAATTATTTTGGAATTGCTGGGTCATAGGGTAGTTTATAATTTTTTGAGGAACTGCCATACTGTTTTCCATCATGGTTCACCATTTACATTCCTACCAGCAGTGCACAAAGTTTCCATTCTTGCCAACACTCATTTTGTTTTATTGATAGTAGCCATCCTAGTTAATGTGAGGTGGTATCTCGTGGTTTTGACTTGTATTTTTGTAGTGAATAATGAGGATGAGCATCATTTCATATACTTGTTGGCCATTTATATACTTTCTCTGAAGAAATGTCAGTTCAAGTCCATTTTTTAAAAATTGGGTTTTGTTAAGTTCTTCATATATTCTGAATTTTAACCCCTTATCAAATGTTACTTGCAAATATTTTCTCTCATTCTGTAAATTACCTTTTCATTCTTGTTGACAGTCCCTTATGATGTAGTTTTAAATTTTGATGTAGTGTAGTTAACCTATTTTTACTTTTATTGACCATGCTTTTGGCATAATAGCCAAGAGAATTGCCAAATCCAGTGTCATTAAGTTTTTCCCCTATGTTTTCTTATAAGAGTTTATAATTTTAGGTCTTACATTTAGGATCCCCTTTTAGCTAGTTATGTAGATGGTATAAGGTCCAACTCCATTCTGGTGTGAACATTTGTTTTCCTGACACTTTGTTGAAGAGACTTGTCCTTAAAGGCATGTGTTTTAATCAACTTTAAAAAATCCTCTGACTTTTTTCTTAATGTGTGAGATATGTGCTCTTTCCATTCAGCCCCTTGCTGGTTTCTCACCTTACTTGGTTTCTGTGCACATGCTTGTCAGTATTGGGAAGCACTGCAGAAGAGGTACTGCCCAGAGTTGGAGCAGAGCTGTTGCCTTTATGTATCCACAGCAGGCGAGCAGCTACCAGGTACCCCCAGGACTTCTTCCCTGCAGCTGTCATCACGTTTCTTTATCCATCCATCAAACCAGACTGAGCTCACTGGAGTGAGTATCTAGCCTCCAGCAGAGGCCTGGCCCAACCATAATGCTCTATGAGGTACCGTTGTCCAATGTGTTGTGGAACCCACATTGAAACCCTAATCAGTCCAACTCAAAAGACCTTTGCTCTTCACCACCATTCTAGGTTCTTGTTTCTCCTCGTCTGCTTTTCATAGACTTGGTGGCTCCAAGCTCATCACCACTATATGCCTGTTTAATACCATACTTCATTCAAAGTTCACACACCTAGGATTTAAAGACTAGGCACAAGCTGGTTGCTGATTGAATCTGAGAAAGCCAACAGCCATGCCTTTCCATCTGTCTGATGGTGCCCTCTTGTGGCAACAGCTGCCATGGGGAATAAACGGTGACAATAAGTATGCTTTCAAGAAAAAGCAGTATTATTTACTAACGCCTCCTATGTGCTTTCACAGAATTAGACCTCTACCCTCTCTTGTCGCACTACAATGCTTTACTGTTGCAGAATGCTGCCCTACGCAGGGCGGAGAAATTTGTCTAGCTTCCCTCTGCTGATGAAAGTTAAATTTGGACTTCGATTTTAAAACCTGTTTTTCCTAAGAATTCCAGATAACCACCCTATGAGAGCACAGTTTGATCAAGAGTGCCTCATCATGTCTGCTTATCTTTCAGATAATTATTTTCATTGAATATTTTTGAGGACAGTATCTACAAATGATGACAATCATGAAACTGAGATATTATGTAAGAATGGATGGGAAAAAGAATGGTAGAAAAAACTTCCTTGGAGAAATGGTATTTGAGCTGATTCTTAAAGGACAGCTAGGATTCAGTTGAGGGGATAGCCGTCTGGTGACCCAGGGCTGCTTTATCTGTGTCTGTCTAGAACACATCCCCCTCTTGATGTCTTTATAGCACATGCCCACATCTCTGGGCCTTCCCTGACCAGCCTATCTGAAGTGAACCCTACCACATTCCCTTTTCCCCTCCCATGCTTTATTCCCCATAGAATTTGTCTCTAATCATTAAATTGAAGTTTTATGAAGGCAGAGATGTTGGTCTGTTTTGTTCCTGCAGTGTCCCTGGCACCTAGTGCTGGGCACATGTAGGTATATAATAAATATTTCCTGAATGAATACATATGGACAAAGAGTAGCCAATTAACAGCTACATTTTGGGGGGCATAGCAACAGTCCTCAAACATTGCCTCGTCTTTATTTTAGAAAGATCTCGTAGGCTGCAGTATTTGGATTGTATGCTGTAAGTCTGGGGTTGACAAATTCAAATCTTGCAGGGGCCAGGCAGGTAAAAAGTGTGAGTCTGAATGAATCAATAGTGAGTGGTAAGGTTTGTGGTACTTACCTGTTTAAAGGCATTCAAATTAAAACAAAACTTTGGCCCACTGGCCATCAATGTGCCTAAATCAAAAGACGGCTATAGATCAGATTTGTGCTATAACAAGATACCTGACAATGCTGTGCAGATGCTGTCAGGTGGGACTCAGAAGAGGGCAGGACTGTACACTGAGTATACCAGCAAAAGAAGGCTGCCGTACAGGCCTGGTGAAAGACGAGGACCTGAAGTGTAGTCGTGAGAGCACAGAAAAGAAACAGAATTTGAGTTAGTTTAGGAGGTAGCATTATCAGAAGACAAACCTGTTTCTATTTTTTCTTTATAAGTAGTGGTAAAATTTTTTTTTTTTTTTGCCTAAATCTCATGTCTTCAGGAGACCATCTGAACTTTGGGAGACCAGACATGAACATTGTAACTCAGGTTTCCAAGTGTTTTCAAAAAGGTAATATTTCAAGTGTAGCGATGGAAGAGAGTGCCTGTTATATGTACCATAGCAAAAATTAACTTACTGCGCCTTTGCTACATGCTATGTCAAGTTTTCCTTAGCACATTACATTTTAATCTAAACAATCCTTTAAATTAAATCCTGTTACTGAAAGTTTCCATTGTTGGAGAGTGCTAATGGTGAGAAAGTCTTTGCTTTACAGAATATGAATTTCCCTTCCTACAAGGCTTACTTCCTGCTCTGAGTTGGTGGAGCTCAGAGAGTTGGTAGAACAAGCAGTACAGAGTAATGTTTGAATGTGGAAGAAATATCGTTACTTACTCTTAATTTAAATGAGTCCCCATCTTGCCATCTAGCAAGAAATTAATCCAGCCCTCTCACAGGTTACACAAGAATCAAGGGAATTATCTGGTACCCAGAAATTAGAAGAGGGGCCTTACTGTCTTCAGCCCTTCATGGTCATTGCAGAACTCCTTAGGGACTAATTCCTATGGTGTCCTTTGAGGACGGGTGGCACCACAGATTTCCAAACTTTGGCATGGTGGTAGTTTCTGCTGGAAGTTCAAGTGCCTTGAGTTCAGCCTGTCTTACATTCCATGCCACCATTCCTCTGTCATCTTTCTAGGGAATGAGACTTGCAAATCCAGCTATTCTCTGAGCCTACTGACCATCTTTTTTTCCAGGTGGGGATTTTCTCCTTTCCAGAACTCAAGACTTGTGGGAAAAAGGATAGAATAGGTTGTTTGCAAGTAACATCTGCTATCTACCCTACAACACACGTCTTCCCTGAATGCAAAGATCTTTAGGAAATCAGGTGGTGAACAAAATCCAGATCATTGAAAAGATTAAGTCAATTTACCTAGGTGGCTCGGTTTCCCTATTTGTATAAGGGGAAGTAATGTTGAAGGTTGATTTATGTGAGTGTTTATTTAGCACAGTGCATTTAACAGCAGTCTTTCAATAAAGATACATGATATTTTCCATAGGCTTGTTTTAGCTGCCTAAGGCTCATCTTCTCTGACCAGTACATGTTCCTCCTGAGGGACTTTATCTTACCCAACTGTTCGAGCCAAATGAATCCAGAACTGCCACCTTACACAAGCCACCCTGCCTAGCCACACTGATGGGTTGACTGAAGGGGAGCTAAATATAATACTTCACTTCCCTGGCCCTAGCCATAACTACCCGAACTATTAAGTGACATAAAAGGAAAAAGACAGAGGGATCTGACCTTGTCTGAGAACCTGTCTAAGGTTGTTGAATTTTGGACAAGTTGTTTTTCCATTTGGGGCCTTAAGTCTTCTCTTCAGTCAAATGAGACGACTGAGTGGAAGGGTCCAGAAGGGCCTGTGAGTTTTGGAGGGCTCTCACCTGGTTGCTTCATTTGCAGGCTTCTTCCTGGCTCTGCAGAAGGACCAGGTTGTGCAGGGTTCTGTTGTAGCTGCTGTGAGTATCAAAGGACACCCTGATGGTTCACTTCAGGCTCCCTGTTTACATGCCTCTTTGCCAATACATAACAGAAGTGAAGGAAATTGGATTCAACTGCCAAGTGTTAACAGAAATTTGAAGGCTACTACGAGTTTGTAATTTTAAAATTCACAGTGCTCTGAAAACTTAGTTTTTTCTTGAGTTTGTTGCCAAACTCATTTGGCAGCAGTATGTCCTGAAATTTGTGTGAATATGAATACATTTTCTTGTGGCCATGTGTTTTTACCATAGGTTCTGGACCCTGTGGTATCACATCTCTAAAATCTGAAAAATTCAGGTAATGAGGACTTTTGGATAAGGGATTATAGACCCATACTGCTACTGGGTCTTTATCTAGTGCTGTCTAGAGATAAAAGATTTTCCCTATGTGATTTTATAATCCCAATGGCCTTGTGATACTGGCACCACGGATCTTTTTCCTTATTTTACAGGTGGGCATTTTAGGGGTTCTGTTTAGCACAATATTACAAAGTAGTGGCCAAATCAAGAGAAATCTTAAAATATGGCTGAATCTGAATTTAAGAAGGAAAAGAGGTGGCATGAGGTAAAAAGGCTGTTTTGAACAAGGGGATTCTGAATAAAGTATGTATTTTAGACCACCTCTTGGTTTAAATGGAGGTATAGTATGAGACAGAGTCCAAGATAAGAAAGTGCAAGGCCAGGCACTGTGGGGCGTGAGTTATCTGTTCTGCAATGGGGTACTTTGAAGTACTGACTGCAAAAAAAAAAAATTAATGAGGCTTCAAGCGTCAGATTAAGTCCACTGCTTTCCCCTTTGGCCTATAGGATATACCTTGTAAATGCGAGCATGGATATAAAATGACGCTGGTTCAGAAACTATTGCTGATTAGTTGACTTTTCAACAGGAAACATAATTTCTATTCAAATTCAACTAAAAAAGGAAGTAAAGGACCGTGATATTGCTGTATTCAAACCACCAAAATTGACTTTGGGCCCTCTGTAGACCTAGAGGGTGACTCAGGTTAGCAATGTACTCACTGACATCTGTGTTAATGTTTCTTCCCCTTTCCCCATCTCCCCCTCACCCCGCCAAAAAAAATTCAACAGACCTTGAAGAATACTGAGGTACAGGATTACACAAAAGCAATTGGAGGTGTTATTTCCATAATTTAGCCAGACCTTTTGAGGAAAGAATGGTTTCAAAATTCCTGGAGCTGAGCTCAAAAAACAAAAACCAAGGAAAACAGTAGTCTCTTTACCAGTGATGAGGTTAACTGATAGAGTGCTAAGATGAAAATTCTCTTTCAGCGCAAATGAAGAAAGCGGGGTAGAATAAAGTGTAATTTAGGGTTTATCCCCAACGGTACAGGAAAATCCTACAGGTTTGGTAGGTACAGGCAATCTTCTGAGAGTGTAGCCATAAGGCCTGACTCTCTTGAAAGCAGATGAGACAAGTGGTTATTATAAGCGACTAGAAAATAAGCTGTGTTCAATAACTAATACTTTTGAGTTATCTGTGAGGCAAGAGGCACTGTGCTCGAATCTGGGAATATGGTGGTAAGGATGGCCCTTCTTGCGGCTTATGATTACAGGGGGGAAAAATGTAAAATCAAAATGGCATTTGTACCAACTGCTACATGACTAAGTCTTTACTAAGGAATTCTGACCATCACTTACCAAAGAACTATTTTTTTGGTGTTACAGCCTTCATTATTTTTCCTAACCACACTTACACATGAAATGTATCCTTTAAGAAGAGTGGTGTCATCTTATTTTCATAGCTCTTACCTGCCACAATCCTGAGCTATTCTTTTGGGCTCAGTACTAACACTAGCCACTTAATGAAACCTGTTGACATAGCCCAGTTGTGTTTATAGTGTTTTTCTGAAGTGCAAATGCCTGTTTACTAAACACTAGAGGCAAAAGCAGAGAGCAATGCAATAGAGGCCACATGGCAAAGCAGTCATGAAGTTCCTAATTCAGGCTGTTTGAAAGCTCATAACCACCCAGCCATCTAAATAAATTTCCACCAAACTACAAATAAGTGTTCATAAGGGATTAATGGAGCATTCGTACTCAGATTGACTGGCAACGTTATTAGCTCCAAGCCACTCTAACTGGTTTATGTTCACTGAGCTAAAGCACAAATGTTGACCAAGGGTCAACTGAGGTATTGAATAGTCCCTCCTTGGAGCAAGCTTTTTGCCTAAATCTAGATTCTCTGGTCAGGTTAGTATGATGCCATTATCTGCTTGTCTGCTTTCAGTTCTGAAAGAAACTACCCACCATTCAGGGTCCAGATCACCTTTTCTCCTTTAAAATGTTTTAAGTATGTATACCTCCTATTAATCCACAGTCCATCTTCTTTTGGAGAGAAAAGAGCAAAACCACTTATTTTAGAACTACCTGCACTCACTCTACAAATTCTAGGGGGTATGGGGACACAATTAGCCAACTCAACGCTATATTCAGTCAATCATTCATGTTGACAGTGATGAGAAAAAAAAGTGAGTTTGTTTTACAACCAGGCCAAATTTGCATTAGGCCTTAACTTTCCCAAACTTTAGGAAATCAGATTACCTACCTTATAGTAGTGCTCACTGGACAGTGAATGACAGAGGTTGAGTCCTGAACAATTCATAGCTGTTATGTTACAAGCAACTCTGCATAAATGTGAAAAATAAATGGTCTTAGGGAAATCATAATTTCATGTTGCTTAATTTCTAACAAATATTTAAGTTCAAGGAAAATCTTATTTAGCTAGAATTGTATGTCAAAGAATCTAGTGAATTTTCCTGAGATCATGCCTACTCTTCCTTTTGTGTTCTCTGTACTCAACATGTCTAACCACTGCCCTACCTGCAAACACCTTCTTTGAAGAGAACATTCCACACATCTCTGAAGCCACAAGCCAAGCATAGTAGCTTATGTATAGACCCAAATATTTGCTGGGTAATAGGGTATATAGAAAGGTGATGAAAGCTTGTTACCATTGACATTTAAATGTGAAGCCTTTACTATCAATTTGGACCAAGGACAATTAAGAGTTCAGCTCCAGTCTATATGGCAATTCTTCAATATTCTTCACAAAACAGGTCTTTAAAAGTATGCTCAAATCATACTTCCTTCTGAGAGCAAGCAAAATGATATATTAAATATATTATACATCCTAAATAAGTCATATAGCTAATATAAAAACAAGCTAGGGTAAATAATGTTAAAAGGAAAAACTATGTACATAAAAGTTGCAAAAGATGCCAGCACACTACTAAGGGTACAAATAAACAAGGTTATGGAAATTGGTTGTAGAAGATTAAGAGGCTAATCCAGATATTTAGAAATATAAAATCAGCCCAAAACTTAAAGGGGGATGATGCTTGCAGATTTTGCATAAGATCAACTTAAGCAGAGGTGATTTTATGATAAATTTAATCACAATCATGTAATACATACATAAAGTTCATTTTTAGAGAATAAAGTTTAAAAATTGTAAATTGCTTTTTCTTCTCCCTAATATTATATGGTTTTCCAAATTGGCATTTTTCATAAATATTGATTATGGTTAGGAAAATATTTATTTCTAATTTAGTGTTTAGTAGCGATGTCAGAGCCAGTTATACACGCCTAAGGTCATCAGCACCATCCTACCTGTGGAACTTCATCCTAATTTCCTTAAAGTGCCCTTAATTTTCCATTGAGAGCAAAACAAATATTGGTAAGTCTTTTACAAAATGTATGATAAGAACTGTATTGCAAAAAAACCAAAATATTTTATACAACTCAGAGGAAGAGAAACAAGGTGAGAATACAGGACCACAGACCAAAGAATCTCTCCAGAGGTAAAAAAAAGTTAAAAACACATCACCCAAGATGAGGAATAAAAGGGACCAGAAGCCACTGAAACACTACTTTGTGTAATATATCTAGGAGCATAGGGAAGAGACTTTATGTGTTTTTACTGTCAAAAATGTGCATCATACAAATCTAAAACCTGTAATCAAAACCTAATGAATCAATCTAATGAAAATCACTCACACAGCATATGCAAATATGTTAAAAAAATATTTTAATAAGCATGTTCAGAATGGCAGACAGGGAATGGGAAACGGGAATTATTTTACAGTGCAAAATTACTATGCATAAATTTAAAACATCTAATTCATAATTTCAAATGACTATTTAAATATTACTTCAAATACATTTTAAAGCTCAACAGATCTGCGTTGAACCAATCTGTTGCAGATTCTGAACTCTATTTGAAGACACATCATCAAACAATACCATTCCAAATGAAAATGATAGTGCTTGCATGAGGGTGGGTATGGGGTGAGGAACACTAAGTAACTATAAACAAAGGTTTCTTTTTCCAATGCAATTTGTCAAGAGTTCGAGAGTTATGAAATGCACTAATTTTAAGCAAATTAAAGTCATGATATTACTAAAATTTTTAAAGTAGTGCAATGACACGAATTTATAGTGGCTGTATTATGAAGAACAAAATACTGTGTGAAATACCTGTATAAATACAAAATACAATTAAATATTTATGAAAAGCTAAGCATTATGTATTATTATAGTGGAATGTCTTTCATTACACCTACTTTAAAAGGATGAAAATTTCCTAACATATACATATGCTACATTTGCAAACATGCCTGAGAATTTAATGTTCCTGTAATATTAGTTTGTAAGAACTTCACTAAACTGCAAACAAATGTTTTTTAAAAAGGTGAAAATGGCATGTCTAATACTGTAAAAACTTAAAAAGTACAGCATCATTATTCATTTGAAACATTTCTACAGACCATCTTTGACAAAGAGCTAGGATACTTTGGATTTGGTTTATAAAATCTGATTTAGAAAATGGATTGTGACCATCTGCTGAAGCTGCCATTCTGGATAGATTAATGTTTTAGGTAAAACAAAAGGAAAACAACAAAAAATTCACGCTTCTCAACACTTCCACCCAAACTTTGATTTAGCTGGATATGCAACAGTGAATGTACATTATATGAAGTCAAGTGTTGTAAAGTGGCTTTTAACACTGTTTGGGGAAAAAAGTTGTTCACATTGGTGGAAGGAAGCAGTTGGAACGTATGTTAATAGTAATACTTCATAGGGGTAAGGCCTAAACCATTTTCTCAGTGCAAATCTCTACTCAATTGCATTAGACAGTTGAGTCATTAAAAACAAGACCACAGAAGATTGTAAAAAGGCATTGGCTCTTGAAGTGATAGCTGAAAATGAATCAGCAGAAGCATTTGGGGTATGCCTGTGTGATAAAAACAAGAAGAGTTAATATATTTTACAAAAGTCTGGATATAGGTTGGTCTATAAGCCGTATAAAACTACATTTTTTTAACAAGAATTTTGCACTAAAAATAAAATGGCACTCCTGCAAGGCTATGCTAATGGATGATCCTATTTGTAGTAACACAGAGCAGTATGTACTCCATATCTTCTTTTCATTTTGGAAGTATACTATCAAATCTGAAAACCTGGATTGCAATTGGAAAAGTCTAAACTTTTCTCCATCAACCTTTTCCTCATAAAAATCAATATTGTTGCCTGCTACTTCCTTTTGTGTGCCAGTATCTAAAAATCACGACCTTTTCCCCTGTTTATTTAATGTAAAAATGGGAAATTTTATAATGCATATAAAAATAACTGAATGGGATTCTGGTCAGCATGATACATTTAAGCACTTAAGCCAACATTAAACTTTTGTCTCGCTTGAAAAATAATTTTGAAAATTATAAGCAAATGCAAAGCAAACTGCAATCTAAGTATGCTTAATTTCAGAATTCTCAAACTATCTGTCCTTAAGAAGAAATTAAAAAAAGAATTTTCACAATCCTTTATGAATACTTTTAACCACCTGGATAAGAAACATGACTTAGTTACTACACACTTAAAAATTCATTAGAAAAACCTTAGCAAAATAAAATGAAAGCTGACAAACTCAGAATATCAATTCCTCTCATAAAAGTTTACCAACTGTACAAGTTAAGAAAATTATACAAGCTTTTGTATTAAGAAAGGACAGCTCAGTCAAGACATATATACTGTAAAAATCTTTCAAAGGCTACAAAGAATCTGGAAAAATACAGAATGTATTTCTTAAGCCCAGATAAGAATATGGAAAGACATCATTGATGTCAACAATTTTACATATACAAACCTGACTTGGTTTATTTTTTAACTTCTATATATAAAAAAATCATGCTAGCATAACTTTCAGGATTCATAAGGGTTTCCTTAATAATACCCAATTTGTATGGAGAGAAAAGTATGTTATAAAAGAAAACATTTCAAGAAACTCAGAAAAATTAAGCAGAAATCTGAACTTTGGTATTTTTTCCCTCTACTATCAAACTAAGCAAAAAGTATCTTGTGAAATTTTAGGAATAAAGACGGTACAGATATATCTTCAGTTTATTCAAATTTAATAAACTCTTGTTATATCCTTAAAAGGGTCCTTACAGTTTTAAAGTAAAAAGTCTGCAAAAGGGGCTCTCTTGTCCCCTCCTGGCATGAGCCAGGAGCTCTTTCCTCTCACTTTATTTCTAAATAAAAGCCTGTACCTTGCTCTCCCAAAAAAAAAAAAAAAAAAAAAGTCTGCAAAAGGCAGAATTATGAAATCTTCTTTACTGAAGTGTAGGACTTAATTCAAATTTTCAAATTTTAACTGCTTCAAGGAAATCAGCTTTTTAAGGTAACCCATCAACCCTGAAAATTTTAGTCATACCAGAATTTACCAAAGAAAGTAAAATAAGTCTAAAATTTAATCATCTGTGTTTTCAGGTTCTTCAAATTTTCCATGTGAGATTGCTTCTTGGAAAAATTCAGAAGAACCTGGACTTTCTTTTCCATTGCTGTTTATCCTTCGCCTTTTGGCAGGTCTCTCATTTTTTTCATCTAAATCATTTTCATTTCTTGCAGTCACATGGGAAAGTTTTGGGTCAGTGGTAAGATTATCTGTTTCATAACCATTAGTATCCATGTCTGCATGAAGTGGTTTCTTATTTCCACCTGTTGGTCCATTAACATGCAACCCTTCAACTTTTACTTCTTCTTTATTTAGTATTTCACCTGGTCCATTAGATGACACACCTAAGTTGGAAGAAACATAAAAGAAACTGCTAGTATTAAAAGGTTAAATTTGCAAGCTATCATAAGGAGAGTTATTGTAAAATAGCTTTTTATTAAAGAAGGGAGGTATAAAATCTGTATACACATATGGTCTGAATTCCAGCTCTATTTACTTAGTAGCAGCTCTGGGACCTTAGGCAAGTTATTCATACTCTCCGTACCTCAGTTTAATCACACATGCAATGAGAACAGCTTTACCATACTGGGTTATTGTGAAGAGTATGTAAGTTAATAGATGTAAAATATTAAGAACATAATTTGGCATATATATGAAAAGCATGAATAAGCACTGGATTAAACAATCTAAGATGAATTAAAGCAAAGATATGCATAAATTATTCAGATTTAGCAAAATAACTATAACTTTCTGAAACATGTAAATTTCCTTAAAAGTTTGAGTTTTCTTTTGCCATATAAAATCAAAATGACATTACTTTTTTTATTCTTAGTGTAAATCTATGGGTGTTGTGCTTTAAAGATCATATACTGTACTTAGCTAAGTGTATTTAAATAATACGTCATAATGTTAAAAAACCTAATGCTTGCATTGTCCAAGCATTCACCTGAAAATGCTAGAAATTAAACACAACTTCCTACATGATACATGAGAAAAGAAAGAACATAATTAGTCTAATAAAATCAAGTAAAAATAAAAATGTCATGGTTGACTACAAACTGGAGTAGAAATTTTGGGGACACTTATGGAAAATACAGAATGTGCCACTGGAGATAATTAATATTTAGTTATCTGAAAAATATTCAGTATAAAGAATGAGCCCCATGTATACATTTTGGTCAAAGAAAATACTCTCTTTCCCCCAACTCAAAAGTACATTCAAATCATGAACGCTATGGCTATTATGCATATAATACTGAAGTAACAATTCTGTTGTAGTAAGCCCAAAGAGCTAGGTGCACCATGATTAGGTCAAAAATAACTACGAGATTTCAAAAAACTAATTAAAAGCCCCTTACAAAAGAAAACTGCGTTAGAAAGGTTCTTTCCTTGAAAAGCCTGGGAATCTTAATTGAAAGTACCTGATGTAAATGGTTTCCAGGCTCATCTGTAATTTACAGATAAATTATGAATACTCTTAGGCTAACTACACATTCCCAACAAATAATTTTTTAAAAAAGGAGAGAAATTATTTATTTCGTGTTACTAGCAAAAAGGAAAAAGACAGAGTAGTACCAAATTGTCTGCTTCCCTGAGCTTCTAGCTTCTACCCCTAGTCCCAAGGTGAGTCTGAGCATCTTAACTACTTCAGAATGGATATGGCTGGCATTAGACATTCTGTCAATAAGCCTTTCTATACCAGAAAATGGCTTCTGCATCCTAAAATTTGGTTTTGCTTGTTCTTAATGAGGGAATAGAGAGGGGTCATCAAATCAACAAAGCATATTCACTACAGCCACTACAGCAGGGCTAGTGTGAGGCCAAAGGTCAGAACAAGGGTCAAATCTTTCAGTGCCCCTCTGCTAGTTCCTCTCTGGGGTCAGTCAGCTCTCCACGAAGGCTGTAACGTCAGAATGCAGGTGGGCAGAACTACTTCTAATTCAAGTTTCTTTATAAAAAGGGGTGGAGGGCTTATTACTTTCTGCTTGGCAACTATCTTACTTAGGAAGACTGTTTTCATTGAAGTAGAAATCAGAAGAATTCTGACTAGGTCTTAATCATCAGCACAGTGATCCACTGTATATTTTAAGCAAGAACATTATCTAAACCTCATACTTAATGGTAATGCCTTTTTTTTCTCTTTCATGGATAAAAACAGAAATGTTTCTGTAGAGTATTAATGCACAGGCTAACACCTGCTTTATGTTTTCTCATCCTTCAAGGCTGTTATGGTATCAAAGAGAAATATTCCAAACAGTGCCCTTGTTTTCACCCATTTGCTTAAAGTACTTTCCTAATAAAATGTTATAAGCTTGCTAAGTATTTCATGAATACTGTGTATATCTGATGTGATACGGCTAGAGTTTCAGTTTAAGAATTAGCAAGAACATTTACATTCAGGTAAGTGAGCATTCCAACCAGTTAAGAAGAAGAGTCTATTCAAAAATAATACTTTCTTAAAAGAAACTTAATTTCTTTAAATAGTAAACTTTATTAAACTCACTTCTTAGTGATGTCAATGAGAATTCGTTCCAATTAATTTGTATTCTGTGTATTTGTAAGTATGGATGCTGGTATTACATATGTTTCATCTGATATTTATAATTACTTTAACTTATGCTTTGGAACTTTAATAGAAACCAAAACTGAATTTCCAAGACTATTGAAAGAAAAGTACTCTTCATTATGAAGACATAGAAGTGTTTCTTCTCTTGGTTGCTTACCATTTTGATTACTACTGCTTAGAGTACCATCTTCTTTCTCAGACTGGCTGTTACTACTGTTTGAAGCAGTGGGGGGTGGTGATGGTGCTCGACTAGAAGCAGCACTTTCACTTTCATCTAGGAGACGATCCATGTAATCCCTTAAAATTAAGTAATAAAATAATTATTTTATATCAAAAACAGCTGAAAATAAAATTGAGATTAAATTTAGAAGGTTTTATTAACAAATATACCCTGATTTTCACTTACATTCATTCCAGTGCCTCATCTATCACACAAGGATCTAAACATTTAAAAATAATAGAAAGCTCCTTTTGGTTACACGTTTGTAAGAAAAATGCATAAGGGCTTTAAGTAAACTCAAGAGACCTACAGGAAGTATTAAAACTTTTAAAATTGTAGTCAGGTGCTCAGAGTGCCCCAGCTAAAATCAGAGTCTGTAAGTAAAGAGACAGGAATGATGTCTATCAGGGACACAAAAGAATTTCTGACCAGACCCAGATTGGAGTTTTAAAGCTCCTAAAGAATATGTGTTGGCTATGGTGATTCCTGAAAGACAAATTAGGGCCTAACAGTGAATCACACCTCCCTGAACCTTCCTGGATATTTTCTGTATTACCTTTCTGCTAGATCTGAGCTATAACAACTCACTAAATTACTGAGCTTATCTCCTGACTTTATCCGCCAGTGTATCACTAGAGATGAGCTCACCTCTTCCCTAAGTCATTCATGAAAATATGGCTTGGGACAACAGTTGCGGTAAGTGACACTGGGCTGGGGTTAGAAGATCTGGATTAAATACTTATCTCTGAGGTTTAGTGTCTCTATCTATGAAGTACATGCAATCAATTATACATGCATGACCTATGTACCCACAGAAGATTACTGTATAACTGTATAAAAACATAGGTATAGGAAAGTGTTTTATGAACTATAAAATGCTATTAGGTCACTAGAATAAAGGTCAGTCAATTATGGCCTGTGTGCTGGCCCCATTTTTGTGAATACTTTACTGGAACACAGCCACACTTAATTCATTTACATAGTTTCTATGACTGCTTTCAAGTAACACAGCAGAGCCAAGCATTTCCAAGGGAACTTAAGGCCTTGCAAAAGCTTAAAATATTTACTCTACAGCTCTTTACAAGAGAAGTCCGCCAACAACTGCACTGGAATGATTCCCTGAAGGCAGGGTTTTTAGTCTGTTTTGTTTACCACTGCATCACAGTGCCTAAACTGTGCACAGTACAAGAGTAGAAGCTCAATAAAAACTTTAATATATTATTTATTTAAAAATTCTGTCAGCATAACAGAAATATTAAGACAAACCTTTTAGAATTTTGGAGCATGGTAAATAAGAATATGGCTAAGAAAGAAGCATTGTTAATGCTTACCCTTAGGACTTTACTGAAAATCTGTGGTAATGATCTCAACTGTGGTTATAATCTCAAACAAAATGATCAATCACATTGTTCCCGGGGATTTAGGGATGTAAATAAATACAGTGACCTATATTTATATGGTTCTTGACCTCAATGAACTCCCAACAGTCAGACACAAAACTAACACATATCAAAGAAGCATTATATGACCACAAGCATTTAACATCCTAGGACTTATTCTCATCTATAAATGGGGAAAATTAAATTTGATGGTCTTTGAATTGATCTCCTCAGCTTTGTCATTCATCAGAATTAGAGAACAATCATGTAACAAATTTGACACATGTAGAAATGAGGATGAATGATGGCAAAAGGACTTCAGAAACCAAGGATAACAGGAACAGATGATGCATGAAGAGGAGATGGAAATATATTTGGTATGGTGGGAATGGATAATGGAGGATGTTAAAAGTCAAGGAAAGGAAGCTAGAGTTGACTAGGTATCAAAAATTTTTCAAATTCATGAATATAGCAATGCTCTTGTGAAAGTATTATTATTGTTTCTTAAAGATTAATGGCATCCAGGAAGGAGAAGAGTGAGACCATCCAGGAAGTTGGAGCACCATTCAGATAACCAGTAATACTGAGCTAATTTTTACTTCAAAAAGAAAAAATTATTTGCAAGGCTGGTAAAGTGAGACCTCCAATTTGCATGTGGCTATCAATTCTTCCAGGTAGTGAACCAGAGATATTTGCAGTAGAATCTTTCAAAGGCTTGTTTATAGGCAGAAAGTGGCAAATGTGTGCTTCATTCTGGTGAACAAATATAGAAAGTCACAGAAAACTGAACAAATAACTGAGGATAATGGATTTTGCCTACGGATTTTGACTCAAAAAGAAAATGAGGCATCCAGATCGGCAAGGAAGAACTCAAACTGTCCTTGTTTGCAGATGACATGATATTGTACATAAAAAACCCTAAAGAATCCACTCCAAAACTATTAGATCTAATATCTGAATTCAGCAAAGTTGAGGGATACAAAATTAATGCACAGAAATCTGCTGCATTCCTATACACTAACAATGAACTAGCAGAACGAGAAATCAGGAAAACAATTCCATTCACAATTGCATCAAAAAGAATAAAATACTTAGGAATAAACCTAACCAAGGATGTGAAAGACCTATACCCTGAAAACTACAAGACACTCTTAAGAGAAATTAAAGAAGACACTAATAAATGGAAATTCATCCCATGCTCTTGGCTAGGAAGAATTAATATTGTCAAAATGGCCATCCTACCTAAAGCAATCTATAGATTCAATACAATCCCTATCAAATTACCAACAGCATTCTTCAATGAACTAGAGTAAATAGTTCTAAAATTCATATGGAACCACAAAGACCCCTAATAGCCAAAGCAATCCTGACAAGGAAAAATGAAGCAGGGGGGATTACGCTCCCTGACTTCAAGGTCTACTACAAAGCTACAGTAATCAAGACAATTTGGTACTGGCACAAGAACAGATCCATAGACCAGTGGAACCGAATAGAGAGCCCAGATATAAACCCAAGCATATATGGTCAATTAATATACGATAAAGGAGCCATGGATATACAATGAGGAAATGACAGCCTCTTCAACAGCTGGTGTTGGCAAAACTGGACAGCTACATGTAAGACAATGAAACTGGATTACTGTCTAATCCCATACACCAAAATAAACTCAAAATGGATCAAGGACCTGAATGTAAGTCATGAAACCATAAAACTCTTAGAAAAAAACATAGGCAAAAATCTCTTGGACATAAACATGAGCAACTTCTTTATCAACATGTCTCCCTGGGCAAGGGAAACAAAAGCAAAAATGAACAAATGGGACTATATCAAACTAAAAATCTTCTGTACAGCAAGGGATACCATCAGTAGAACAAAAAGACTTCCTACAGTATAGGAGAATATATTCATAAATGACATATCCGACAAGGGGTTGACATCCAAATTATATAAAGAGCTCATGCACCTCAACAAACAAAAAGCAAATAAACCAATTAAAAAATGGGCAGAGGAGCTGAACAGACACTTCTCCAAAGAAGAAATTCGGATGGTCAACAGGCACATGAAAAGATGCTCCACATCACTAGTCATCAGAGAAATGCAAATTAAAACCACAGTGAGATATCACCTCACACCAGTTAGGAAGGCCGACATCCAAAAGACAAACAACAACAAATGTTGGTGAGGATGTGGAGAAAGGGGAACCCTCCTACACTGCTGGTGGGAATACAAATTAGTACAACCATTGTGGAAAGCAGTATGGAGGTTCCTCAAAAAACTCAAAATAGAAATACCATTTGACCCAGGAATCCCACTCCTAGGAATTTACCCTAAGAATGCAGCAGCCCAGCTTGAAAAAGATATATGCACCCTTATGTTTATCGCAGCACTATTTACAATAGCCAAGAAATGGAAGCAACCTAAGTGTCCATCGGTAGATGAATGGATAAAGAAGATGTGGTATATATACACAATGGAATATTATTCAGCCATAAGAAGAAAACAAATCCTACCATTTGCAACAACATGGATGGAGCTAGAGGATATTATGCTCAGTGAAATAAGCCAGGCAGAGAAAGACAAGTACCAAATGATTTCACTCATATGTGGAGTATAAGAACAAAGAAAAAACTGAAGGAACACAACAGCAGCAGACTCACAGAACCCAAGAATGGACTAACAGTTACCAAAGGGAAAGGGACTGGGGAAGACGGGTGGGAAGGGAGGGATAAGGGGGAAAATGAGCTATTACAATTAACATACATAATGTAGTGGGTGTGGGGGTGGGGTGGGGGGATACAGGGAAGGCAGTTTAACACAGAGAAGACAAGTAGTGATTCTATAACATCCTTCTCTGCTGATGGACTGTGACTGCAATGGGGTATATGGTGGGGACTTGATAATAGGGGGAGTCTAGTAACCATAATGTTGCTCATGTAATTGTATATTAATTTATGCAAAAGAAAATTAGAAGATTCATTCAAATTTTTGTCTAAATGCATTAACTTAATGTTCTGTGCAATCACTGAAACTGCAACTATTAACAGAAAGAGAAGTCCTGGAAGCAAGCTAGACAAATATTTCTATGCTTACAGAAAGCCACAATTTCTCTCCACCTTGAAAATAATGTATAGTCTTGTCATGGCCTCTTACAGAAGATGTAACAGCCAAAAGGGATGAGTATGACAAAAAAGTTGTAGTTCTTTCAGTCAAAAAAACTATTTAAGACCAGAGGACACATAACTGAAGACTATAAAACCATAGTATTCTTGCCTAGGGGGAAAAACAAATTTGTTCACTTCATATCATTCATTACACAATGGAACCATTGTTAATTAAAGCCTGAAAAAGAGAAGATAGAGGATAACTTTTAACTGTGGCTACTTCATCTACAGAATACTTCATCTTAAGAGGAATCAATGTTACAGATATAAGTATCTTCAAAAAGTTTTCAGATGCTACAGAGGGATTATCAGAGACTAAAATGTTTGGTGGCACATCCCTACCTAACCTGTTGTGCTTGACATCACAGAGGACCAACTAAGCCAGCCCACAACACTTCTCTTGGTGATGCTTTCTGAAAGAGAAACCTGGATGAACCATGGGTCTGACCCAGCATGGCAATTCTTATGTTCTTACTGCTGATGAAGACAGATTTGCCTATAGTTCATGTGTAAACATTGATTCTGAAGTGGGTGAAAAAAATGGAAGATGTTACTATTGCTTTTCCCTATAGAATAGCTAGAAAACTGTGACTATTTTAAGATACACTCTGAAGACTAGTTACAACTAGTTCTACATTATGTCTCAACATTACTAATAAATAAAATATAAATTCATAGCTATAAATTTAATCAATTAGATAAAATTTGGAGTACAGTTACAATGAAATAACTCTCTAGCTATCATGAGCTTTGAACAATGGAAGATGAGGCACAGAGACCAGTGTCCTGTGGTTTTGATTCCCTTTCAGATAATTTTACTTTGGACTTTAATGTGTTTGATCTTCCAGGGAATTGACCAGCAGAGACATCTGAAAATGAACACGAACAAAAAACAGTCCAGCCTAGGAGTTTGAAAAATACAATCAAATATGCATATAAGCACATCTTTCAAAGGCAGTTACTTGGCCAGCCATAAGAATTTTACTGTGTCCACTGATCAAATGAAGTCACAATTTGGCATAATTTTTATTCTGTAAACATTATGGAATAATCAAGTACAGTATATTAAAGGTAATTTCGCCATAACAATTCACCAGCATTTTAGAGCAATTCATGTTAGATGAAGGGTTCTATACTCTATGTACTTAAGTAACACATTACTAATGGCAGGGATGACAGTTTCATTCCAAAGCTGGAGTGAATGAGAACTTGGTGCATGAGGACTGGATCAGACATGTAAAGAAGGCAGCATAAAGAATGGCTATAATAACAACCCATAACACCTGTATCACTGGGAATAAACTAAAGTTGTATTACTAATTATTAAACATCATTTCTGTTAGAAGAAAGGTTTTAGGAAATCTAGGAAAAGGGAAGATGCCATACACATGTTCCTTCCTCTATAAAAAACTGTTAACAAAAAGAAAATGCAACTTTATCTCCCTAAGTCTTTTTTTTCCCTTTTATATCAACCGGACCCAAATCTTACTGTGGTTCATGAGCTCAAAAGTAGACTGGACAAGGAAACACATTAATTTCCCTTCCTCTTTAAAGGGTCTCTATTAGGCATATGGCCCAATAGTTCTAGAGAAGTTAGTCCCTCTTTTCTATTTTCACTGTTGTCAAGTGTTGATTAAAACTGTATGTGCTTATAATGAACAGAACTTAACAAAAACATACTTTCAGAGAGATGTTCTGATCCATTTCCTCTTAGGAATACGAACCATTTCCTCTCAGGAATACTACTGGAAACATACACTCTTTCCATTTGCTCTGGTGTATTTGTTGCCTCAAATAACATGAACTGTAGTTTACAATATTTTATAAGACACTGAAAGTCTAAATGCCCTATGAAGATATGTTAATGGATAAATTTAAACTAATATACTCTTAACTTATTAAAAATCAAACTTAGAGAAGCTTAGCCAGAATGTATGACTCAAAAGAAAAAAAAAACTCACGTTACACCAGGATGAAGATTGTATTTCTTTTTTCCAAATCGTGTTTGCTGAGCAAAGAAATCATAACGTTCAGATTTTTTCCACATGTAATAGAATGCTACACATTCACCAACTGACCTTGTTCGAACCTATAAGAAACAAATACTTGTTTTTAAGATTTATGTCCTCCTTTTAAAGGTGTTATTTCATGAAAAATATCTGAGTTTAAAAACAAATTTAGCTGGTCCTCAAGTAATACATAATACTAGGTATAAAATACAACACTGCAGCAGATGTGTTAAAACTATTATTTCCAAACTCTAAGAGAAATAACATACTGTAAACAGGTCTTCAGATATTCAGCGCTGTGCTTTTTAAAAGGCCTAATTTACTATAAAAATAATTCCTCTATTGAAAATGTCTGGAAGTGACATATGACTTAAAATTGTTATGAACAGTTTGCAGATACTTTTACTCCCAGAGCACCCAGGGAGCCTATCCTTATTCCCATTTAAAAGATTATCTTACTAGTCCCAACAGTGATGCACTCAGTTATTTTACTATCTAGAAAGGCTGAGCGTGTTCCATGGAGAGTTAAAAGCTATTATAATAATGCTAATGCTTTGTTTCAGTGGTTTGCTGCGCTATACCTATTTGTGCAGTTGAATGGCTCCCCTTACACGATGTTCAACACCTACAGGATTGGCAAATTGCTGGCAAAAACCCCCTTTTCAATACTTGGCTTGGAAATCTGGTAGAGTTGATACATCTCATTAAAATATTGGGAATGTAAAAGAAGAAAGGTATCTGCATCGAGTGTTTGGGATGCAAGACTGCTATAACCCATAAATTTCTGATCTTCAACTAGGTATTCTGTGGGACTGAGTGCATCTAAGGTCAATTTGATGACATCCTTATTTTGTTAGCTGACATACATTTTTTCTTCACTTCTATTGATTGCATTTAGAGTTTTTGGCCCATATTGCTGAGACGAAAAGCTATGAGGGCTTAAAAAAAATCATTTTCTCAAGCTTGTTTCCGCTTCGTATTGCTAGATAGATACAACAAAGTCAAATGTACTTTATTTAGTAAAGGCAAAAACTGGAATTTTGGGGCATGCAAAATTAACCATATTATGAAAAATCCTCAATAAAATAAGCCTGCATAATAGAACTTATGATTAAGATTCAAATTTCAATTTCAGGTGTACAAACAGTCTTAATGGTTTTACTGGACCACGCTTCTCCATCTTAAAGAATTACTGTCCTTTTGTTCACTGGAACAACTAGTATAAGAAGTACAAGTTAGGTGACTTTTGTAACACTGAAATATCACCATCACAAACATTTATAAAGAAATCAAGGTCTTATATTTATTATTAAGACTTTCAGCTAGTCATTTCAAGTCATCCAGTAAGTTCTCATTCCATAAAACCAGGGATTTCTGGGAGGCTGCTGCTAGTTGTATTAGTTCCTCATTTCAGGGGCTGGTAATCTAGCATGGTTTGATCCGTCCAGTGTTCAATTCAAGCAGGACCTCTAGAAATCTCTTATCCAAATTGCTAACTCTTTCAACATGAAACAATGTATTTTTTTTTACAGAAACATACGTGGCAAGTCATTAGTATAACGTACTCCTTTCATGAAGTATTCACTATACTGAAGGTTACCAGATGATTTGGACACAACATTAAAGGGTAAAGAAACATTTCTGACACCAATGCTGAGATTCACATTCACTCTGGTATTAGTAAGTTATGCCTGATGTCAAATATCAAAATGCAACAAGATAATCAAAGAGTAAACTAATTAATGCAAAAAAATTCAGAAAAATTAACTCATTGGATTTGTAAGCAATTATTTTGTTTACAAAACATAAAATAGATACTGGTAAATATGTATTGTAACAAATCAACTGGACACCACCCAACCACATCCAAAGGTATAAAAAAAAATGGAGAATGTGGTGGTGACAATGTGGTGGTGACAAGTATTTGAGCCTCAAGTTAGGCCTAGATAATTTCAACATCATATTAGATAAGCTATCACACAGAACAGAAGCTATCTTTAAGGAAACATGTAAAGCCAAGCTCTTTGTAATTTTACATTCACCAAAGTTGTGGTATTTATAAGCCTAGAAATTACTTTCCTACATTTAAGCCCTGAGATTTTAATTTTGCCTGTCCTAATTTCTCACAGGAACATTTTTTTCTGTTCTATGTAATTGTGTAGTTACTATTAAAAATCTTACCTGATTTCAGTTTTAAGAGAATTAAAACCTAAAAATAAATCTGCATGTAATTATGAATTTCTTTTGGGTGTACATTGACACTGTAGGATTCTTATTACCAAACAGAAGGATAAATGATCATGTCGAATACAATTGTCAAATTATAAAATTACATTAATATATAATAAAGCTGACTTACTGAAATATTCTGAAAAATTAAATATTAATTAAAACCAAATTAAATATTAAGTATCTGATTTTAGACTACTTAAGCAAATGTAAAAAGCATTACATAAGTCATGTTAAAAATGATTTAAAGTTAAAAAAAATTTTTAAAGACCCTCCTTAAAAAAATCTGTCACAACTTTGTAGAAAATAGCTTTAAATAATTATATTGTACAGACATATCCCACCCAGAACTTGATGAACATATCTGTAAATGAGTCCAGTTCTTAAAGGCTTCCAATATCGTGCACTGTAACTTGGCAAATATATGCCAGGAAGTCTAAGATGCCTATAACATTAATTCCATAATGACCATAAATTAAAATACTCATTATAGAACCTTTAACATTAGAGAACAATAAAGATAAAACACCTGGATTGTTAACTAAATTTCTTTTTGTAAAAGAATATGTTTCTTTACTTACTTTATTAGCCTGAATCAAATGGAAATCCTTTCCATAGGCCTTCAGCCCTTGTTCAAAATTTCTACACTCTTCCTCTGTCCAAACAGACAATTCCTCTGACAAAATGGGGGGAAAAAATTGTTAAGCAATATTCCCCCAAATGTTACATATAACAAATTTGCACATACAAATATAACTTTCTGGTAACAAGGGGAGAAGTGTTTTACTTCTGAGCTCTATTACTGATGGCTGCAAAAGAAAAAGTGACAAAAACTCCTTATTTAATAAAATTTTGTATGATCTGGTCCCTAACTCAAGTTAGGCAGGCCACTTTCTCCTATTCTTTATGATCCAACTATATTAGCCACCTTTCAATTCCTGAAATTTGTTATGTTCTTTCTTTAGACTTTGTGCGTGCTGTTCCCTTTGACTAGAATTACTTCCTCACCCCTACATCATCCACTTTTTCACCTAGCTAATTCATTTACATCCAAGCAGAAATGTCACCTTGTTCTAGAAGCTTTCCTTAATAGCCTCACCTTGTCCCCCAACTAAGTTAAGTCCCACTGGATTAAGTTTGAATTGTACCTTCTAATTCTCCTTGGAAAAACTCGTAATTACTTTTCAGCTTTTCTACCTAGGCTCTAAACACCATGAGGGCAGGAACTTTGTTTAGTTTTGTCTTCAGAACTTAGTAGGCCCTCCTTGTTGGATGAAGGAACAAATATCTTTCCATTACCTAGATAATAACATATAAATAGTATTCTTAGTGAAGCAGGGCAGGAGCCAGTTTAGTGTACAAAACCCAAAAACCTGGGTTTTAGTTATGGCTTCATTATTTTTTAATTTTTTTTTATCAAGGTATTGATATACAGTCTTATGAAGGTTTCACATGAGGAACATTGTGGTTACTACATTCCCCCCTATTATCAAGTCTCCACCACATACCCCTTTACAGTCACTTTCCATCAGCATAGTAAGATACTATAATCACTACTTGTCTTCTCTGTGCTATACTGTATGGCTTCATTATTTAATTATGTTTGTCTCAGCTAGGTTATTTCAGTTCAGAGACCTCAGTCTCATCAATTTTAAAGTGTACGTAACATCTGTCACATTACTTAGCTTATAGTGCTATTACCAAGATCAAATAAAAAAAATTTATAAAAATGTCTTGAAATTGAAAGGCATTATATATTTTTACTTAAACATTTTATTCCCCCATAAAGGAAATGACAGCCTCAGCCCCATTTTCCATAGCCTTATATGATACTTGTGTTACACACAACTTACTTAACAAGTTATTTGTTACCTGGAAAATATTTACTGAATTAAGATCAGTATTACTAAACTTAGAATATACCTAGGTAAACTGAAGAGCTTAAGTTTTCAATATTTGCTATATCATGAAAAAAAAGGAAATACTTATGCTTACCTCTGGCTGCTTTTACATTAAATCTTAATCTTCTCAATGCTTCTTCTGTGTCAAAATTGCATTTAACTAATTCATATAATGCCTAAAAAAAAAAAGGCTTTGTTGTGTGACCCAGACTATGAATAGCTCAAATACAATTTCTTAACACAGTAAAGGCTTTTACAGAATCCAGTGTTTGTTTTCATCATGTCTGGAGGACAAATATTCTAGTGAATGTAACATACAGACACTAAGGAAAAACATAAATACAATACTGATAACTTACTGCCTCTAAATATGTATAAAATAGGATAAGTAAATACTCTAACTTGGTGGCTATAGTACCCCAGGAATTTAGAAATAAAATAGAACAATTCTGTAAAAATCACAAATCCTTTTTAGCTTTTGGGGTTCCTATTCTGAGAAAGGAACTTCAAAAAGGCTAAAGCCTAGAAAAATATATACAGGCAAAATGAAATAACAAGATTTTTGTTTATTTGAGCTGAAATCGCAGTACCAATGAAGTGAGTGTGTTAACACAAGGTATCTTATGTTGACTTACAACCTCAGATTCCCCATCAATGACATTATAGGTTTCTGGTTGATAGAAACTCTGAATGTGGCAGCATTTACATTCGTAAATGTATATGGTTAATTTATTCTGGGAAAATTTTAACAGTTATTTCTTATTCATGTACCTGTTCATTGTCTTTTATGTGAGATCCTTCAGGAATTGCTTCTACACCTTTCTCATCACCTGTTCTTCTAGATGCATCCTTAAGAAATACAATCACTTTGTCTTCTGGTAAGTACTCGGGATCCCACAGGAGCTGATCATCATTTTCATAAACTAAATTAGTAAAACATAATGTTAAGAAAAATGTCAAATATTAACATGTTAGAGTTTGTGTTAAAAACACAGCACTGTACAAGTAACTCACACTTAGAGCCAAAATGCTGAGAACTAAAAGGTAAAGTGTAGTCCAACTACTTGTCTGATTGGTCTTGGGCCTAAGTAATCTAAGCAATCTAAACAGAGATACCATTTTATGCCCCTTTCAGATCTAGTCTGACTGAACCTGAGTTTACCAAATTCCAAGCTCTCTTGGTTTGAATGGCAATCCGCACTACTTACTACTTACTACTACCTATATGACCTCAGGCAACTCACTTCCCTTCTCCCCGCCTCATCTGTGAAATGGGATAGCAAGCCTAACATAGGGTTGTAAAGATTTAAAGCACTTTAAAATAGTTCTGGTACTTATTAAGGTTCAATGGATACCACACCTATAATTATTATTTTTGAAAAGGATGTGTAAAAGAATGCTCACCAAATATTAATACTGTTTCTTTCTTGGTGGTGGAATTTGGGGCAATTTTTTTTTTCTATTTTTCTGAGGCTTGAAAATACAATAAGCATGTATCAGCTTTGGACAAACAAGTCATTACTTAAAAAAAAAAGCTTTTAGGTATCATCAGATTTTCCACTGTAGTGTCTAAGTTCCTTGTGTTATGAAAAAGATTAAAATCTAATCTCATAAAAATTTAGAAAGTGAAGGAGAAGGGAAGAGAACTGTAAAATGAGAGCTTTGTGGAATTCTAAATGACAGGAAGATGAAAACACAGAAAAACTAAGAAGGAAGAGTAACAAGATAGAAGAAATATCTCAAGTGTGGCACCAGAGCTGCTAGGGGAAGAAAATGTTCCAAGGACTACAGATGGGTTAAATGCTGTTAAAACCACCAGGATGGAAATTGAAAAAGGTCCTCCAGATTATCTACTAACAAGAATGGGAATGTTTCAAGCACTTTCTGTGCAGAGTTGGAAGCTGAAGCCATACTGGAGAGGACTGAAGAGTAAATGGAAGGTGAAGAAATATGCTAGAAAACTCTTGAAAAGTTCAGTTGTAAGGGAAGAGATAGTTTATTGGTTTTTAAAGATAGGAGACAACCATTTAAATGCCAATACAAAAGAGTCAGCTGGAGAAAGACTTTGAATTTAAGAGACAAAGGATAACTGATACTGTTGAAGTTCCTTGTGTTATGAAAAAGGAATCAACAGCTAATTAATAAGCATCTTTATATGTACCAGGCACTATGTTAATTAAGTGTGTTCCTATAAATTACCTTGTACCCTGCACTTTAAAATATTCTACCCTTTTTCCCAAAACAAGAACTCTTGTAAAGCACAAGCTCAATTTCTAGGAATTTTTCCTTAGTAAACCTCATTTCTTTTTTAAACTGTTGGTATAATTCTATTGAAACTCTAAATTATACATACAATAAAACTCCACTGATAAGGTGATTTGGATACACTGCTACTGGTTTCTGTTCTCTGTTTAGGCTCTATTTCCTGAAGGGAGCAAATTATAGTCCTTATATTCTTGGAGTGACCTGTGTGGGGTAGACGAGGCTTACAAGGAAGTTGTGACTCAGGAAGGGGAAGATAGAGGGTAGGTCCCTGAGTCCCCAGTGTTCTTCTAGTTAGACACCCTCATATTGTGCCTTATGAAACAAGCACAAACTACCTGGGAGACACTTCTGGAATCAGTCTGGAAGTGTTTGCCAGCCACAGGATACAGAGACGTCCTTATTTAAGCTGAGTACACAAACATCACCAGATGGCAACAAATGACAAACCAGACCCCTAGAATTGTGATTAGATAGCCAGGTAAGCTAGCCCTGAGAATATAATTACAATATACTAAAAAATGACCATGCAGTGAGAACAGTGAACATTTCCACAGAAAATAAACCACACTGCCTTTACTGCCCCCCAGAAACAGAACACATTACTTTCCAGTTTACACTCTCTATATAATTTAACTATGTCTTGACTATCATTTAAATAAAACAGGCATAGAAGATATATTTATAAGACACAGTTGATAATTTATTAAATGTATGCTGTATTACAACTAAATGCCAAGAGATCAGAAATCAGAACTCCACTACTATAAAAACACACTTAAATTTGGAGTGGAAATAATGTCTATAAATATGATTTGAAAGGAAAAACACTCTGTATTAGCAACAGAAAGAGTACACACTCATAATTATACAAAGTGACACGAACATGCTGGATTTTAAAAGACTGCAATCATTGAAATGTACCAGCATCTTCTGAAACTATTTCATTCCAAATGAATTACCAAGCCTAAATATTATAACTTTTAAAAAGCAACCACAAATATATCCACCATATATTACTAGAAGTATAATTTACATATGACTATAAATAAGAGAGTGAGTCCAGGAGGCAAGAACTCACCTACTGTATAAACACAGGTTTGCTGGAGGAGTACTTCTTATGGTGTTTTAGGTAATCAATTAAGCTTGTCAGGTAAGTAATGAGTTGTCAAAATAATTTTACAAAGTTCATCATATGTGGGTGTGGTGGGGAAAAACTAATACAGAAAGCTGAGAAACCATCACCACAAAACTATAAACAAACTTCTGCAATCTGGAAAATTAATTCCCAGTGAATAAATGTTCATTTTTAACTTCCAGTTTTAATAAAAAACAAAATTGTTATTTCATTTTTAATGCCTAAACAAAAATTCTATCTAATCAATATACTATGAAGATGAAAACACTGATAATCATTACAGAAAGATACATCATTACATTATGGTGTAATAAAGACGTTTACAACAGATATTTCCAGTCTTAAAGGGCACACTGTGATTAATGACATAATAACATGCATTTTAAGTTGTCTAGCTGAGTGTTTCCTACATATAGGTTAAATGAACTGTTTTCAACATTACTGTTAACTAAGGGTAATGCATGTATTCATTTTTCAGTAATTAAAAAATCAATAATTTGTCAAATGTTCATTGTAAACAACAATTTACATGGTCCTTTGCTAGTCACTGCTTCTAATTCTTAACCATCATTTACTTACTCTAATACTAGGTAGGTAAGCATGAAAATTTGACTGGGAATACCTCACTTCTCTCTCTTGACATTTTTTTAGTAGCCCACCTACTTCTTAATTAATCTAGTCCACGGTTCTCAATCTCAGCAATACTGACACTTCTGGCCAGATAATTCTTACGTGTGGCTGGTGGTGGAGGTGGGCAGTCGGAGGACTGTGCACTACATGTTTACTGGCATTCGAATTAGTCTCATTACAAAGCTGCAGTGTTTACCCAGTTTAGTGCAAGGGAGAAACAATAGAACACACATATTTGAAAAAACATGCTTTTCATGTGTCCAGCATTCTTTTGGAAATTAAACCCTTTCCATAAGGACTGGGTGGGGCTGAAACCACTCCCTGGAGCCACAAGAACAGATATATGAGCCAGGGCAAGCTAGAGTACTCACTCATCTCTCCGGTCATCATTATTACTACTGGCTGAGTCAATAGAAGCTCTCTGTAGGACTTTTGCTGGAGCAAAGGGAGGTGAGACAAGTTCTCATCTTTGCTGCTTCTCTAGCTATAAGGAAAGTATGAGGTGTAAGCCATGAGCTCCCAGTAGCCATCTTAGCTTGTCTGACAATAAAGGAAAAGAGGGAGAGGGGAAGGATACCTGATATTGTAAGAATCCCTGAATCCAGTTATATCTGAAGCCAGACAAGTTAGAACTTTCCAGGAGAGCAATCAGGAAAATTCTTTTTTGCTGAAGCTAACCAAAACGGATTTTTATCACTTGCAAGCAAGAGCATAAATGGATGCTTTCTGAATATATGAATAATAAAAACCTAAATATAATAGTAACATTAATCATCTATTGATTAAGCCACATATTGAGCACTTACTACGTGCCACACCAGGCTGGTAAGTGCTCACATGTAAATCCTACACCAGGCTCTATAAATGCTCTATTATTGCTGTTTTATAGATGAGGAGAAAAAGAAGTAACATGTCCAAAGCCAAATCCCTAAATACTGATCCAAGTTTACTGATTTTTCATCAGTATTGTTGACACCATTCTGCACTGACCTAATAACTCAGCCACCAAATGTTTACTAAGTGCCTATGTGACAAGAATCATCCTAGGTATTCAGGATATAAAAATGAATAAACAAGTGATGTAACACACTGTGTTGAGTATAAATGATAAATGCACATACATTTAAGAAACAACGTGTAGTTGAGATTTTTGTAATCAAAATAGATAGCTGCAGTTACATTTGAGGAATGTAACAAATCTTGTTTATATAATTTAGTTAGGAGTGATAACCAATGAGAAATATTAATCTGCATGGTGCCTAGTACCAAGGAAATAAGATTCTAGAGAGAAAATTTATCAATGGCTCTCTAGGGTACTCAGTAATAGGGTTTCCTTGTATCGATAAATAATTCTTACCCATCTGTTAAATAATTCCTACCGTGAAGATATCAGATGTAGTTCTGTGACACTTTAATCAAAATCACTCAAACCTTTTGAATGTGTGCTTACCAAACTGATGAAAAACAGCCTGTGAAATTTTGTCTACAAGGACTGTACTGACCTGCACTACCCCTTTGGCTATTTTATGTCTAAGAGTATGGTTTATATAATAGTATCTCATGAATTTGGTTTGTGTGCAAAGTACCCTAAGTGGAGACGAATTCTGAATTTCATAACAGAAGTTAGAATTCCTAGAACTACAAAGCTGAGGAAAGAGTCTGTAACAGGGCAAAACACCTCCAAGGCAGAACACCACCTTGTTACATCTAGTCTTCACACAATCTAACATGTTTATATTCTCAAAAGTAGAAAGCCATAGTTGTTTTTCCTGAAAAAAAAAATTGTGTAACTGCTTTCTAAAACTGTATCAAAACTGGACATACTAAACCAAAATTTACAACATTGAAAACTGCAGATTGTGGTGCTCGCTCCAGTGGCACATAAAACTAACAATGGAACTACACAGAGAAGACTAGCATGGTCCCTACGCAAGGAAGACACGCAGATTTGTGAAGTGTTCTATTGTAAAAAAAACAAAAAACAAAAACTGTAGATTATGATCATTTATTCATTGTGATATCTGGTAATATAAACATGTTAAAATAAAAAACATATTGAGATTATTAAAACCATTTTTAGCCATAATATTAACTTGCCATAAATAAACTAAACAGACGTTTTCCTACCCACCTACAAAATACAAAATTTTCAAAGATAGGCACTGCTATCTTTCATAGTCAAAATTTAAAAGAAGTTTAATAAAATGGAAAAAATGTCTAACTTTCAGTTCCTTATTAATATGGAGAGAAAGAACCATTAAATAACAGAAGTAAAGCATGACATTTAAAATTCAATTACAAAAATAAATAAAACCAAAGAATCATCTATTTTTGCACACAGTTACAATGTACTCACAAAACGTAAGCACAGAAATACAATATATAGCAAGGTCACTCCATATTGATACCCTTTGTGTTCCTATATGTTGCAGGAATTAACCTGAAAGTAGCATGAGCTGTTACTGGTATGTTAAAATATTTCTGTTGTCACTAGAATTTACTGGCCTGTTGTGTTCCCGTAACTGCCTTATCTCCTGCTTGCCCTGAAAGCAGGTGCATATTTAGAATATAAAGTTTTTGGAAAGAATGCGAAAAAGTAAACGAACAACAAAGGATTCCTACGGCTCCCATGTGAAATGTAGAAAAGACAAGTGAAATAAAAGAAATGAAGATTTCTAGCACTGAGTTATGTCACATTGCACATGAACTCATTAAAAACACACACACACACACACACAACATTCTTTCTGGAACTCATCCAAAGTAAATAATCTGAAGCAGACTTAAAAAAATTCTCAAGTATTTTATGTTATTGGAAGTTTAAGTATTTATGACTTACCTTAAGGCTTTGAGATAAAATGAAAAAAGTCGTAAAACTTAAATATACAAGCTGTTTTCCCATATTATTTTAAATACACAAATGTCAGAGTATTCTGTTCAGTGATACTAAGTTTCAGAAGCAAATAAGCTTTCTCTATCAGTTTACTCAAAAAATTTTTAAAACCTGTCCAACAGCTCCCACTAACATAAAATAAATCTTTTAAAACCTAAATTATACAACTTATGAAAGCCTATTTAAAAAAGAAAAAAAATTAAAGTTGGGGTATTTTAAGTCATTTAGTACCAGAAAAGCATTTTGTCTTCTTCTTTTCACTAGCTGTGATGGACCAAACTTGAAAAACAGAAAACGTATTTCTTCTTACAAAAAAAATGCAAGGTCTACTTTCATCCATCAATGGGTTAACATAAACTGCCATGTTCTTATCCTACTATAAAATAACAGTTCATCACTTCAAATACATGAATTTCCACTATGTTATTTTACTAATGACCCACCTTTTTCATTTTCTTTGTATCTACAAATGCCAACTGGAATCTCTGCTTGAAACATGGAGCCCACCATAATCTCCTATTTTAAAAATAATGTAAGACATTAGTAAGGTCTAGTAACAGATTTTATAATCATTTTCTAGCTTTAACACCTTCTTGGTAAATTGTTCCTGGTTTCTGTCAAAAAATACAGATACAACCAATTACCTATTCAAAGGAGTACTGTGAAGATGAATGAGTTAATAATAGAGAAGATTTTGAATATGATTGGCTGAAAATATTAGTAATAATGAGGTGAAATGCTATATAGACAACAGATAAAAACTTACTTCAAAATATGGAGAAAAAGAAGTAAGAATGAATTCTTATAATTCAGTTAATAAGATAATTTCAAACATTCTGAAAAACAGAAGTCAAACTCAGCTATTTTCAGAGTATCTACACTCTAAATTATGGTTCCTGGATCAGTATCATCAGCATCACCTGGGAACTGTTAGGAGCGCAGACACTCAGGACTATCCAGACCCACCGAACCAGAACTCCAGACATGGGACTCAGCAAGAGACCAAATAGACGAAACTCCACTTCAAATGGATTAGCAGGTTAGTGCCTGACTTTCATTCAAACAATACAAAATGAAAATGTAATCTCCCAAAACACAATTAAATCTTATTTTAGGAAATCTGGTAATCAAGTCTATATAGTCAAATCACCATATTAAGGGAAACTGGCTATTCAAAAAGACAAGTAGAGATCACCACTGATGAGATTTTAAACACATGAGGACCAAGAGTTCATAGACCTTGGTGGCTAAATATTAAGAATTAATTTGCTGCATATCAGAATAAGACCTAGGTAGGAAAGATACAAAATCATGGTCTAGTAAATTTAAGCTCTTAGAATTTGAAAAGTTCCTCTCTCCTGTTATGGTTAATCCATTGATGTTAGAATCTCATTTTATCAAACATAACTTCAAATACATGCTCTATGTAATTAATTTATTACTGCACCTGTACAGGAAAATTATTTAAAAAGAGTATCACATACAAATTTCCTCTACTCTCCTACAGGAATTTTCTTTATGTCTTTCACTATAAAAAAGAGCACTATATTGTCCATTGTGTCTCTTTCAACTTCACTCATTTATGCTGACCAGAGAGTAGAATCAAGCCATCAACGTGGCTGTGGAGATCCTAAAAATACCTAAGCATATACATTCCAGACCAATTAAATCAAATTTCTGGATGAAGGCCCTGGTAGTCAGTATTTAAAAGTTCTCCAAGTGAGTCATAACATGAAGCCAGGGTTCAAAACTTCTGGACTAATATAAAGTTAAGACAGCTCCTTTTTCCTATTTATTTCAGAACACTCCTTTTCACCTGCTAATCAGTTCTGTAGGGAAGAGGAGGGAAACAGCATTTGGGAGCATTATGTACCAAGTATCTTATGTGTAATTTTCATTAAATCCTTGCCAACTTTGACAAGGCTGAAATTGTTAATCCCTTATTCTATGTGAGGAGATGAAACTCAAACCGATTTCCTCAGGAACACACTATTAGTAAGATCTGGGACTATAAATAACCTCAACTCAGACATTTCAAAGCTGCTTTTCTCTACCCCAGTTTCTATAAAAACTCAATTTTATCTTACAAGCCTTAGAAGATGAATCCCTGAATCTTGACAACTTTTTTTCTAACCACAACATAGTCATACTAAAATCAAACAATCTGGTTTACTGTTTCATTTACTACATGATTTTTATGTAGTAATTTTTCTAAGGACTAACATTCCTCAGCAATGAAGGCTTCACCCCCAACCCCACAATGTTCTCCATCCTGAACTTTTGTTCCTTCATTTAAAAAAAAAAAAAGAAGAAAAATCAATACTTAATCACTCTATACTCCAGATCATAAAACAACTTTTGTTAGATAAAAGGTAAGTAAACTTCAATATGTTGTAGAAAATAACATGTAAGATGACTCTTAAGGTTTCAAGCATTTTTCATCTTAAATTGCTGATGGTGTAGGAATAAGGAAAAGCCGGATTGAAGAACATTTGCCTAAAAGATCACATAAATAGTTACTTCTGTGATCCTTGTTTTCTGTCTTTATATCATTCATTCATCACTCACTCAAATTATTAATTACACATACTGGACTGGGCCAATCTTACCTTACCATTGTAACCCACACTGATGTCTCTCTCCTAAACATCTCTTGGAGATCCCATAAATAGATCAATTCTAGTTGAAGCTTAGAATTCTTGGGTAGCCCACTGGGAGTTTACTTGAATACTGACTACTTCATTCTTCCTAATAGACACTCTAAATATGAGATGTTTCCTTATTTTAATCAACAAGCTGGTCAGCTCTTCTTAGTTTTCCCCAAGCATCCCAAACCAGAGAACTTCAACTAAAAAAAAAGATATAAAACCACAAGGAGGGCTCTAAAGTATTAAAGTAATTAATCAATCAATCATGATTTTAAGAAGTACAGAAAGCCTAATCAATTTGATGTTTTGGGCTATTATGCTTGCAAAGAAATGATTTTTATGCACTAAATTTAAAATCAGACATGGGCAAGAGGACAAAAAAAAGGGAAGTTTTTAAGAGGAAAATCATGTGATACATCTCATCATTTTCTTCTGCATAAATGATCTGCTCTAACCAATTCTGTATGATGTTATAATACATTTTTGTAATAAGTCAATGGCTTTGTAACAGCTTGAAATTAATTCTTCAATTTAACTATATGATTAATTACACAATGTTTCACAATTTTATAATTAAAAACAAGTCAAATAATTTAGATGTTTCATAAGTTAACTTAATTATGGATAGTTACAGAGAAGTCCAAATCTGTCTCTTCATACAATATACTTTGAGTTGTAAACAGCAACATTAATATGGGGTGGAAAAACTTATAATCTAATAAACAAAATTTACTTAACAAATAGCAAAGTCTCCAAAGCTACTTTCCCAAGTAAATTACATGTGACACTTTCAACAATGCAACAGAAGTCCAATTCAGCACTAGTTCAAAAATTTGGATTTTGGTTTGAGTACTGACTTGTTCAACAAGTCCAATTCTTTCTATACATTATTTTATAAAAATTTACACATATCTCACCTGGATGAGTTACGGGGAAATCTGCACATCTAACAAACTTTTATATGTCACAAAAAGGCGTACCTCAACTTTATCAATGTGCAGTGCTAGTAAAACAATAATTATATTTGGCTTTTTAAATATTAAGTTATCTAAGTTTTGGGAAAATACAGGTTTAACTACCTTTTTCCAGTCTTCTGATGGAATATAATCTTCATCTTCTTCAGATTCTTCTTCTATTTCACTGTCTAGAATTAATAAGACAAAAATACTATAAAATGACTGCTTATTCTGTCCACATCTGTATGTTATTTTTGTATCTCTTCTTAAATATTTAAATATACCTAAAGGTATCTGCAGGTTAGGCCGAGATATTTCTAATCAACTATATCCTTTTAAAACAAACAAAAAACCCATAAACCTTCTAGGATAATCCTAATCTTAGACAACTGTATTCTCATGAAACATTTCCTACAAAAACTTGAAGGAAAAACTGAAAGTCAAGATAATATGTTTTTAAAATTAATTCTGTTACCAACAGCCTGGTGACATCATAAACTATATGACTTCAATTTGTTCCATTATAAAATGAGAATTTGGACAAAAATAGTTTCCAAACAGTGCTCTTTGAAACACTGAGAACTATGTTATTAGCACCACTTTGGGAGGAGTGTGTGAAAGGAGGATATGTATGAAGACCTCCATTCTCCCCAATTTCCATTTTATTAAGAGCAGTCAAGTTGCTGGTCAGATTTCGGAGTAAAAATGTATTTACATAAAGAGGCAGGAAATCTGAAAAGTATTAGATTGTCAACATCTGCTCAGTTCTACCATTGACATGAAGTTCAAACGGGTTAACATTATATCTAGAAACTAACTTTTCCTATGGAAAAGCTAAGAGATCAGTATATGTATAGCTGCCATACATACATTACAACTGAAATACCAAATTAGAAGTATGAAATAAATATTGTTTTAAGAGGCAGTCACTTAGCATCCTGCTTTTAAGCAAACACTGGCAATGGATCTGCTTTTTGTTTAAGGGAGAAGAAAACCACATTTTCTCCAAACTTAAATTAACACGATTATTTCAATAACTAACCTCTCCTTGCACTGCTGCACTTTTCAACTGGGCCTTATCTTAGATCAAAACTCACAAAAATATAATCATTAGTAGCACTAAATTCACTTCTAAACTAAATGTCTAAGAAATCATTCATACAAGGCAATAAGCTACATTTCATGAGAAATTACTGTTCTTCAAGTGTTGTTCTTTTTAAAGTACAGAAATTAAAACCGCAAATTAAACTCCTAACAGTAATGGCTGGCTTTTTCCTATCATACACCTGTCTTTGAGAGTAATGATTCCTGCTTAGAATGAAACACTGTACAGCATTGAAGCATGCAAATATTGAAGACATACACACTTAATGTCTTGGCCACTCATCATTTCTGTCTAGATCATAACTGCAGAAAAATCAGGAGAAATTTTTCTAGGTGTAACATATTCCCACCTGAAGGTTCAACCACTTCTTCAAGACATGGGAGCCACTGATTAGAGAAAGCAATGCTTATAAATACACCTTTAAAAGGCTAAAATGGTTAAAACAGTAGAAAAAGAAAAGTGAGGAAAAGACGAAAAATAAAGGATCACGAAACAAACTAAATTTAAAGGGTCAGGGGAAAAAAGAAACACACTCAAAATCAAGTAGTATAGTGTCAAAACAATTACTATAGTATATTCACGGACAATAGGGCCACAGCATTGCTAAACCAATAACCTAGAACAAAACCCCATTACTGTTGAGTGAGATTTCAGAGTAAGTGAATTCAAACAGAGCAGTGAAGAAAAACACTAGAATTTTAGGTCATATATTAAATAATAACAATTATATTCAAACTGTAGCTGCCAATAATACTTACTTGTATCAAAATATTTACATCGCCGTGGGTGAATTATTTCCTGGGCATCTTGAGAAGCAACAGATTGTGATGGATCATCATTGGAGGACTGAGTTTCATCCTCCTGACCTGATGAATCCTTTATATGCTCTTCCTGTGGAATAACAAATTAAATGTCTTTAAGATGTAAGGAGAATTGTTGAAGATGAAAAGGTCTTAGTATTCCAAATACAACTAGAAGGTTGCAATAAATACTAAATACAGCTTGGTGTCCTGAGCTGGAATCTGGAATAGGAAAAAGACATTAATGGAAAACCCAGTGAAATCTGAAATGTCCACAGTTTAATTAATAGTACTGCACCAGTGCTGATTTCTTAGTATACCATGGTTACGTAAGATTTTGACATTAGGTGAAGCTGGGTGAAGTATATACAGGATCTTTCTGTACTATCTTTGAATCTCTTCTATAGAACTAAAATTAATTCAAAACAAAATTTAAAAAATAATATAGACATATAGAGAAGAAATAACACCGATTCTCCTTAAAGTTTTCCAAAAAATAGAAGAGGAGGGAATACTTCCAAACTCATTCTATGAAGCCAGCATCACTCTAATACCAAAACCGGGCAAAGACCTCACCAAAAAAGAAAATTACAGACCAATATCCCTGATGAACGTAGATGCAAAAATACTCAACAAAACATTAGCAAATCGAATTCAAAAATACATCAAGAGGATCATACACCATGATCAAGTGGGATTCATCCCAGGGATGCAAGGATGGTACAACATTCGAAAATCCATCAACATCATCCACCACATCAACAAAAAGAAGAACAAAAACCACATGATCATCTCCATAGATGCTGAAAAAGCATTTGACAAAATTCAGCATCCATTCCTGATTAAAACTCTCAACAAAATGGGTATAGACGGCAAGTACCTCAACATCATAAAGGCTATATATGACAAACCCACAGCTAACATCATACTTAACGGCGAGACGCTGAAAGCTTTTCATCTAAGATCGGGAACAAGACAGGGATGCCCACTCTCTCCACTGTTATTCAACATAGTACTGGAGGTCCTAGCCACAGCAATCAGACAAAACAAAGACATACAAGGCATCCAGATTGGTAAAGAAGAAGTCAAATTGTCACTATTTGCAGATGACATGATACTGTACATAAAAAACCCTAAAGACTTCCATTCCAAAACTACTAGAACTAATATCTGAATTCAGCAAAGTTGCAGGATACAAAATTAACACACAGAAATCTGTTGCTTTCCTATACACTAATGATGAACTAACAGAAAGAGAAATCAGAAAAACAATTCCATTCACAATTGCATCAAAAAGAATAAAATACCTAGGAATAAACCTAACGAAGGAAGTGAAAGACCTGTACTCTGAAAACTACAAGACACTCCTAAGAGAAATTAAAGAGGACACTAACAAATGGAAATGCATCCCATGCTCTTGGCTAGCAAGAATAAATATTGTCAAAATGGCTATACTACCTAAAGCAATCTACAGATTCAATGCAATCCCTATCAAACTACCAACAGCTTTCTTCAATGAACTGGAACAAATAATTCTAAAATTCATATGGAACCACAAAAGACCCCGAATAGCCAAATCCTGAGAAGGAGGAATAAAACGGGGAATTACACTCCCTGACTTCAAGCTCTACTACAAAGCCACAGTAATCAAGACAATTTGGTATTGGCACAAAAACAGACCCACAGACCAGTGGAACAGAATAGAAAATCCAAACATTAACCCAAACATATACAGTCAATTAATATTTGATAAAAGTGCCTTGGATATACAATGGGGAGATGACAGCCTCTTCAGCAGCTGGTGTTGGAAAAACTGGACAGCTACATGTAAGAGAATGAAACTGGACTACTGTCTAGCCCCATACACAAAGGTAAACTCAAGGTGGATCAAAGACCTGAATGTAAGTCATGAAACCATAAAACTCTTAGAAAAAAACATAGGCAAAAATCTCTTGGACATAAACATGAGCAACTTCTTCATGAACATATCTCCCCGGGCAAGGGAAACAAAAGCAAAAATGAACAAGTGGGACTATATCAAGCTGAAAAGCTTCTGTACAGCAAAGGACACCATCAGTAGAACAAAAAGACATCCTACAGTATGGGAGAATATATTCATAAAAAACGTATCTGATAAAGGGTTGACATCCAAAATATATAAAGAACTCATGCACCTTAACAAACAGAAAGCAAATAATCCAATTAAGAAATGGGCAGAGGACATGAATAGACACTTCTCCAAAGAAGAAATTCAGATGGCCAACAGGCACATGAAAAGATGCTCCACATCGCTAATCATCAGAGAAATGCAGATTAAAACCACAATGAGATATCACCTCACACCAGTGAGGATGGCCAACATCCAAAACACAAACAACAACAAATGTTGGCGAGGATGTGGAGAAAAGGGAACCCTCCTACACTGCTGGTGGGACTGCAAATTAGTTCAACCATTGTGGAAAGCAGTATGGAGGTTCCTCAAAAAACTCAAAATAGAAATACCATTTGACCCAGGAATTCCACTCCTAGGAATTTACCCTAAGAATGCAGCAGCCCAATTTGAAAAGGACAGATGCACCCCTATGTTTATTGCAGCACTATTTACAATAGCCAAGAAATGGAAGCTACCTAAGTGTCCATCAGTAGATGAATGGATAAAGAAGATGTGGTACATATACACAATGGAATATTATTCAGCCATAAGAAGAAAACAAATCCTACCATTTGCAACAACATGGATGGAGCTAGAGGGTATTATGCTCAGTGAAATAAGCCAAGCCGAAAAGACAAGTATCAAATGATTTCACTCATATGTGGAGTATAAGAACAAAGAAAAAAACTGAAGGAACACAACAGCAGCAGACTCACAGAACCCAAGAACGGACTAATAGTTACCAAAGGGAAAGGGACTGGGGAAAATGGGCGGGAAGGGAGGGATAAGAGGGAAAAAGGGGCATTACGATTAGCAGATGTAATGTTGGGGGGGCACGGGGAGGGCAGTACAACTCAGAGAAGACAAGTAGTGATTCTATAGCATCTCACTACGCTGATGGACAGTGACTGTAATGGGGTTGGTGGGGGGGACCTGATGAAGGGGTAGTTTAATAATTGTAATATTGCACATGTAATTGTAAATTAATGATAATAAAATAAATTATATTAAAAAAAATTAATGCTGAAAAAAAAAGAATATAAAACTGCCAATTAACCCTCATTACTTAAAAAGAATAGCATTTTTAAAAGTTGTGTCAAATTTATTTAGAATAGGCACTGAAAAGAAATCTGAATGACACAACCAAAAACCTTAATTCTCAGGAATGCAGTACAGGGGGCACCCAATTTTTATTACATATTTCTTTAATTTTTAACATTTAAATGTATTACTTTTAAAATCAGAAAGAGTAAAGATACACTAAAAATAAGAGTCAAATGAATATATTAATAGATTATAACTTCAACAAGAATAGGACTATAATCTTAAAACCATGTGTATAACCTTACTTTATTTTCCCCACTACAGCCACTGTTATCATCATTATCGGCATCTTCATCATCTTCACCTTCTTCCTCCTCCTCCTCCTCCTCATCATCTTCTTCAGGTAGTCGAATAGTACTATCATAACCATAAAGGCTGAGAAGTTCATGAATTGGCATGTCGCCTTCCTAAGCAGATCAAAATAAAAAGTCAATTTCTGAGTGTTAGTTCATATTCCTATAAATCACAAATCTATAATTATTCATTCCATACAGAGTACTTTTAGAACCATGTATCAAGAATTCTCAAATCATAAACGTGAAACTGAAACCTAGGAAAACCCTAGTCTTTTAAGAATTTCTGTAAGAGACTGAGCAATTCTAATTGCTACTAAAAAAATAAAATCTTTAAAAGTACTAAAAAATGGTATTAGTTTAAAATAAAACGTCTTTGATGCAATCAATTCAGTAAATGTACAGAGACAGTAAACACTATGTATGGATACTCACAATTAATAAGAGTACCATACATAATTTTGGATTAGGGAAACAGAAAAATTAGAAAACAGACTATAAACTAACATTAACAAACCCCAACAGCCCAGCCCAAACACATTAAAACATCGATGAAATGCAGGAATGACACCGGATTACATTAACCGTGTATTTTTTTCTTAGCTATCTGTAAGTACATGTAAAATCATCTCATGCAACCATTAAAATCTATCTTACAAAATCATTATCTCCATTTCATAGATGAGGAAACTGAGGCTGACAGATTAAGCAATTTCTCCTAAAATCACACAAGTTACAAGCAGTGGTGCCAGATTTCAAGTCTAATTCCAAAGCCATACATACTCCTTTCAGTAGACCACACTGTCTCAGTGAGGCATCTCCCCCAACCCACAAAAGACATATTCTGGGGGGGAAATAACAAGACAGTCATACATTGCGGAATGAGATCTGCAGAAGGTACTCTAATCAGTAATCAAGTATGAAATAAAGGGAAACCTGACAGAATTGATTATAAAAAGAAACAACCCAAATCACCTAAACACACACACACACACATACACTCCCTTTCTCTCTAGGAAAAACTTAACAGCAAACGTCAGCTACAAAAAGAGTAACCATCAAACAAGACATGTTTTGTATTTCTCCAGCAATCTTACAGCCTTATTCATGGACAGAATAAGTCTAGCCCATATGTTAAACACATTATTACAGCAGAGATAGGCACATCAGACTAGATGATATATACAACCTGATGACACTAACCACTTAGATCATACAAGTAACTCCAATCACACTGAATTTATGTGCAAGAAGCAATTAATGAAAATTTGAAAAAATCTATTATAGAAATAGAAAAAAATGCTGTTTAACACTATTTCACACTGTAAGTGAATATGTTAGTTAAAATCAGTTTGTGAATGTTTCTGAAAGAGAAATCAATTCTGATAGCCCTAATAATGTGCAGTAGCCACAATCTAAAGTTGTAACTGTATTAGGCAAGGTAGTACATTTTCAACTGAATGACCAATTAGCAAACGTAAGTGACACCTTGTATCCTGACTCTTACAAAGAACAGTAACACAACACTGCTTGAGGTATTCAAAGATTCACTCCTAGCAGGTATCTGGTCCATGTACGAAGGATCTAGTTAGTACAGGAAGCAGGAACCTGGGAATTAGGAGTCAGGATTTAAGAACTAAATCAAAAAAAGAATAAAATAAAGCCAGAGAAGGTTGGTTGTACATACAATAACAATAAATAATTGCCATAGTGTATTTCTGTGTGTCTGGCATTTGTGGTAAGTGCTTTGATTCCACATCTTATTCCATCTTTTCTTAACAAAAGCAGAATGAGAATATTATACAATCTCATTAGATCTTTAAAAGTACCAAATGGGAATACTTACTACCTGTATTTAACAAGAAAACCAAGCAGAGAGAAACATCGTGCACAGAGACTTTACTACAATACCTAAACCACCTAATCCCAGCTCATACTTTCCATACATGGACTTATCCTGCATCACAAGTTAGAAGCAGGTTTAACAACTGAAGTCACTAGTATATATGAGGGACAAACCAGGAAAAGCATTTTAGCCTAAGTTTGCACCTTACGTTTACATGGGCCTTAAGAATTCAAGAAGAGCTTGTTTCATACTTACTTCATCTTTAAAACTACCCCAGTGTATATTACTATTACCTCTAATGTTTACAAGTGAGTTAACTGATACTTTGAGAGATCACACAAGAGAGGTAGATTATCAGTCAAGTATCCTCAGACTTCTCCCTTTGGTCTGTCTTATTCACAGAATCACCTTGAGGGCTTATTAAAATAAAACATACTGCCAAGCACCACCAGTAAGTCTCTGATCTAGTATGTCTGAAGTGAGGCCTGAGTATCTGTATTTTTAGTAACTGTTAGATATTCTGCTGGTACTGGACCACCTTGAAAACCACCTACCTCATAGTTCTAGGACATGATACATGCAAATCAGCCTTTCCAGTAGGAGGTAATAAAGACTGATCATTATCTTTAATAAAGCTATTGTTAACATATGACTTCCAGCTCACTTACATGTCAAAAGGACAGCTGACAGTAACTGCATGGAAAGATTTTTTTTCTTATCACTATCAGGAATGTGCGATGCCTGACACCTGTGATTAGGTCAAGATTCTTCCCTCTTGGATATGCAATTGAGAAATGTGACTAACTTTATAAAAATTAATTTCTCGAAGAAAAATTTGGCAACAACGTCAATACTGATTAAGCAAAGAACAGAGGAGAGTCAAAAGTAGCTCATCACAGTGCATTTGAAGAACTACTTGAATTTGAAGAAAGAGTAATAGAACTGGCAGAAAAAAGTTATTCAGCTCAGAGGAAATGACAACTGTACATGCACATAAACAAAAATAAATAAGCAGGTTACCATGACTGGAGAAGGGTACCTATAGTTAATTTAAAAATGAAAGGACTGGTATTTTTACTACTACTTTCTCCAGTTTTATTTAGTTTTTAAAGGGATCTGTCATACTCTACTTTGGACTCAATTTGAGAGTAGCTGTTGAGCAGTAATTGATACCACAGAAGAGCTTAGGGAAAATAATAAAATGAAAGGTTCAAGACGGACTTAGGCATGGAGAGATTTAGTATGCCACGGAGACTGAGATAAGTTAGAATCCAGTGCTATCATTCACGTGTAGTATAATCAGAATCTAAAATAAATTAGTGGTTGCAGTAAAGAAAAAACTTAAGAGACCCTGTGGAAGAAATCAACAGGATTAAACCATAGGTTGAGTGATACTGAAATCTCTGGTTCCAGACTTCCTTGGACCCAGATACACATTCACATGACTTCTAAAAAGGTTCCAAAAAATAACAAAAACAAGTTCTAAAAACGTTCTAGTAAACTTCTAAAAAGTTTGTTTGCAGTCAAAGTTAGTTTTAAGTGGGTTCTATCATATGTAAACAAAGTATCTTTGATTATCCCATCAAGAAAATGCTTGGTTAATGTTCAAAAAAAAAGAGTATATAGTGGTACATTTGACCCTTGAGTAAAGTGGAGGTTAGAGGCATCAACCCCCATGCAGTCAAAAATTTGTATTGTAACTGTTGACTCCCCATAAACTTTACTAACAGCCTACTGTTGATCAAAAGCCTACTGGTAACATAAACAGCCAATTAACACATATTTTGTGTTATATGTATTATATACTGTATTTGTAAAATAAACTAGAGAAAACATTTTTCAAATCGCCACAATTCTCCAAAATATTTTCCAATGTATTTTTAAAAATCCACATGTAAGTAAAACCATGTAGTTTAAACCCATGTGGTTCAAGGGTCAACTGTATTATGCTTTTGCACTAACTTTTAACTTAACTCCTGTCACCAACACCATTAGTAAAGCAATAAATTAGAGAACATCAATCATGACCCATTGAGGAATATAATACATTACAGTTAAAAGAGTCTGACAACAGTATGAAAGTGTCTTAATTAATCTTCACTTAATTAAAGTGAAGATCTTGCAGCAAATACTGGGTTACAACTGCAGTAAAAACCAAAATCTTTGCTGAGGAATTCTCAGTTTTAAATTCAAGTGCACTTACTGTATCTCTATTACGCACTAACTGAATTAAAGATTTAGCAAGTATCGAGTAAGGATCATTTAATGTTTGCCCCTAATCCTTCCCTTCTACTTATATACGCATCTTCTTCCAGGAAATATTCTTTCCTCCAATCCAAGCATGTTATTCTTATTGAAAGCTCACCTCTTGGGCCACATAGCATCTAACCCAATCAACATCACTGCATATCCTGACAACAGGTTTGGAATGGACATGTGACCCAAGCTTAGCCAGTTTGTTTCCAGATTTTTACCAAAAGCAGCTAAAGAAGCACAGACTATCTTAAGCAGTATTATCTGGGAGACCTGGAAACAAACAGCATATGAAGAAAGTTGGTCTGAAAAAGGATGCAAAACAGAAAATATGTGTGATGGCACTTGAGTCTCTGAGGCCTAGATATTCCCCTGCCCTTAGTGAAATTACATGAGCCTTACCTAAATTCGTTTTGCTTAGGCTAGCTCAAGACGGTTTCTGCTATTTACCCCCAAATATTCTGATATATAGCCAGTAATGATATTCCATAAAGCAAGTGTTTGTTTGCTATTTCTCTCTGAATCAGGACTAAAAGCTGAATAATGTGGCTGACAGAACATTATTTAACAAGGGCCTGTCAGTTACCTGTTCCAGAGAATCTCCCACTAGTTTATTATTGTTGAAGTCTCTGTTCTTCTAGGTAATAAGCAGCTTTCTTCCACTTAAATTGAAACACTGCAATAAAGTGGCACAGTGTTTTACTCCCATTCACAAAAGTGTTAAAGAGTTATAGTACAGATATGGGGGGTAACAGTGGAAAAGAAAATTATAGGTCAAATACAGTGGATCTTCAGTTTTGGGGTTACAGATCTTTGAGAATTTTATGAATGATATTAACTACTATGACTTATCAAGTGATTATCACATGCCCAACACTGTGCTAAATGTTTTACATATATCATCCTTGTAACAACACTAAAGCTTAATAACATTAATTAGTCCAAAGTCATACACTAAGAAGTGCAGCTGGATTGTGAACCAGGCAGTCTGACTCACTGCTTTACAGTACCCTCATATACATATGCATGTACACTGCTGTCTTCAAAACCTGAACCTAGGTTAGATGTATAATATTCTGATGGAATGTGAAATAAAAGGTGTTGGGTTGAGAGAGTATAAAAAATAAGGAAAATGAATGTAGTACAAAATGAATAAAAATATGAGAAGGTGGACTAGCATACTGCGCTTTAAGAAGCTGTCTAAGCACTACAACAAAATAAGGAGAAATCTGGAGGTGAAAAGAACAGACTTTTAAAAAGACGAACATGGCATATAAAATTAAATCTGTCCTTTAAATAAATAAAGTTACCAAGCATCAACAGTAGTATTTTAAAGCTGGAGTGATATCCAGTTCCTGGCTGCAGAGCAGTCGGCTCAGTCTCCTTCATATTAGGAGGTTAGTCATTTAGAAATGACAACTCATGGCAGATGTTGGCCGTAGATAAACACAGTACTCTTCTCATACCTGTTTTATTTACCAAAACTGACTTACCAGTAAATGCTTATGAGGAGGGGAGGAAGAAGGAAAGAGACTCATTTCCAGCCAGGAAGGCCTAATCCAGATTGGACTAGAGACAGTTCCTCAGGCAACCACCTCTTGGGGCTGGGATTGAGTATAAGATAAACTTAACTATAAAGGGGTGGAGGCAGCAAACTCTTCTTTATAATCCCCATACCAGGGTTTGGTTTTTATCTATAATAATTCATGCTGAATGTGGACTTCAAAAAATACTTAAATCTCTCACATTTCAATCTTTATTCGTTAGCTCTGGGGATTCACCAGGTGGAATGTGTCTAGCACTTTAAAGTGAATATCAAGTACTGATTTTGTTTTAATTTTATTTTTCTAAAATACAGATAAATATATAAAGATATAGCTGATCCTGATTCCTCTTCCCCCAGATTGCTACAACTGTGCCTTTCAAAATGAGGCCATGAGTTTCAGAAGTGCATTTAAAAAACAGAGCTAAACCTGTGTACTTGTTATTCCTAGCAACAAAAGTCTATTTACTCTGGAAATGATTTCTGGCAACCCTAAGGGTTATCACCACAATAAATTCTAACCTGTATGTCTAATAATATTGAAACATTTAAATGCTAAACTTACATAATTAAAATGCCTTTAATACTGGTAAGATTCATGTATACAAATATAATAACACATCAAAGCTGCTTCTATGAAAAGCTAATTTTCACTTAAAGTTTTAGAATTCAAATTGAATAAACTTAAAACCACAGGCTATGCAGTTACTGTTAACTCCTGAATGTATCAATTGTCAGATTCTGCCACAAGAACTTCAAAAATCCATTTTGTGCAACCAAGGTACCATGTAAAAACCACCTTACCAATTCCTGACATAACTATAATTGCTTCACTTCTAGAAAAGCACATCAGTAATCATGACAAAATCTTGCTCACTTTTAAATAAAGACAAAAACCATACCTTTAGAGTTTATCACTACAGGAAATCCAACATACTGGCCCTCAACTAGTTATCTGTAGGTTACAGATCAAAGAGCGCATTGGTGATTATGTGCTACTTAAATCTAAGCCTTAATTATTCTGAGAAAAGTTAAAAGCATCTGAGAAGGTTTAAGACTGTTTGAAAAGAATGATAAAAGACTGGTTCCCTTACCTCTGTCTTCCTTTCTATATCCTCTATATGTAATTCTATTTTAATTATTTTTTCCTATGGAAGGGTCATTTGAAAGCAAATTTTCAGGGAGCTGTAAGGGACTGAAGAAGGCAGTAGATTATAGGAGAATAAGAAAAGACAATAACATACCCAAAATTTTGGCAAAGCCTTTTAGTAATTTTAAACTAATTAAATATAACAGCCCATTTCCTGAAACAGACAAAAAACAATCATTTTACCTCATAATCTATTATAACCTGTACTTATCTCTTCTTGAGTAATTACTTTACTCAATTACTTAAGTAATATAGAATATGGTAAGATGGAAAATATAAGATTTTATTCCTTTATCTTTTATCCCAGGGATGGGTCATTCAGGACAGGAAAATATATCTAAAGCAGAACTTTCTGTGAAATATAAGCAAATAATTGAATGTAACTGCTTTTCCATTTCATGAATATATGCAATGACTGTGATTGATTTTTAAATCAACTGTTTCCTTTGATATTCATCTAGATTCTGAACCATCCACAAAAATTAATCCTGTCTTCTGAATGGCCTTTCAGCCTTTCTAAACAATAGTTAGGACTCCAGGTTTTTCCTGTGCTTAAAAAAACCCATTTGGGAAAAACTTTTATAACAACTATAATATCACTGCTACTAAGACAATTTCTGTTCTCTGGCATAAAATATTATATTGCTTAGGCATTGTGGATTAAGCCAGTTTTAATTGCTAAATGATCCAAAATGGGACCTCCTGACAAGATTTGCTAAATATTAATAGAACTGCTTTTCCAGCTCTTTAAATGTACACTTTAAAAGTTCCAAACTACAATTCAGAAACACAGATTAGTCTTTATTATATAGAAGTGTAAGAATTTGTTTTTCCATAATAGTATGTGCTCCAAATGCTTAAAGACTGGCACTGTGTTTTTACGTTCTTTATTTCTTAAGTTCTTTTTATCATGGGGTATAGCAGATCATGTAAGTAATAAATTTCAATTAGAGTATACCAGATTTATCCATTCATTCAAAATTTGAGTGACCATTCTTGCTAGGTACCATGAAATACATTGGTGAATGAAACAGATAAGGTCATTCCTCTCACAGAACTAAAGGAGGACACAGCTGATAAACATAATTATAAATTGTATTAGGTATAAAGTACTGAATGGGTTACAGTAGTCAACAGAGCTAATTAGGGGCCAGGAAAGACCACTCTGAGAGGCAACATTAAGCCCAAACTGAGGAAGAGAAAAAACCAGCTTTGGAAAGCACATACCAGAGTGGGAATGAACTGAAAAGCCTTGAAGCAGCCAGAAACCAGTACATCTAAGAACAAAGGCAGCTAGTGTGGCTACAGAATAGCAGGACAGGGCAGTGTAATACATGGATGAAAGACCATATCATGCAAGTGGCCTTACTGACCAGGCCAGGTCAAGTAGTCTGGATTTTCTTCTGGTGTAATAGGAAGCCACTATTTAAATAGGAGATTGACAAAAACTGACTCATTATTTTGAAAAGATTATCATGGCTGCTGTAGAAATATACTGGAGGGAAGAGTGGTAAAAAAGGAAATGGAGAAACCTGTTAGGAAGCTACTACAATAGTCTAGGCTAAAGGGTGGCAGCAGAGATACAGCAAGAGCCACATAAGAAATATTTTTGTGGATAGAAATGATAGGCTTATTTAGGAATGAGTACTGGGAATGAAGGAAGATGACTCCCTTGTTTCTGACTTTTAAGCAACAAGATAATAGTAGTACTATTTTCTACTTAAATGCAGAAGACAAAGGAACAGGGAGAGGAAGGAGAACATCAATCAATAGTTCTGTTTTGGACATTTAAAATTTAAAGCAGTTTACTGAGAAATTCAAGCAAAAAAGTCAAACAGGTGGTTAGATAAACAAAATTAGAGACAGGGAATAAGCTAATGCTAGAAAAATAAACTAAGGAATACTGGAAAACAGACACCATGGAATAGATTAGATCAGATCACTTAGTTTAGTAATTTTCAAATTCTCATTCAGTATGCCTTGGGAAGAGGTATAAGACCTCACTTTTTAGTTAAGTCCATGAGTATTGTGAAACAGCTGTCCCTCATACTAAATTTTGAGAGGCACTGATCTAAAGACAGAAGAGGAGAAATCCAGAACTGAGAAATGGGAAATTCCAAATTTAAAGCTTGGGTAAAGGAAGACGAGTATGCAAAGGGTAACAAAATAGGAACAAGTAGATAGGGAAAACCAGCCAGTGGGGTACTCCAGGATTGAAATACAAGGGAGTCTACGTTGTGTCAAATACTGCAGAGACAAAAAATGACCAACAGACATAAAAATAAAATCATTGGCCATCTTGATAGGAAGGGGTGAAGTAAATCTGGAGCACTTTATGGAGTAAATGGGAAATGAGGAGGATAATGACAATTTTAAGAAATTCTGGCTACACTGGACAGTAAATATACGGTGCAGTAATTGGGAGAGGACAGAAGGCATACAAGAGGAAATTTAGGAACATTTCATAGTTCATTTCTAACCTGATACATGTCATGTTATACCAAAGTAACTATTTGACTTCTGCACATATTAAAGTTACTTAAAAAAAAAAACTTTTCCTATCAAACTTTATAAACATCCCACCTACAACCACACAGAACTTTTCAGTATCAATTATATGTAACACCATTTCCCCCAAAAACACAGGTAGAAAACCAAAATTTCAAGTGTTTTCTCTCTCCACAAGAAAGTTATAACCACATCATCCTCTAGCTCTCATTGTTATTTACCCTTGCAAGATCCTCTATTTCAGAACTGAAGTTTGTTTCTCCTTCCATCATTTCTTCCTCTTCTAATGTTCGTTCATCATCAAAATCATGAACCAGCATGTCAGCTGATGGATCAAATTCATGGTCATCTGATGTTGCTGAACCTCCTGATAAAGATATTTTAAAAAGTGTGGTAAACCAAATTAGGTGTATCTTATTAACTGACTGTATTCTTGCCCTTATCACCCCCCACCCCAAAAATATATCTCTTCCTTAAGGAATTATTTTTGCCCTATATCACCTCTATATATTTGCAATTACAACTGTGAAAGTAGGAGGGGAGAAGGGGGTACTTATAACTTTAAAAAATGTTTACAGCTGTTAAAAAAGAGTACTGTAATCTTCTGAACATGAAACAAGTTGTAAAGAATAAAAAATTATATCAAATAAGAATTGTGTTTTGTGTGGGGGAGAAAAAAATCACAATTCTTAATCATTTGATTATCTAATAGACCCCATGGGTATGAACCCCTATCACCCCTGAAGAGAATATAGTCATTTGAAATATGTAGTCATCTATATAATGAAAATACAGCTGCACTCAAATACTATTCCTCTGCCAACACTTCCAAAAAATATTTTCTAATATATATAGGTAGCTGTCCTTGGTTACTTAGTTGGTTTTGATCTGAAATTAGAGCATAAAAGCAAAATTAATTGAAATTGCACACAGAACTCTTCTGAAAGGCATTAAAAATAATCTAGTAGTAGTTAACTAATTTGTAAGTTTATCTGTTTTTAGCCTGGTGGCTAGGGAATATTGCTGTACTCAATAGGTTTAAGCCTCTAACAGCAGACTGCAAATGGCTTGGCATATATATATATTCTGTACACTACTCCCACACCTGGCAACTGCAAAACCTAGACTTAAGATTTCAAAATCACTGTTTACTATTAAACAAATGAGTTATTTAACATTAAAAAAAATCAATTAGGCATTTCTTTTATACACTTAAACTGTTAAAGATTATATTAATAGATGTACCTACCCTTCCATTCGACTCCAGTAAGAGAACCAACAAATAAAGAGAGACAGAGGCTTATTTCTTGAAAACCAGTGTATTAGGGATAAGGAGGCACCCAAGGCTCAGAATTCTTGTCACCTCCCACAATTTTTAATGTAAAAACCATTTTTTGAGTGCTTTTAGTACTATGTGCCAAGTACTAGGCTTATGCACTTCACATAATCTCATTTAATCTTCAGACAATCCTATGAAGAATAAACACAAAAGCTTGAGGCCCAAAGAGTTTAAGCAGTCTGTTTAAACTCATAGAGCTAGTAGGTGGCAAGGATGGAATTTGAATCCTGGGTCTGCTAATTACACCACCAGGGCTTTTAACTTTACCCCAAGTCTCCTGTAACTCACAACCTCAGACAGTACATATTCTGTCTCCAAGAATACTTGAAGAGAGCCTATTTTACTAGTTGAGTGAATTGCAAGCTGGGTCAGATGGCAAAACAAAAGTCACTGTGCTATCTGAGGAATACAATAAAATATTGATACTAAAAATAAAATAACTAAATACAACACTGTTAAACCAGGTATCATCTTTCAGTACAAATGAGTTAACAAATTAAGTTTTAGAACAGTTTGCAAAATGAGCAATTTCCAAAATAAAAATTTAGAAAATATTCTTAATTTCTTCTGGAAATTAATAGTAGCATGGCATAATATTACTGGCATCTTAAAATCAGTTGAAGAACAGATATAAAGGTTCCTAAAAGAATAGGTTAGGAGCTGCTAATTTAGTTGTAACACTTTTACCCCAGTCATTATCCCTTCTTTCTGAGTTTTCAATGGAAAATGTTCCCAAAATGTTTCAGTTCACTCATCAGTCTTCTAGAACACTTAGACAATATATATTCCTACAAATGCTATACTTTTCTTCCTAACTAACTTAAAAAAAAATCAAGTTCATGAGTACACAGCACAAAATCTTAAGTGTTACGACGTACCTGAAGTCCCCCATTTTTGAAAAGCCAGTTATGTTTAAAGCCTTGCTACTCCACGCTCCCACTATGTAAAATAAAGTGTGGGTGAAGTTTTTTCTCCATTCTCACTCTAATTCCTTTCCCCACAGATACACTGCACTGTTTTCAAGAAATCTTCAATTTTTTTCTTGCCTTAATCTGACCTCTTTGTTTCATTTGACTTCTTTTTACCTCATTCTGCAAGACCAAGTAACCATCATATCCCTTTCTATTAATTACTAGGCCCACCATTAGGCTGTATCCTAGGGGGGAAAAAATCCCAAAAACAAACTATTAGTGGGAGGGAATTGGTGCCTTCTGTAAAAAAATGTTTTGCTTCAGAGTTAATACAAATATCACTGCTTTGTCATAAAGCTCCATCCTACTGCAAAATTACTGTAAGGTACCTTACATCTTTCCAAAGACTCAAATTAACTTCGTAATATAGAACATGCACTTATTTAATCATTTATCTTCCCCTCTCTAAATCCCTACCTCTAATGGCTACCAGTCTTGCACATAAAGTGTAGTATTGTGCCTCAAAAATGGTTTACAGTGGTGGAGTCTATACACAAACCACTTAGCCTGGGTTATGTGACTATTATTACTAGCATCAGTTCCAAATTACAGATATTACAAAATACAAAGCTTTCACCAGTGGACCAAAGAATTTTTTAATATGAAGCCTCTAATTTTTTTCCACCAACTTTTCAACTGCCTACAATTAGTATTACTTACAAGAAACAATAAACATTCCCTTGAGCAGAAGCCTGATAGTACAAACACAACCCACCTCAAAATATTTCCTTAATCTGAAAACAATTAAAAAGAAACTTCAGTTTGGGTAAGTATTCAGCAAGTAGTAAAGTCCATCAAAGACATTTGTTTTCTTCAAGTTCTACTATTCTTCCAGTTCACCTAGGCTAATTTAAATGCAATGGAAACTGAGAAAGCAATTTATCAATACCACTTTTGGGGTTACTATTTTTATGTACCTATGTATTACCTGATGAATGACTCAAAAATTCATAGAAAAATATCTAAAACTCAGTCTATTAATAATGTCACATTAACAAAACCCTGTTTCCTCAATGAGAATTATTTCTGTGTTTGAAAGAAAAAAAAATATTAGGAATAATTCCATGCCCTGAAATGAATATGGTGATGTGAGGTCAGATTATTTCCAACCTCAACCGCCCAGAACATTATTTATAAACCAGGAAGAAAAAAAAAATGCTTGAGTTTCAGAAATGTCACAAAGCCTAATGTACTTTGCTTCCAAGCATATTAGAAAAAGTGTAAGACATTTCTGACTGAAATATATGACAAAATCAACTGCCAGTTGGACACACCAGTTATTCAGAAGGGTATTCTATTCCGGAGGTATTCTATTCCAACCCTTACTTGATATACTTATTACAGAGTAAAATGATTTGCATTCATAAAAAGGAACCTGAACCATTAAAAAAAAGGCTTATGTTAATTTAAGCATTTTTACAAACTTTTTCCTTAAAATTTAAAACACAAAGTTGAATGCTTCAGTAATCTGGAAAATTCAGTAATACATCATACATAAATATTTAATACGTATGAGATGTTGTCAAATAAAACACTACCACGCTTCAGAGAGCTCCCTTTCTCATTGCTCTTTAGCTATATAATGCTGTTCCTTAAGCCTCATACTCCCTCGCTGAAGGCAGTCTTCTCTTGGTAAATCCCGGGACACTGAGGCAGAAAGACTAGTACCAGACTCTTCTCTCACTATTTTGCTAAAACCAACTGGTGACAAACAGGAATGGTGTGACCTCTGGTGCCAGAAACTCTGTCTGACTGATCATGGGAAGCCTATATTCAGATTTTATATAAAATTTATTGTAATTTTTGAAGATCACGACTCTGGCCAAACAAAACATTTATGGTGCAGATTTGGTCCAAATTATCACATATTTGCAAAGTCTTTTAAGTTAGGAAAAAATGAACCTGTATTGTATTTGAAGAATACAGAAATACAAAGACATAGGGTCTGAGGATAAAACTTAATCCTATTTCAATCTAAAAATAACTTTCTTAATTTACAAAATTAAATATTCATTTGTTCAAAGTTTTATTTTTTGCTCCATCACTAATTAACAATTTTTTTCTCAATTAATTACTTTGAATTTCCTATGCAAGCAAATATTCCTAAGTCGTGATTCCTTTTAAAAAATATATTTCATAGAAACTTAAAATCAGATAGCAATTAAAAACTTTTAAGAAATACATCTGACAATTCATCAAAAAAAAAAAAAGAGAACCCACAAATAGTCATGAGGTTGAATTCATAGCAGCCTCACCTGAACTTTCATGGGCAGTCAAATATTTCATCCATTTCTTTTTCCCCAGAGAAAAGAAGCATTCAGAAGAAAAGCAAGTCAGATGATAGTCTAACTCCTCTAACCTTTATGCAACTAATGGGAAAAATGTTAAACAGAGATTATAAAAAATACAGAAAATACTTACCTGGACTTGAAGACTCAACAGATGGCTGAAGGGGGAAGAAGAGAAGAAAAATTAGCATCTTTGTGTTGTTAAACTTTACAAACATTACAGGATTTATTCAATGACTAATATGACAACACCAACCACAGCAAGTTTTAATGTCTGAATTATCTAAGACACACTAAAACTTCCCATATAATCCTTTCACGGACCTATTTAGTTAAACACAGAAAAAATCCAAAACACTCCCGAATCTAGAAACAAAGACAACAATATGGAATTAATTCAGATTTTAAAGGCAAATATGGGTCTCATAACATGTGGTTTAAGAGATGATTTTAGATCTTGGCATTTTCTGAAATATTCTCTCCTATCAATACAAGGTAAACTACATACAAGATTTGCTATCAAGCTGGTCTCTGGCATAAAATGTGTTTTTGAGAGAGGCAAAAACCATTTAAGGCACTATTTTAAATATGAATTATATTGTAAAAAAGGAACAGAAAAAATTAAAATGTTACTTAAGCACTAAACAGTATGTTGGTAATTTTATGAACAGACAACATACTTCTAAACTATCACAGAATTAGCAACATTCCAAGCTAAAAAGAGGTTAAATTATGTGGTGGAAGATCACAAACAAACATTCCCAATTATAACGCTCCTTTCTAATCTACCATTCTACCTCTCATAAATTTACCCAAAAGATCTGGAAAATTTAAAGATTGTTAGCAACTTACTTTCATAGTATCACCACTTGACAATTTATGGCTGTTTTATCTTAATTCAGTTAATTTGCAATTATAAACAAGTCACCTATCAACAAAATCCTATAAAACAAATTGCAAAAAACTAAAAGATGCTTCAAATGACAAACTTTATAACTAAAACCTTAACTAGTCATTTCAGGGCCATCTATTTCATACTCCTTATAAGTCAGAGATGCTGCAAGGCCAAAACCACAAGCAAAAATAGGCAGGGATATCCTAATACAGACAGTCCCTAACTTATGATGGTTTGACTTAAGATTTTTCAATGGTGCTAAAGCAGTATGCATTCATAGAATGTTAGGAACTATACTTCAATTTTTGAATTTTAATCTTTTCCCGGGCTTGGGATAGGCAGTATGATACTCTCTTGGGAAGCGGCACTGAGACACTGCTTCCATTCAGCCACATCACCACCAGAATAAACAACCAATATGCTTACAACCATTGTGTAACCATACAAACATTCTGTCTTTACTTTCAATCCAGTACTCAATAATTACATAAGATATTCAACACTTAACTATAAAATAGGTTTTGTGTTAGATGATTGCTCAAATGTAGGCTAATCTAAGTTTCTGAGCATATTCAAGGTAAGCTACACTAAACTATGTTTGGTAAGTTAGGTGTATTAAATCCATTTTCAATTTATATTTTCACCTTATGGTGGAATTATTGGCATGTAACCCCACTGTAAACTGAGGAAGATAACTTTTTTTCTTCTTTCTAAGTAATGGGGCAGAGAGGCAAGAAAATAAAACAGAAATGAGGAAAGAACCCAATTTTTCAAAAGCTAGGCATCCAACACAAATTCTTCTAGGGTGTTACAACTCTATTTTGAAAACTACATTATGCTTCTGTATTAAGTATGACATTCTAG
>JAVSCE010010503.1:0-63585 GCA_032199065.1 Smutsia gigantea
AAAACAAAAAACTGTGGAGTAACACAGACTTTCAATTTTGACCACGTTTTTATATACTTGGAACATGAAAAACTCTCATGAAAGCATTTCTTTTGTCACTGTAATACTGTATAGTGGAACACTGACATCTCGTTGCACGTCCAAGCCAAGTTGCCTTTGCTCCTATTGTTCTCAGTGTCTCTATTTTTAAAACTTGCTTCTTTATGTTTTTCTTCTTTGCAAATTGTGCCTTTGTTTCTTTCCTCATATTTGTTCTTGTTTTTTTGTATCTTACTTCTATTTCATGTAATTTAGAACATTAAAGCACACAGTATCCATTGAAACATCTAAAAAAGCAGGAATCATCACAGTGAAACTAATTTCTACTTTCCAGGGGAAGCTCTTGTACCAAAAAACAAAATTCTAAAGGTATAATTCTAAATGTGATTTTTATCCAGAAATACGAATGAATAAAAGCAGCAGACACTAAGCTTGACTAAATCTGTTAGGAAACGTTTTTGGTATGGAGTTTGATTTTGGGAAAGACATGTTTGTGTAGCACATTAAAAAAAAAGGAAAGAAATAAGGGAGTTGGCCAAGTAATTTATTTTTAATGAGGTAAAAGAATTACTTGACATATGTCAGTAAGGAAAGGTGTGCAATGAAGATCTTTTAGCATTGGAACAGTAAAAGTTAAGAGGAAAATTAAATGAGAACTCTTGAAATCTGAAGAAAAATAGGTTATTAGAAACATTTTAAATGGTAAGTGTGGATTTTACTATAACTGTATACTTTCATTATTTCCTTTTTTAGAAAGTAATCTTTTTATTTTGAGATAATTGTAGATATACATGCAGTTGTAAGAAATAATACAGAGATTCCCATATCCTTTACTCAGTTTCCTCCAACGGGAATATCTTACAAAACTGTAATACAGTATGTCAGGACCAAGATATTGACATTGTGTCTTGAAAGTCAAGATATAGAACATTTCCATTACCATAAGGATCCCTCATGTTGCCCTCTGAATAGACAACCACTTTCCTTCTGTCCCCATCTACCTTCAGCCCCTGACAACCACTAATCTGTTCTCCATTTCTATAGTTTTGATATTTCAGTAATGTTACATAAATGGAATCATACAGTATGTAACATTTTGGAATTGGCTTTTCTTGCTCAGCATGATCGAGTTGTGGTGTGCCAGTAGTTCCTTTTTACTGCTGAGCTGTTTTCCATGGTATAGCTGAACGACTGTTCAATCATTTATTTACTCATTGAATAATAGCTGGTTTGTTACTACCTTTTGGCTAATACAAAGAAAACTGCTGTAAACATTTGTGTAAAAGTTTTTGTGTGAACATGTATTCAGTTTTCTTGGATATATCCTAGGAGTGGAATTGCTGGGCATATGGTAACTGTGTGTGTAACTTTTTAAGGAACTGCCCAACTTGTTCTTAAAAGTGGCTGTATCATTTTACATTCCCACCAACAGTGTATGAGGGTTCCAGTTTCTCCAGATCCTCATGAGCATTTGCTGTTGTCACTGGTATTTTAGCCATTCTGATACATGTGTAGTAATATGTCATGTGGCTTTAATTTGCACTTCCCTGGTTGCTAATGATGTTAAACATCTTTTACAAACATCTATAAATGTGCTTATTTGCCATATATCTATCTACTTTATTGAATTGCCTCTTCATGCCTTTTGCCCATTTTCTGTTTGGATTTTTTTTAACTGTTAAGTTTTGAGAATTGTTTATTTGTTTTAGTATACTAGTCCTTTGTTAGATACATTTGTAGATAAGTTTCTTCCACTCTGTAGCTTGTCTTTTCACCCTCTTAACAGGGTCTTTTACAGATCAGAAGTTTTTAATTTTAATGAAGTCTAGTTTATCAATTTTTCCTTGCATGGCATGTGCTTTTACTGTCAATGCTAAGAATTCTTTGCCTAAACCTAGTTTTTGAGGATTTTTCCCTGTGTTTTTTTCCCCCTAAACATTTCATAGCTTTACTAAAATGTAAAAGTCTCATCCATTTTTAGCTGATTTTTGTAATTTTGTATAAGGAGTGAGACTTCAGAGTGTTCTTGTTTTTTTGCTTTCTCCAATGGATGTCCAGTTGTTAACAGTTCTATTTATTGAAAAAGCAGTTTTTCCTCTACTGAACCACTTTTGCACCTTAGTCAGAAATTACTTGGCTAAACTTGTGAGATTCTATTTCTACATTGTCTTTTCTGTTGCCCCATGAGTCTATCCCACTGCCAGTCTTGATTACTATAGCTATATAAAATAAGTCTTTTGATACTGGGTAGAATGATTCCTCCCACTTAATCTTATTTCTTAAAATAGTTTTAGCTAATTTAATTCCTTTGCTTTCCTTATAAATTTTAGAATAATCTTGTCTGTATCTACAAAATATCTTGCTGAGATTTTTATAGGAATTGCATTATCAGTTTTCAGATAATTGACATCTTTATACTTAATGAGTCTTCCAGTCCACTAATGTGGTCTGTCTCTCAATTTATTTAGCTCTCTTTCTATTTCTTCTCATCAGCACTGTGTGGTTTTTAGTGTACAAACTCAATGTATGTTTTGTAAGATTTACACCTGAAGTATTTCTTTTTTTTAAAAAGGGATTGTAAATGGTAATGTATTTTTAATTTTTGTGTTCAAGTGTTCATGGCTAGTAGATAGAAATACAATTAATGTTTGTATGTTTATCTTATATCTTTGTGATTTTGCTGAATTCACTTTACTACTATAGGGGTTTTTTGTAGAGGTAGTTTTTTGTAGCCTTGGAGTTTTCTATGTAGATGATAGTATTATCTGCAAATAGGTACAGTTTTAGTTTTTTTCCAAACTGTATGCTCTTTTTTTTTCATTTTCTTTCACTGGCTAGAATTTCCAGGATTATGTCAAATAAGACTGGTGAACCTGTATATCACTGCCTTGTTCCTGATCTTGGAGGGAAAGCATTCAATTGTTTGCCCATTAAGTGTAATGTTAGTTGTAGTTTTTTGCAGATACTCTTTACCAAGTTGTGGAAGTTCCCTTTCATTCCTAATTTCTGAGAGTTCTTTATGATGAAAGAGTGTTGAATATTATCCAGTGCTTTTACTGCATTGATTGATATGATAATGTGATTTTTCTTCTTTAGTCTGGTGGATTACATTGATGAATTTTTGAATACTGAAGGAGCCTGCCTCCTTGAAATAAACCTTAGTTGTTGTGTATTTTTATTTTTTATTTGTTATTTATTATAGTATCATTGATAACAATGTTATGAAGGTTTCATATGAACAACACTGTGGTTTCAACATTCACACATATTATAAAGTCCTCACCCCCCCATTGCATAGTAAGATACTATTGAGTCATTACTTGTCTTCTCTGTGCTGTACTGCCTTCTCTGTGACCTACCTATATTGTGATTGTGAATTACAGTGCCCCTTCATCCCCTTCCCTCTCCCACCCACCCTCCCCAACCCCACACCTTTGGTAACCACTAGTCTCTTCTTGGAGTCTGTGAGTCTCTCTTTTGTTCCTTCAGTTTTGCTTTGCTTTTATATTCCACAAATGAGTGAAGTCATTTGGTCCTTGTCTTCCTCCACCTGGGTTATTTCACTGAGCATGATACCCTCTAGCTCCATCTATGTTGTTGCAAAGAGTAGGATTTGTTTTCTTTTTATGGCTGAATAATATTCCATTGTGAATATGTACCATCTTTATCCATTCATCCATTGATGAACACTTAGGTTGCTTCCATATCTTGGCTATTGTAAATAGTGCTGCAATAAACATAGGGTGCGTATGTCTTTTTGAATCAGGGATCTTGTTTTCTTCGGGTAAATTGCTAGGAGTGGAATACTGGGTCAAATGGGCTTTCTGTTTTTAGTGTTTTGAGGAAGCTCTAAATTGCTTTCCGCAATGGTTGAATCAATTTACATTCCCACCAATAATGTAGGAAGGTTCCCCTTTCTATACATCCTTGCCAGCATTTGTTGTTTCTTGTCTTTTGGATGTTGGCCAATCTAACTGGTGTGAGGTGATATAATCTCATTGTGGTTTTAATTTGCATTTCCCTGATGATTAGTGATATGGAGCATCTTTTCATGTGCTTATTGGTCATCTGAAATTCTTCTTTGGAGAAGTGTCTGTTCAGATTCTCCGCCCATTTATTAATTGGGTTATTTGTTTTTTGGGTGTTGAGGTGTGTGAGTTCTTTATACATTTTGGATGTTAACCCCTTATCAGATAAGTCATTCACTAATATATTCTCCCATACTGTAGGATGCCTTTTTGTTCTGCTGATGGTGTCCTTTGCTGTACAGAAGCTTTTTAGTTTGATGTAGTCTGACATGTTCATTTTTTATTTTGTTTCCCTTGCCTGAGGAGATGTGTTCGGGAAAAAGTTGCTCATGTTTATATTCAAGAGATCTTGCCTGTGTTTTCTTTTATGAGTTTTATGGTTTTGTGACTTACATTCAGGTCTTTGACCCATTTCGAGTTTACTTTTGTGTATGGAGTTAGCCAGTAATACAGTTTCATTTACTTACATGTAGCTGTCCTGTTTTGCCAACACCAGTTGTTGAAGAGGCTGTCATTTCCCCATTGTATATCCAAGGCTCCTTTATCATATATTAATTGACCATATATGCTTGGGTTTATATCTGGGCTCTTTATTCTGTTGCATTGATCTATGGGTCTGTTCTTGTTCCAGTATCAAACTGTTGTGATAACTGTGGCTTTGTAGTAGAGCTTGAAGTTAGGGAGGGTAATCCCCGCAGCTTTGTTCTTCCTTCTCAAAATTGCTTTGGCTATTTGGTGTCTTTTGTGGTTCCATATGAATTTTAGAACAATTTGTTCTAGTTTGTTGAAGAATGCTGTTGGTATTTTGATAGGGATTACACTGAATCTGTAAATTGCTTTGGGCAGGATGGCCATTTTGACAATATTAATTCTCCCTGTTCATGAGCATGGGATGTATTTCCATTTATTGGTGTCTTCTTAATTTCTCTCATGAGTGTCCTGCAGTTTTCAGGGTATAGGTCTTTCACCTCTTTGATTAGGTTTATTTGTAGGTATTTTATTTTTTTTGATGTAATTGTAAATTGGATTGTTTTCTTGATTTCTCTTTCTGCTAGTTCATTGTTAGTTCATAGGAATGCAACAGATTTCCTTGTATTAATCTTGTATACTGCAGCTTTGCTGAATTCAGTTATTAGTTCTAATAGTTTTTTGGTGGAGTCATTAGGGTTTTCTATGTATAATATGTCATCTGCAAACAGTGACAGCTTAACTTCTTCCTTGCCAATTTGGATGCTTCTTATTTCCTTGTGTGTCTGATTGTTGTGGCTAGGACCTCTAGTATTATGTTGAATAAAGGTGGTGAGAGTGGGCATCCTTGTCTTGTTCCCGAACTTAGAGGAAAAGCTTTCAGCTTTTTGCTCTCAAGTGTGATGTTGGCTGTGGGTTTGTTGGATATGGCCTTTATTATATTGAGGTATTTGCCCTCTATACCCATTTTGTTGAGAGTTTTTATCATGAATGGATGTTGAATTTTGTCAAATGCTTTTTCAGCATCTATTGAGATAATCATGTCATTTTTGTCCTTCTTTTTGTTGATGTGGTGGATGATGTTGATGGATTCAAATATTGTACCATCCTTGCATCCCTGGAATAAATCCCACTTTGTCATGATGGGTAATCTTTTTGATGTTTTTTGAATTCAGTTTGCAAATATTTTGTTGAGTATTTTTGCTTGTATGTTCATCAGGGATATTGGTCTGTAATTTTCTTTTTTTGTGGTGTCTTTGTCTTGTTTTGGTATTAGAGTGGTGCTGGCCTCATAGAATGAGTTTGGAAGTATTTCCTCCTCTTCTACTTTTTGGAAAACTTTAAGGAGGATGGGTATTAGCTCTTCTTAAATGTTTGATAAAATTCAGCCATGAAGCCATCCAGTCTGGGACTTTTGTTCTTAGGTGACTTTTTGATTACCAGTTTGATTTCATTGCTGGTAATTGGTCTGTTCAGATTTTCTGTTTCTTTCTGGGTCAGTCTTGGAAGGTTGTATTTTTATAGAAAGTTGTTCTTTTCTTCTAGGTTGTCTAATTTGTTGGCATATCATTTTTCATAGTATTTTCTAATAAGTATGCTTGTTTGCATTTCTGTGGTGTCTGTCATGATTTTTCCTTTCTCATTTCTGATTCTGTTTAAGTGTGTAGACTCTCTTTTTTTCTTGAAAAAGTCTTACTAGGTGTTTATCTGTTTTGTTTATTTTCTCAAGGAACTAGCTCCTGGTTTCATTGATTCTTTCTATTGTTTCATTCTTCTCAATTTTATTAATTTCTCCTCTGATCTTTATTATGTCCCCCCCTCTACTGACTTTGGGTCTCATTTTGTTCTTCTTTTTCTGGTTTCATTTATTGTGAGTTTAGACTGTTCATTTGGGATTGTTCTTCTTTTTTGAGGTAAGCCTTTATTGCTATGTACTTTCTTCTTAGAACTGCCTTAGCTACCTCCCACATGTTTTGGGGTGTTGTTATTTTCATTTGTCTCCATATATTGCTTAATCTCTGTTTTTATTTGGTCATAGATCCATTGATTATTTAGGAGCATGTTGTTAAGCTTCCATGTGTTTGTGGGCTTTAGTTTTCTTTGCATAATTTATTTCTAGTTTCATGCCTTTGTGGTCTGAGAAACTGGTTGATACCATTTCAGTTCTTCTGAATTTATTGAGGTTCTTTTTGTGGTCTGAATGTGATCTATTCTGGAAAATATTCCATGTGCACTTGAGAGGAATTTGTGTCCTGCTGCTTTTGGCTAGAGTGTTCTGTATATGTCTATTAGTTCTGTCTATTCTCATGTGTTGTGCAGTGTCTCTGTCTCCTTATTTTGTGTCTGGTTGTTCTGTCTTTTAGTGTGAGTGCTATGTTGCAGTCTCCTAAAATGAATGCATTGCATTTTATTTCCGTCTTTAATTCTGTTATCTGTTAGTATTTGTTTCACATATGTAGTTGCTCCTATATTGGGTGCTTAGATATTAATAATGGTTATATCCACTTGTTGGACTGACCCCTTTATTATTATGTAATGTCCTTCTTTGTCTCTTGTTATTTCCTTTTTTTGAAATCTGTGTTTGATATAAGTACTGCTATTTCTGCCTTTTTCTTCCTATTATTTGCATGAGATATCTTTTTCCATCCCTTCACTCTCAGTCTGTGTATGTATTTGGCTTTGAAATGAGTCTCTTATAGGCAGCCTATAGATGGGTTTTGTTTTTTTATCCATTCTGCCATTCTGTGTCTTTTGATTGGTGCATTCAGGCCATTTACATTTAGGGTGATTATCAATACACATGTACTCATTGCCATTGTAGGCTTTAGATTTGTGGCTCAAGGATAGCTTCCTTACTATCTAACAGTCGTTTTAAATCTTATTACTCTATATCAGACACAATCTGAAGGTTTTTTTTCCCCTCCTCTTCTTCTTATTCCTCCTCCACACTTTATATTTTGGGTGTCATTCTGTATTCTTTGTGTATGCCATGACTAACTTTGTGAGTAGTTGATTTAATTTTGTGTTTGCTAAGTAATTAATTGGTGTACTATTTTTACTGTTGTTTTATTTTCTCTGGTAACAGCCCTTTAGTCTTAGAAGCATTTCCATCTAGAGCAGTCTCTTTAAAATATCTTGCAGAAATTGTCTCGTGGTGGTGATTCAACTTTTGCTTATCCAAAAATTGTTTAACCCTGCTTCAAATTTAAATGATAATCTGCTAGGTAGAATATTGTTGGTTGGAGGTCCTTCTGTTTCTTTGTTTTAAATATATCATGCCACTCCTTTCTGGTCTGTAAGGTTTCTGCTGAGAAGTTTGTTGATAGTCTTATGGGGTTTCCTTTGTAAGTGATTTTTTTTTGTCTCTCTTGCCGCTTTCAGTATTCTCTCCTTGTCCTTAATCTTTGCCATTTTAATTATTATATGTCTTGGTGTTGTCTTCCTTGTTTTGTGGTTCTCTTCACTGACATGACCTGAGTAACTATTTCCTAACCCCAGATTGTGGAAGTTTTCAACATTTTCTCAAAGAGATTTTCTATCCCTTTGTCTCCCTCTTCTTCTGGTATCCCTATAATGCAAATATTGTTCCATTTGGATTGGTCGCACAGCTCTCTTATTATTCTTTCATTCCTAGAGATCTTTTCTTCTGTCTGTTCCTCGGCTTCTTTGTTTTCCTGTTCTGTAATTTCTGTTTCATTTACTGTCTCCTCCACCTCATCTAATCTACTTTTAAAAACCTCCATTGTATGTTTCATTTCATATACTGTATTTTCCAAAATTTCTCTCTCTTTCTTGAAGTCCTCCCCGAGATCTTGAATATTTTTCTGTAGCTCCATGAGCGTGTTTATGACTTTTATTTTGAACTCTATCAGGAAGATTGGTGATTTTAGTTTCACTAAACCCTCTTTCTGGCATTTTTCTTGAATTTTTGTTTGTACCAAATTCCTCTGTCTCTTCATTTTTTTGTGTGTGTTTCTTATGGGATAATAGATTTGTGTAGGAGGCACCCACTAGTACTCAGAAGCTCAGTTTCCTGTGTGGGAGCCCCAGCTCTTGGCATGTAGTGGGTGCAGCACCTGTATGCCTTGCTTGTGGTATTCTGCTCTGGCCTGCTTCAGTGGTGGGGTGCAGGTCAGAGGGATCAGTGCCTGCCAGAAGGAAAGAGCTATCTGTGCTGGGCTGTGCATGCAGCTCCCTGGCTGGCCCAAAATAATTCTGAGAAGGCTGGGAGTTCTCCCCCTGCCTGCTTGGGAGTAAAGTTTGATTTTACTGCCAGCCAGGATGCTGTGCACTGCTGTGGGGAGTCTCTGGGCTGTGTTGCCAGCAAGGGGTATGGAGTGTCTGAAGCTCCTGAGGTCTCCCAAAGTGTTGGGCTGAGGGTGGGCTAGGGAGGTATTGTCCACCTAACCTTTTTCCCAAACAGAGAACACTGTGCACTCCTTGCCCCTCTGACATCCCTCTCACTGCTGGGAAGTCTTTCAAACTGTCCACTCTGCTTCTTTACTAGGGGGCTTGTAAGTGTGCCTGTTCTCCACAGGATCTCAGCCTCCCTGAGTGTTCTGCTGGTCTCTGTTGTCCAGCCCTACCAGTCACTGGGGCACTGTGCAGTGTGGGCTTGTGTTCCCAGTGAAGATTTCCAGGGCCAGGTGTTCAGGGTCCTGGGCTTCTACTCTCTCCTCACTTTGTTCCACTTCCTCCCCAGTGTGGGCTGGGTTGGTCGGAGGGCTTGGGTCCTGCCGGATTGTGGCTTTGTCACTTTACCCTTTTCTGTAAGGTCTTTTCCTCTTCCCCAGATGTAGGCAGTCAGTTCTGCAGTCTTGAAGTTGAATTCAGGCCTAGTTGTATTTGCTGTGTTTTCGTGTTCTTTGTGATCTTGGGAGGAGGTTTTTGCCTTGCCTTCCTACACTACCATCTTTTTCTCCCAGAATGTTTTGTATATTTTTATATGCCTCTGAATTCTGTTTGCCAATACAGATCTTCCTTGATTTACAATGGGGCTATGTCCTGATAAACCTATAATAAGTTGAAATATCCTAAGTTGAAAATGCTTTATTACACCTAACATACCAAACATCATAGCTTCACCTAGCCTACCTTACACATGATCAGAACACTTACATTTCCCTACATTTGGGGAAATCATCTAACACAGAGCCTATTTTATAATAAAATGTTGAATATCTCATTGTAATTTATTGAATACTGTGCTGAAAGTGAAAAACTGAATGGTTGTCAGTGTATCTAGGTTGTTTACCCTGGTGATAGTGTGGCTAACTGGGAGCTGTGGCTTCCTGCTGCTCAGCATCATGAGAGTATCGTACTGAATATTGCTAGCCTGGGAAAAAAATCAAAATTCAAAATTTGAAGTATGGTTTCTACTAAATGCATATGCATTTATCACCATCATAAGGTAAAAATTTGAAGTCAAACGATCATAAGTCAGGTACCATCTGTAGTTTCCTAGGGATGTTTGTGTTTATATTTATGAGGAATGTTGGTCTGTAGTTTTATGAATTTATTTTTTATTGTCCTTGCTTTTGATGATAAGGTAATACTAGCTTCATAAAATGAATTAGGAAGTGTTCCCATACTCCTGTTTTCTGGAAGAGATTGTGGAATTGATCTTAATTCTGCTTTAAATATTTTGTAGATTTCTCCAATGAGAACATTTCGGGTCAGAGATTTTTTTATGGGAGATTTTAAATTACAAAATCAATTTTCTTTGTAGAAGTTACTATTTCATATTGGGTGAAGTGTGATAGTTAATGATTTTCTAGGAATTTATTTTAATTAAGCTGCTGAAGAAGCTGTCATCTCCCCATTGTATATCCAAGGCTCCTGTATCATATATTAATTGACTGTATATGTTTGGGTTAATGTTTGGCTTTTATATTCTGTTCCACTGGTCTGTGGGTCTGTTTTTGTGCCAATACCAAATTGTCTTGATTATTGTGGCTTTGTAGTAGAGCTTGAAGTCAGGGAGCGTAATTTCCCCTGTTTTATTCCTCCTTCTAGGAATTGCTTTGCGTATTCAGGGTCTTTTGTGATTCCATATGAATTTTAGAATTTTGTTCCAGTTCACTGAAGAAAGCTATTGGTATTTTGATAGGGATTGAATTGAATCTGTAGATTGCTTTAGGTAGTATAGCCATTTTGACAATATTTATTCTTCCTAGCCAAGAGCATGGGATGAATTTCCATTTGTTAGTGTCCTCTTTAATTTCTCTTAGGAGTGCCTTGTAGTTTTCAGGGTATAGGGCTTTCATTTCCTTCGTTAGGTTTATTCCTAGGTATTTTATTCTTTTTGATGCTAGTGTGAATGGAATTGTTTTCCTGATTTCTCTTTCTGTTAGTTCATCAGTAGTGTATAGAAAACAACATATTTCTGTGTGTTAATTTTGTAACCTGCAACTTTGCTGAATTCAGATATTAGTTGTAGTAGTTTTGGAGTGGAGTCTTTAGGGTTTTTTATGTACGATATCATGTCATATGCAACTAGTGACAATTTGACTTCTTCTTTACTAATTTGGATGCCTTGTATTTCTTTGTTTTGTCTGATTGCCATGGCTAGGACCTCCAGTACTATGTTGAATAACAGTGGAGAGAGTGGGCATCCCTGTCTTGTTCCCGATCTTAGATGAAAAGCTTTCAGCTTCTTGCTGTTAAGTATGATGTTAGCTGTGGGTTTGTCATATATGGCCTTTATGATGTTGAGGTACCTGCCCTCTATACACATTTTATTGAGAGTTTTTATCATGAATGGATATTGAATTTTGTCAAATGCTTTTTCAGCATCTATGGAGATGATCATGTGGTTTTTGTTCTTCTTTTTGTTGATGTGGTGGATGATGTTGATGGATTTTCGAATGTTGTACCATTCTTGCATCCCTGGGATGAATCCCACTTGGTCATGGTGTATGATACTCTTGATGTATTTTTGAATTCGGTTTGCTAATGTTTTGTTGAGTATTTTTGCATCTGTGTTCATCAGGGATATTTGTCTGTAATTTTCTATTTTGGTGATGTCTTTGCCAGGTTTTCGTATTAGAGTGATGCTGGCTTCACAGAATGAGTTTGGAAGTATTCCCTCCTCTTCTATTTTTTGGAAAACTTCAAGGCTAATGGGTATTATTTCTTCTCTATATGTCTGATAAAATTCAGAGGTGAATTCTTCTGGCCCGGGGGTTTTGTTCTTGGGTAGTTTTTTGATTACCAATTCAATTTCATTGCTTGTGATTGGTCTGTTTAGGTTTTATGTTTCTTGCTTGGTCAGTCTTGGAAGGTTGTATTTTTCTAAGAAGTTGTCCAATTTTTCTAGGTTTTCCAGCTTGTTAGTGTATAGATTTTCATAGTATTCTCTTATAATTCTTTGTATTTCTGTGGGGTCCATTGTGATTTTTCTTTTCTCATTTCTGATTCTGTTTATGTATGTAGATTCTCTTTTTCTCTTAATGAGTCTGGCTAGGGGTTTATCTATTTTTTTTGTTTTTTCAAAGTACCAGCTCTTGGTTTCATTGATTTTTTTCTATTGTTTTATTCTTCTCAATTTTATTTATTTCTTCTCTGATATCTTTATTATTTCCCTCCTTCTGGTGACTTTGGGCCTCATTTGTTCTTCTTTTTCCAATTTCAGTAATTGTGTCTTTAAACTATTAATTTGGGATTGTTCTTCCTTCTTTAAATAGGCCTGGATTGCAATTTACTTTCCTCTTAGAACTGCTTTTGCTGCGTCCCACAGAAGTTGTGGCTTTGTGTTATTCTTGTCATTAGTCTCCATGTATTGTTTGATATCTGTTTTAATTTGGTCATTTATCCGTTGATTATTTAGGTGCATATTCTTAAGTCTCCATGTATTTGTGATCCTTTCTGTTTTCTTTGTACAATTTATTTCTAGTTTTATATCTTTGTGATCTGAGAAGTTGGTTTGTAGAATTTCAATATTTTTCAATTTACTGAGGTTCTTTTTGTGGCCTTGTATGTGGTCTATTCTGAAAAATGTTCCATGCACTTGAGAAGAATGTGTATGGTGCTGCTTTTGGATGTAGAGTTCTGTAGATGTCTGTCTGTTAGGTCCATCTGTTCTAGTGTGTTGTTCAGTGCCTCTGTGTCTTTACTTATTTTCTGTGTGGTTGATCTGTTCTTTGGAGTGAGTGGTGTGTTGAAGTCTCCTAAAATGACTGCATTGCTTTCTATTTCCTCCTTTAATTCTGTTAGTGTTTGTTTCACATATGTCGGCGCTCCTGTGTTGGGTGCATTTATATTTATAATGGTTATATCCTCTTGTTGGACTGACCTCTTTATCTTTATGTAATGTCCTTCTTTATCTCTTGCTACTTTCTTCGTTTTGAAGTCTATTTTGTCTGATACAAGTACTGCAACACCTGTTTTTTTGTCCTTGTTGTTTGCATGAAATATCTTTTTCCATCCCTTCACGTTTAGTCTGTGTATATCTAAGCAGCTTATAGATGGGTCTTGCTTTTTTATCCATTTTATTACTCTGTGTCTTTTGATTGGTTCATTCAGTCCATTTACATTTAGGGTGATTATCGATAGACATGCATTTATTGCCATTGCTAGCTTTAGATTTGTGGTTACCAAAGGTTCAAGGGTTTAATCCCTCCCTCAGATTTAAATGATAATCGTGCTGGATACTATATTCCTGGTTCAAGGCCCTTCTGTTTCATTACGTTAAATATATCATGCCATTCTCTTCTGGCCTGTAAGGTTTCTGTTGAGAAGTCTGATGATAGTCTGATGGGTTTTCCTTTGTAGGTGATCTTTTTTCTCTCTCTAGCTGCCTTTAATACTCCGTCCTTATCTTTGATCTTTGCTATTTTAATTATTATGTGTCTTGGTGTTTTCTTCCTTGTGTCCATTGTGTTGGGAGATCTGTGGGCGTCCGTGGTCTGCGAAACTATTTCCTTCCCCAGCTTGGTGGAGGTTTCAGCAATTATTTCTTCAGAAACACTTTCTATCCCTTTTTCTCTCTCTTATTCTTCTGGTACTCCAATAATGCGAATTTTGTTCCGTTTGGATTGGTCACACAGTTCTTTTAATATTCTTTTATTCTTAGAAATCCTTTTATCTCTCTGTGCCTCAGCTTCTCTGTATTCCTGTTCTCTGATTTCTGTTCCATTAACAGTCTCTTGCACCTCGTCCATTCTCCTCTTAAGCCTGTTGATCGCTGTCTGAGTTCTACATTGTCTTTCCTCACTTCCTCCCTTAGCTCTTGCATATTTCTCTTTAGATCCATCAGCATTGTTATGACTTTTATTCTGAATTCTTTTTCAGGAAGATTGTATAAATCTATCCCATCAGGCCCTCTTTCTGGGATTGTCTTGGTAGTCTTTGTCTGTATCATATTCCTCTGTCTTTTTGTGGTGATAGAAGTGGTCGCTGATAGGTACAACGTGTTTCAGCTGGGAGAACAAAGTCCCTTCCTGCTTGTTGTTCTCCTTGCCCTTCTCCAGGGCCTGAACTGGTTTCTCGCACACTGGGTGGCAGTCTCTGGGAGTATCCCCGGAGCTGCCTGTGCAGCGTCGCCCTCAGCCTAGCCTATAGCAGTGCTGGGGTTTGAAGTCCCCCTGGGTATACCTTCTGGTTCTCTTGTGCTTTCCGTCCCTTGTTGTGGGTTCTGGGGACCTTCCCGCTTAGCTGTGCGCCTCCCAGAAAGTAGATGCTGTGAGGATGCTGTCGGTGGGGCTGCTCCTCTACTGTTCCGCAGCAGTGGAGGCTCCTGGACCCTTTGCGGCACTGTCCGGGCTTAGGGGGTAGGGGGAACGAATGGCTGCCTGCTCATCACTGTGTGAAGCCTCGGCGCAGCTGCTTTGCCCGGCTGCTGGCCACGGGGTCCAAAATTCCCCAAGACTCCCAGCCTGCTGGGCTGAGTTTGCTGGGACAATTTTGTTCCGCTGTTGGGCCCTTGTCTCTTTAAGACTTTAACCAAACAAAAAAAAGAAAATAAAAAAAACCAAAGAAAGCAAAAAAAACCAAAGCAAAACAACAACAACAATAAAAAATATGGCACCCGTTTTTCTTCTGTCCCAGGGAGCTGGCTGAGGGGACCCGCCTGTTGTCTCCAACTCAGATCCTGCACTTCTGTTTCTTTAATCTCCGATACACCACGCAATGTGTGTCAGTGCTCCTGGTGCAGATCTCCAGGCCTGGTTATTTGGCGGGCCTGTGCTTCCACTCCCTCCCCACTCTGAATCTTTTCCTCCCGCTGGCGCGCTGGGGTGGGGGAGTGTTTGGGCCCGCCGGATCACGGCTTTGTATATTACCCCTTTCATGAGGCACTGAGTTCTTGCAGGTGTAGCTGTAGCCTGGTTGTTGTTCTTTATCTCCTGGTCTCTTTTTTAGGAATAGTTATATTTGTTGTATTTTCACAAATATTTATGGTTTTGGGAGGAGATTTCCGCTGCCCTGCTCATGCCGCCATCTTCCCAGAAGTCCGTTCCCTTTAATTCTTGAAGGATATTTCTGTTGGGTGTAGGAGTCTGGTTGGACAGTTTCTTTTCTTTCAGTACTTGAAAAATTTCTTTCTGGCTTCCATGGTTTTTGATGAGAAATTTGCTGTCACACAAGTTGTTTTTCCGCTGTAGGAAAGGTTACATTTTTGTGAGGCTAATTCAAGATTTTTTTCTTTGTCTTTAGTTTTCAGAAATTTAAATACGATGCGTCTTGGCATGGACTTCTTTGGGTTTATCCTATGTGGTGTTTTCTGAGCTTCTTGAATCTATAGGTTTATGTCCCCTGCCACATTTGGGAAGTTTTCAGCCATTATTTCTTCAAGCAGTTTACCAGCTCACCTCACTCTGGTGACATGAACATTAGATCTTTTATATATAGCCCAACTGTCCCTGAGGCTCTATTCATTTTTTTCAGTTTATTTTCTCATACTGTTCAGATAATATAATTTCAATTGATCTTTTATATATAGTCCAACTGTCCCTGAGGCTCTATTCATTTTTTTCAGTTTATTTTCTCATACTGTTCAGATAATATAACTTCATTTATTCTATCTTTAAGTTCACTGATTCTTTTCCTCTATCCCTTTCATGTTTCTTCTGAGCCCATCCACTGAGTTTTTTTTATTTCAGCTATAAACTTTCTCAATTCTAAGCTCTCTGGTTATCTTTCTCTCTCTCTCTTTTTTTTTTTTGCTGAGGCTCTTATTCTTTTTGTTTGAAGTGTGTTCATTATTTTTTTTTGAACCATTTTTATGACCAGTTTAAAATCTTCATCAGATAATTCTGACATCTTTTGTCATCTTGGTTTTGGGAGCTAATGATTGTTCCTTTTTGTTAGTTTGACAACTTTCTGGTTCTTGGTATGAAAAATGATTTTCAGTTGAATCCTGTACATTTTCATACTGCATTATGAGACTCTGGCTGTCATTTAAACCTACTCTTTTATCTGGCTTTCTTTGACACTACTCTGGCAGGAGAAGGTGTGGCTAACTCCTTCATTACTGTTAGGTGGAAGTAGATGTTCATGTTCCCTACTTGGCCTCTGTTGGCACCTGAGAGGGGCTCCTTATTACTGCTGGAGATGGGAATTTTGGCTCCATACACCATCTCTACTGACACCATAGTGTGGGAGAGGGATTGAAACCATCTGGCAGGGATGAGAGTCCCAGCTTTCTTCTTCTATGACAGAGATTTCTGACATCCTGACTGTGGTATTGGGTGCTTTGTTAATCACCTCGTGAGAGTGGAAGTCTAGGTTGCTCTCCACCTGGTGTGGGTGTGGATGGAACTGGACCACTGCTTTTTCTGTGGTTTATCTGGAATAGAATAGTGATTGTGTCAGTGTTTTCTGTCTTGGTAGGCTTTTTCTTTAGTCATCTTTAGGCTAGAGAGAGCAGGTTTTTTTTTTTTTTTTTGTGCTTGCACCAGTTTGTGTTTCTGGGTTGCCATTCTCTTAAGTTCCAAATCTGAAATAAGAGGCAAAAAGAAAAACCAGGAAACTTACACCATATAGTTGTTTTGGTCCCACAGTCCCATGCCAGGCTGCCTTCTTTCTACCTCTCAGATTTTCTTAGTTTATTTTATATGTAATGTCTAGAGTTTTTAGTTATACTTAGGGGGAGGAATAGGAAAAACTATGTCTGCTCCATTTTCCCATAAGGGGAAGTTCCATTCAATTCCTTTTCATTTCAGATTATTTTTCTTTTTACAAATATGGTACATGCTTATTAGTAATAATAAAATCAAGTAGTACAGAAGAGCAAAAAGATGACACAAATACATATGAGGCAAAAATCTGTTGCTGAAAAATAACCATAGTTAACTTTAGATGAGCATCATTTCAGATGAACATCACTTCCCACAATTATACAAATAAGAGGGTGAGTAGAAGAAAATAATTTTCATAAAAATTGTATATACTATAATGTTATTTCTAACAAAAGTATTAAATTTAATCTTGAAGAGGAAACTGAAATGACAATCATTGAATTACTGAATTCAGGTCATTTTTTTCATCACAAGTGATAACTCATTTTTTAAAGATCTCTTAAACATAAGATAAAAAGTCAGTTTCTATATTTACAATAAAAAAAACTCACATTCAATTTTAGGCAGTAATTGATTTGTCACCATGGAAGAAAAGGAAAATTGGTGATTTTTTTTCTCAAAACTGTTTTATTGAGATATAATTCACATACCATACAATTCACCCATTTGAAGTATACAATTCAATAGTCTTTACTATATTATCCGGCTGTATAATTTCTCAAGAGAAAAATCCCAATATGTTGCTAGGGTTAGGCATTTGGCTGCTGGAGATTCATGTATGGGTTGAATATGTAGGGGTTTAACTGTCTATATTCAGTCTTTCAGTTACTCTCTTCCTTTCCAGTGCTTCCATTATTATTCTGAATCCATTAGCCTCCTGAATCCTGACATTGTTCATGGTTATGGCTGGGACTCTGATTCCCTTTTGGCAGATTTCATTGCCTTGGCAAATACTCCAGGCTCACTTTTGTATTATTCTGCTTCATCCTCAACTTCTGTTTATGAGCTTTTGTCTTTCAGAAATTTGTTGCTATTTCTTATAGCTGCAGGCTCTTTTCTTGTTCTTTTTGGAATAATGGGCTTATATCTTTCCTTTAATGGGGTCTCAGAAGGGAGGAAGATAAATGTCTGTGTTTGTGTCATCACATTGAAGTGGAATTATGGAAGCCAGAGTTACTTATGCTGGTTCAAGGTGTTACCCTCTAAAGTGAAGCCGGTATACATGAAATAGTAGATATTCACTAGGTCTTTAAAAAGTATAACTCTGAAGAAGACTTTGCATTCTGTTTTCATGTAATGTGATGACCCTCTTCCATTTATGTAGCTTTTTCGCTTTAGCCTAATTTTCCTCCCACATATTTTCTCTCAGTCTTTTCTCCCTTCCCTGTCTTACACTGCTAATCATTTCTTACCCAGTTGGCCTCAGGTCTCTCTGTCCATACTATCCTGTAGGAGTCTTGCAAACTTATTCATATATGGGTCCCAATATTTGCATTTCTTCTTTTTCTTTCATGTTTTGTGAAAAGTATATTTGTTTATGTGATTTTCCTTTAAACTTTATTATTCCCTATTTAATGTCACACTTATGAGTGTGTGACAGTTCCTAGGTGATTCACTTAAAATTGCCTTTTGTCAGTTGAATAACGTTTATGTAACAGGTACTTTATTTGTAAACTGTAATGGCTTTTAAGTATTTTAAAGTTTTATAAGTTCATTGTAAAAAATGTAACAATTTAGAAATATATAAGTAAAATTCCCTCTTTCCCATTCTAAATCACCCCTTCAAAGCATTACTAGTAGTTTGATGTGTAGATTTCTAGACTTTTTTCTATGCATATATAAGAATGTGTATATACATACATTCTCATGTACATACAGCCTTACAGTTTTTCTTTTTAAGTGGGAAGTACATATATATTTTGAAACACATCTTTTTTTCTACTTAATATAGAGACATATCAGATATCTCTATGTAAGTTGAAACTTCTAGGTCTACTTCATTCTTCATGACTGCAGAGTATTCTGTTGTATGGTGTTACATACACCTCTGTTGATGGACATTTAGATGGTCTCCTTCTTTTCCCTTCCCACATTTATCTTATAAACAATGCTGTATTCTTATAATACTTCTTTACATATTGATACTGGTATTTCTGTAGGATAGATTCTTAAAATGTGGGTTTGCTGAGTATAAGCTTTGTAAATTTAAAACTGATAGGTACAACCAATTCCTGCCCCATTCATTTTTCTTCCCAAATATCTTACTGCGGAAAATTAAAAACATACAAAACTCAAGAAAATAGTATAATAAATCCTTATATGTCCTTCTCACAGTCTTAAGAATTATCAACACGCAACAAATCTTCTATTGTCTAATTATGTCACTGCCTACCCCTCCATACATGCCTACCTTGGCTAATTTTGAAGTAAGTCCTAGACATCAGATCATTTGACCCAAAATGCTTCTTTATTTAATGCATTACTTCTGGGAAGTTATGTTGTGATTTACAAATATTTGCTTTATATGTAGGCTTCAAGAAACTTACTTATTGAGTGAATCAAAACTGACTATAGTGGGTCTCATCATTCTTTTTGTCAATAATTAGGCAGCATGACCAGTTTTCTAAGCTCATATCTGAAACTGTATGGTCAGCATATAAGATACAGTTTTTCTTTCCATTCTCTGAGGGGACAGTAGGAGGGAGGGAAACAGAAGAGGAAGAAGGACATTCAGCTCAACAAAAAGTTATCAAATGCTTAGGGTTTAAGACTAAATAACAACAAAAATGCTAGTTTGTCTCATTGAAAATTACCATTTGATCTTTCAGAAGATTTTGCCTACAGTTCCCAATTCCTGTGCCAAATTTAAGGAATACGCTTTAAGTATCAGGAAAGGACTTTTTTTTAACTCATAAATAAATTTTAACAAGAGTACTAAGCTTGGTAATGGTCAGTAAAAGCCTCATGGATCAATAGTCTCATTATTTTTTATGATCAGTATTAGAACTTCGCCTTAAGTTTTCCAGCTCCTTGCCTAATGTTGACTGGAGGAACCCAAGAATGTATTTTTGAGGATGCTGGTATATAATTATAATGGATTATTTAATAAGGTGTACTACATTTTTTACTGAAGATGAGCAAAATGTTGTCCTTAAAAATAATGACTCGGCTACTCTTCAGTCAGAAAAGACCATTCATGTGGAGTAGGTAAATTGGAAAAGTGGTTCTTGAATAATTCTGGAGGAAGAAAATATTTCTAAGGGCTTTATTTAGCTTGACCTTGTATATCAGTTGTACAATATGGGAGCCTGTGACCAGTACTTAGCAGTCTCTTTTCAATATACAGAGTTATGGCAGTTTATGAAGCTGGGAAAACTGCAGCCCAAAGGTATAGCAGATTTAAATTATCATTGTCCCAATTATCAAATTTGAACAGCATGACCTAAAATTTGCCCTTGTTAACCAGGCTTATTTAGGAAAGTCATAAATTTATTATAAATTAATTCTAAAAAAAATTCTCAGCTGTCCTTTTTGCTGTTTTATTTCCCATGTCACTATACAAATTTGGTCAGAGTTTTATTTTTTACTACCTGACAGTCTTTGACAAAGTAGGAGGACAAGTCCCATATTGCTTAGAGTCAGTTTTAAATTATAACAGTTTGTTGATAGGAGAAATAGAAATTTCTGAAGGTACTTGAGGCAGAGTTGAAAAGGTTTGATTTCATTACAGAAAATTACGAGAAAGAATTTGAAATTCCCTTGCTCCTCCTTGTTTTCCTAATTTGCTAGTCTTCTAAGGACATTCATGCATGGAGATGGCTTCTGGAATAGCTCTTTTAAGAGTTAAATGGAGGAGAAATCATTATCTATCTGGTGTGGAGAGTGGTTGGGACAGAAGAAGCAAGAGTACAGGGCAGGACTGATTGTGTTTTTGTGCCTAGTCTCCATCTAAGGCCTTAACAGGGCCTGACTCTGAAAGAAACCTTGATAAGTTTCCTAAATTCCAGGAACAAGTATCTCAGGAATGCAGGGAGGTCTTATCTCAAGGCCAGCCACCTGGACCAGATGCCCACAGGCGTATGTGACTTAAGTATTCGATTAATGTCCCATTGTATTGATCTGTGGGCAATACTTAAGTGATTGGATTGAGGTCCTTGATAAGGGTGAGAAGGGTATGTGAATCTACTCTGTAGGCAATTCATGTGTATATAAGCCATGCCAGAATAAAGCTTCTGGGCATTCTGCACCAGACAGTTTGCCCTCCTGTCGTCTTGTATATACAGCCCAACGCCTCCACTCAGGAACTGTTCCGACTCCTGCCTGCAGTTCCCGGCAATCTGGTCCAGAAGTGAAGAGAGGCTGCAAAATCCAGTTTGCTCTGCATCTGAATGATTTATTTCTGGGGCTGCCATTTTGCCCTGTTAGATTCTGTTCATCAAATAAAAATTTTAGAGAATGTTTCATTCAAGTTAGTATGTTGTCACTAAAGTAATTATTTGGTAGTATTCAGACCACTCATTTCTCCACTGCTCTAGGATGGGCTGCACCAGACCCTTTCTGTAGCATTCCTGTTCTCAGAGATAGACATAATAGAGAGCCAGACCTATTAAAAACAAGTAAATAAAAATTAAATCGACCCAGAAGCAAGTGAAAATAATGAGTGCAGCAAAATTCTTGAATGAGTTTTGCTTTCTTATATAGGATCCATAAGCTAAAGCAGCGTCATCCTGTCTGATGGAAAGTCAAGTGTCAGAGAACAAACTGCTGTTCATTATCTCCTTGAAGCTGAAACTGTGTAGCTGTATAGCTTTATCATTAGTTACTTGGGAAAATGAGGTTATAGGTTATGTACACAGTTGAGAGGCTTCTGTTAGCCTAACCTGTGTGAACTTTATAGTGAGATGTCTTAAAGATTACTAATTCACTAGGGAGGGTCCGGTATAGTCTAAATTAGATTAATTCTTCAAGTACGGTTTCTTTGTACATTTATACAGGTTGTAGAGTGCATAGCTGGGCCATATCTAATGTAGTGCCATTTATAGCTTAGATAATGTAGATTTATGTATTCATTAGGACAGTTTTCCAGCTGATGGTAGACAAGTATCTTTAAGAGGGGAAAGATACCATACAGGCAAGTGTAATCCTTATTTTTAAGTATTTAAAAATTTCTTACAAAGTGATGTCTTTCTTTAAGTTGTATTTATAGGTGTAATAATAATTTATTACAAAATAATAATTTTAGGTGCACTGTCTGTATATTTGATCACTCTTCCTGTATTTATTATTTCTCCCATATTTTCCTTAATACTGACAGATTTTTTTCTTTCTTCCCCTGGAGAAATTCGTTCTTCTTAAGTGAATTTGCTGTGAAAGTGTTTTTGACTTTTATTTTTGATGTGTTTTGTTTATTCACAACTTAGCAACTCTGAAGCCTTAATATGGATGTTTGTGCCATGTTGGATGACTCAATGCTTGGATCCAGTTAATAGCTCCATTGTATGTTGAATAAACCTCACATCTTTGTCAGAGGTTTGGGTATTACTCAGTTGTGATTCTCTCAGTATGTGGCCGGCTAGGATTCCAAGTTCATTTGTTATTGCTCAGTTTCCAGAAAGTTGCGCTGGGTAGCACCAGGCTTTTGATAGTATTCATTATCTGGAGCTGCTGTGTCTAATTAGGTTTGAAAGTTTTATTATTTGTTCTTTTTGCATCAAGATTTGTCACAGTTCAGGTGGGGTTGCTGTTTCACTTTTGCTACTTCAAGTCTTTTTGAGGTCTTTAGCCCCAGAGTTTATCAGCAAGCAGGCTCTCCTAATGGGGGCATCACCTACATTTGTTTGGATTTATATGGCACTTACAATATCAAAAGGAGTTTAAATTGGCCTTCCAGGTCACCAGGTTTTGAGGTCATCTTTAATAGTGGTTCTCAAATTGGAGTGTGGATCAGAAACATCTGGATGGCTTTTAATACAGATTGTGAGCTTTACCCCCCCGAGTTTCTAATTCAGTAGGTATGGAGTGGGGCTGATATTGCTGGCTTGGGTACCACACTCTGAGAAGCATGCTTGAAGATAAAATGACCTTATTCTCTAATTTGTAGTACTTAGCATCTGGCATGAAAGGAGGTAGGTTCAGGTCTTTGAGAAAACTATCAGAATATAGAATTCTTTTTTTCCAAAATGAAAAAGTATTTTGAAAATAACATATATAGTAAAAAATCCTAACTATAAGGAAAATTTAAAGGTAAAAGTAAAAACTACTTAAAAATCACATTATCAATACAGAAAAATAATTTTTGCAAACTTCAGTCCAGATATTTTTCTATGCTTTTATATAATTTCATATTCTTATTTAAAATGAGACCATTTACACCTGATATTGTGTAACCTATTTCTAAAATTCAGAAATATACAATTGGCACAGATACATAACAAATTACTGTTAGGTAGATTCCATAATTTACTTAACCAATGATAGCATAAACATTTAGATTGTTTTCCATTTTCTAGCAGTTACAGGTTCTTCTACTGCATCTTTGTACATATGTCTGATCATCTTATTATGAATCCCAAGAAATGGTACTGCTAAGTCAAAGGAGAGGTACATTTAAAATACTGACACATATTGCCAAATTGTCCTCCAGAAAGGTAGCATGAATTAATACTTCCACTGACTGCCTAAGCTTTGCCTGTATACTGAAGTGGTTTTAGAGATAGTAATTTCCTTTCATCTTATGGTAGAAAATGCTTTCTCTAAGATGGACCATGGTTCTTATTGGAGCAAATAAAAATTCTAATAGTTCTGGGATAGATAGAGGCCTTAGCTACACCCCCTTAAATTTCCTCATAGTTCTGGTAAGATTATTTAATCTGGTGAGGCTCAAAACATTGTCCCAGACATATCTTTATATTCATGATACAGAAAGGACCTTCTCAGATGATGATTGCAGTACTTGTCCTTAAGTTTTGTTGAAAGTTTCTGAAAAGGGCCTTTAACGCAGGATAGACTGTCAACATAGTACTTTGGGAGTCATCTGGTGACCAGCTGCTGAATAACTAAAACTATTTTGAAACTTTAGGGATTTTGTAAAAGAAAACATTTAAAATTAAAGTCTAACTGTCTTTGTAGGGATGTAATTTTTTTTTTGCTAATTGTCTGTGTTTTGATCATGTATTCCTATCAGTAAACAGTGAGCATACTCACCTGCTTTGAGTGTATTTATTTACAAATTATATGCATGTACTAAAATATTATATGTATTGTAAAACATAGGCAGTTAAAATAGAAATTTAAAAGGATGGGATTAGGATATAACAGTAAAATATTAAATCATTTTTTTCTATATCTCGGTAGAAACTGCTAGTGAATGCAGGGTTTATTTCTTAAGCACCATTTCCTATAGAGTACAAGGAGCTTCTTGATTTGAGATATACATCTGAACTGAACTTTTATACTTACTACAGCTTTAACAAGCCCATATACATATTTTGATAATTTGTTCCTGAACCTCATAATGCATTTTGTTTCTTAGCAACTACTTGTAATGAGAGTAATGGAGAGTGAGAAAGACGTGGGTATCATTTGTTCCTTTAGGTAGATTCTATTATTTAACACCACTGATAGAGCATATATTACATATATTCAGAACCATGGAGTTTATAAAAGGTATCACAGAAATCATATTGTCTTATTTCTCTTTTTTACCTGAATTTTAGTATAGTGTAGTGGTTAGGAGCTTAATTCCAGACTAGAATTAGACTACTTGGATTCAGTTTCTGGCTCTGTTACTTATTCACTGTGTGATCTTGGGTGCATTACTTTACCTTCTGTGCCTTACTTTCCTCATCTAAAATAGTAGCATCCGTCTAACGAGGTTACTGTGGGAAGTGATGTCTGTCTTGTAGGTAGTGCTTTAACTAATGTTTGTCGTTATTACTGCTGTTCATCCATTATTACTAAATTAACTTCAAAGTAATATAGAAAGGAAAATATAAGTTAAAACTTAAAAATCTAAAAATGAATTTATAAACCCAACACCAAATATTTTGATATTTTATGCAGGCAGAATGGCCTATCTTTCTGGCATTCTACTACTTGGGTTTGAACTCTGGCTTTATTGCTTAGTAGTTATGTCATGTCACCTTGATCAAATCAAATTATATTTGCCCACTTTACCCATCATTTAAATGAGTGATACTAATAGTGCCTATCTCATAAAATTGTTATAAAAATGAAATACATTGTTACATATATAGAGCTTAGAAGAATGCCTGGGTGTAATAAGTGATCAATAAAAACTGTATATTTTATTCTTTACAGGTATTCAAAAATGCATTTAATTTTTAAAATAAATTATTTTGTAAATTCTTTTCATGTCCTTATTTGGTTATATTTATAATTTTTAATGTCTGTGTTGTATTCTGTTATTTTGAAGTTCTGTGAACCCTGAACAACAATTACTTCACCTCTATTTTATAAATAAGGTGTTTTGTTTTGCTTGTCCCATTTTTGCTCAAAAAGAAAAGGTTATTCTTTTTGCAAACATTTCAAAAGTACAGTTTCTTTTGCATACATTTTGACATTAAAATACTATTTTAAACTTAAATGTGGAACACATTTCAAGTGATGATGTTGAACTTTAGGCCAAATGACCACATAAAATAATACCCAGAAATGAATTCATTGTTTCTATTATCTCATACAACTGTCAGCTTTTTTTTCTTGTATACCAGTTGCGCAGGCTTTTATGTTACTGGACTGTTTGTGAGCTTTTTCAGCCGTGTGCATGATACAGACCATCATCTGCATGTTTTCACGAGTTCCATGGTGTTGCTTTGGTCTGGGTTCCCTGTCTTTTGTGGCTCAGATTTTAATGTCTAAAACAAATATATGTATGATGCGAACCATTTTATTTCGTTACTGTTTGCTGAAATATTGGAATTTGTTGTGGTTTATGAGAAACCATGAAAACAAATACGTGAAAATGGCAAAACGAAAAGATCTAAACTGTGATCATTGTGTTGTGTATACTTCTTTTCTCCTTTAGTGTTAGAACCTGCTTTGGTGTCTCATAAATGTGTTGTATTTAGTAATTTGGGCCTCGCAATACTATATTTTGATAATAATACCTAGCGTGTTGCAATTTTAAGTCAATCTGTTAATTGATCCGAGTTCAGCTTTTAAAAAATTGTATTGTTTTTATATACTTGTTTCAATTTGAATTTGGTAAGGTGAGTATGAATCTGACTAAGCAGCTTAAGAATTGTAAAAATCAGAATTTTGTCTACAGAGTTGCACAAAATGGATTCTAATCTTTTATGTTTGTCTTTTCCAACGGGTTAATTTTGGGGATGGAAAAGTGCCTAAATTTACTTTCATTGTCTTTCGAGGTGTTCCTTTTTCATTTAATTGTTTGGTTTAAAGATATTTCTTGAACATTTACTCTGTCAATTGCTGTGTTAGTGATATAAAGATAAAACCAGGAGAACAGTTTATTAGGAATTTCTTTGGCAGTACACACCGATTCTTAAACTGAAAAATCGGGTTTGAGTAATTTTTCCATAATGTCAGATACTTTAGATTTCAAGGAAAACAACTGTTAACAAAATGTTAGAAATACGGGAAGTGAAATTAGTTGTATCATCCCTTTTTTTGTGTGTGGTAGGTTTTTCTGCTGGGGGTGGAGGTAGGGATGAAACAAAATTCTCCATATGCTGATAATTACTGAAGCTAGATGATAGGTGCATGCCGGGGATTCATTTAATCTATAACTTGAATCAAATGAAATATTGTTTTGGCAGATATTTGATCCAGTTTAGTATTTCTCAAAAATATATAGGTCTAATTTGAGGTGAATTTTTTTTTTTGCGATTTAGCATTTGATTTAGTTTGTATTTCAACAAACTTAATATTTAGTTCTAGATTAACTGAGTACTGACATGGGAAAATAGGTTATTAAAAACCGACATGGAAGTAGTATATTACTTACAATTAAGTCTGTTTTTTCATTTCAGTATACAGAATATGTTAAGATTTCTGCTGTTGTTTTTGAGATAATACATTTCCATTATGGAAATCTTCAAACATGCACAAATGTAGAGAGAGACTAGTGTAATGAATCCCTACCATGTACTTATCATCTATTTAACCAATAAAGGAAGGGTGAAGAGGGTCTGGCTTAATTTTGCTAGACTACAAATGTTCAGGGAGGCAGTGTAGGCTATCAGCTTGATGGCCTTTTCCATAGATAATAAGACATAAAATGATAGCTTTAAGAGCACTGCCCAGAGATAATTTTAAACTTAATAAAAGGCAGAGGTGGGCTGTAGTATCCTTGAGGCTCATTTCAGACTTTGTACTTCATATAAGAGAGTAAATTGAAGCCCAGAGAGGTGAAGTGAATTGCTTGAGATCACAATATGTAGTTAGTTGGAAAGTTTGGACTTAAATTAGATTCTCTTACCCAAATTTGGTGACTTTTCTCCTTAACTTTCACTGTTGGCAAAGTGTATTGTTTTGGCTATACTTTATATGGCTTTGAGCTTATGATAAATTTTCCTAGTGATGCTATACTGGAATGATTTCTTGAGAGTCCTTAAATTTGTGATTTTTTTAGTTAGTATTTTCCCTCCAGTCCTTCTCCCACTTAGTCCTCTTCTTATAAAAGATCCAAATCCTAGACCTTTTTATCCTTACCTTGCCTTTGTATTCTTCTATGTAGAGACCTCTTTTCATTAGCTTTCTTCCAACATTAAACTATAAAACATATAAACACTGAACTATAAAACGTATCTTCCAACACTGAGCTATAAAAAAAATAAACAGTGGAAGTTCTACTTCATGTCTAGCTGGAGTATCCTCCTTTTCTAAGGAGATCTGAGAAAAAAGGCAAATTTTTTTTGTCAGGACCACTCGGAGAGATAGCAAGAAACTGAGATAAATTTGTAAATAGTTCTTCATTCGCCCCTTCAGAAAATCTCCCTTACTGAGTTAGAGGACCAGACGAATGCCGCTTATTTAGCATGGGGAAGGATGAACCAGAGAAAGTGGTGGAGTGGTCGGTCAGTCGTGCCATTGGCCTCAGGCATGATGACTCCAGTCTGGGGATTTCCAGGAGAAGCTATTCATTTGACATTCTAGCTTCACCCTCCCATTCTTCTGAAGTCCCCTCCCTCAGTTGGAAGTCTCCCAGAAGCTTATCTGTCCTGTGACTCCCTGAGAAGTACTGTAGCCTGAAGTATATATGTACAGTACTAATTACTCCCTTTTGGCAAGTTCACTTTGCAATATAACCTTATTACCCCTTGATAAACTATCTGTTATGGGTGGTCTAAGGGAAAATTGCCTCTGGTTGCAGATTGGGCTAGTTGTCTCCTATGGCAATAGGGACCAAGGGATGCCTGGGAGATCTCTTCCTTTAGATCTTGACTATGTAGAACTGCGTATGGGTTGTGCCAGGTGGAGGGCCTGTGTGTACTGGAAATATCAAGATTTACTGGATAGGAAGATTTTTTTTTTAAAATTAGGACTTCGAGCAAGTGCTGGGGAGAAGGGAGGAGAATACAGAGACATGAAAGTGGGGGTGAAGAGAGATTCACTTGCTAAACAAATAATTATTTAATGTGTAAAATGTGTTTAGGATAGATGAATAAAATATGGTCTCTGTTCTTGTCTAGCAGGGAAGAGGATCATGTAAACATCTAATTATGATATGATACGATTATGTGTTTGTAAGGGAGGACAGGTAAAATAGTAATTGATTCTTTGAAGTAGAGGAACTTTTGATCTGGACCTGAGCTAGTGAATTCAAAGTTATTTTTTAATAAAGAAATATATTAATTTTCTATGGCCACTGTAACAAATTACCACAGATTTACTGGCTTAAAATGACAGAAATTTATTATCTTATTAAGAGTTCTATACTTCAGAAGTCTAACATGAGTCCCACTGAGCTGAAATCAAGGTGTTAGCAGAGCCATGTTCCTTTCTAGAGGTTCTAGGGGAAAATCCTTTTCATTGTCTTTGCCAGCTTTTGGGGGCCACCAGCATTCCTTGACTTTGGCCCCCTTCCTCCTTAGGAATAGGATGCCATCTGAACAGGACTGTTTGACATTCACTTTGGGGAGCTCTGGAGGGAGGGTCTCTGCAAAGCTAGGTAGTTACCATTCCAGAGTAAGTAGCTGATGGTGACTTAGGTTAATTGGCCCTGTGACTGCCAGTTTGGAGAGGTAGGCCATACATATTTACAGTGCCATAGGAGGAGAAACAGTAGTTTCAAATAAAAGCTCTAAATCAAAAGTCAAATGGTACGTTATTTGTGTTCAATCAAAATTGAGCTGCTTCTAGCAAGAGCAGTTCTATATGGGATTTCTTTGTTTATATTATTATGGTTAATGAGCTTACTGAGCTCAAGGCAGTGGTTAGTGGGAGGACGGTTGGCTCATAAACTTGTATTCATCTCTCATCCTTAATACCAAGGAATAGTCTTTACCAGTGGACACTTCCCTTTTGCAATGACATATAGAGCAGCTTCTGCTGGCACACCATGGCTGTAGTGTAGAGACTGAGGCTGAGTTTTAGTTTCCTCACACTCCCTTCTCTTCCGTTTTGTAAATATGTCTTACGTACTATCTGTCAACTTTTTGCCCAATGTAATATTTGTTATTCTAGGTGCAAATTATACTGGCTTCTTGTTATATATTTTCTAATTTATAGTTCAACTCTTTACCTTCCCAGTGGCGAAAGGGACTCATCTCCCAGTTGAATTATCCCCCCTATAATAGTTCTTCCTGAAGCTCTATGTAATGACTTCTCTAACATCTCATTGACTTGTTTGCAAGGGTTGTCCTTTCAGCCATTTTCCACCTGACAACCACACCCACTCTCCAAGGTCCACTTCAAATATCTGTTATCTCTTTTCCCCTAACTCCTCTGGGTGGTTAAGTGGTTTGTTTCTTTGCTTCTAAAGAACGTTTTGCATACCTATGTTACAGAAGTTACCACACTATTCTTACTTGTTAGTTCTTCCTTCCCCTTAAGTGTAAGCATTCTATCCTTCTGTGAGTTTTATATTCAGAACCATTGGATCTTAGTAGTATTTGAGATGGGTGAGGAGTAGGCCTTTATTTTCTAAAGTTACTGTGTTATAAATGCAGGCTGTTTTATTATAAATGCAGATCAGTTTTAGGAAAGAGTATTTATGGAACTTATGGGTCTGAAATTGGACTCTTGAGAAGCTATATACTGCCCACTTACCATTTGTAAAGTCTTTGTATGTTCTTTTTTTTTATTAAGGTATCATTGATATATACCCTTATGAAGGTTTCACATGAAAAACAATGTGGTTACTATATTCACCCATATTTTTGAGTCCCCCCCATACACCATTGAAGTCATTGCCCATCAGTGTAGTATGATGCCACAGAGTCACTACTTATCTTCTCTGTGCTACACTGTCTTCCCCATGACACCCCCCCCACCCCCCGCCACACCATGTGTACTAATCATAATACCCCTCAATCCCCTTCTCCCTCCCTCCCCACCTGCCCTCCCCCAACCCTCCTGTTTGGTAACCACTAGTCCCTTCTTGGAGTTTGTGAGTCTGCAGCTGTTTTATTCCTTCAGTTTTCCTTGGTCGTTAGACTTCACAAATGAGGGAAATCATTTGGTACATGTCTTTCTTTGCCTGGCTTATTTCACTGAGCATAATACCCTCTAGCTCCATCCATGTTGTTGCAAATAGTAGGATTTGTTTTTTTTCTAATGGCTGAATAGTATTCAATTGTGTATATGTACCACCTCTTCTTTATCTATTCATCTACTGATGGACACTTAGGTTGCTTCCATTTCTTGGCTATTGTAAATAGTGCTGCAATAACCGTAGGGGTGCATATGTCTTTTTCACACTGGGCTGCGGCATTCTTAGGGTAAATTCCTAGGAGTGGAATACCTGGGTCAAATAGCATTTCTATTTTTAGTTTTTTGAGGAACTTCCATATTGCTTTCCACAATGGTTGAACTAGTTTACATTCCCACCAGCAGTGTAGAAGGGTTCCTCTTTCTCCGCATCCTCGCCAGCATTTGTTGTTCTTAGTCTTTTCGATGCTGGCCATCCTAACTGGTGTGAGGTGATATCTCATTGTGGTTTTAATTTGCATTTCCCTGATGATTAGCGATGTGGAGCATCTTTTCTTGTGCACGATGGCCATCTGAGTTTCTTCTTTGGAGAAGTGTCTGTTCATATACTCCACCCATTTTTTAATTGGGTTATTTGCTTTTTGGGTGTTGAGGTGTATGAGTTCTTTATGTATTTTGGATGTTAACCCCTTTTCAGATATGTCATTTACAAATATATTCTCCCATACTGTAGGATGCCTTTTTGTTCTGCTGATGGTATCCTGTGCTGTACAGAAGCTTTTTAGCTTTATGTAGTCCCATTTCTTCATTTTTGCTCTTGTTTCCTTTGCCTGAGGAGATGTGTTCAGGACAAAGTTGCTCCTGTTTATATTCAAAAGATTTTTGCCTATGTTGTCTTCTAAGACTTTTATGGTTTCATGACTTACATTCAGGTGTTTGATTCATTTTGAGTTTATTTTTGTATATGGGATTAGCTAATAATCCAGTTTCATTCTCTTACATGTAGCTGTCCAGTTTTGCCAACACCAGCTGTTGAAGAGGCTGTCATTTCCCCATTGTATGTCCATGGCTCCTTTATCACGTATTAATCGACCATCTATGCTTGGGTTTATATCTAGGCTCTGTAGTCTGTTCCATTGATCTATGGGTCTGTTCTGGTGCCAGTACCAAATTGTCTTGATTACTGTGGCTTTGGAATAGAGCTTGAAGTCGAGGAATGTAATTCCCCCCTGTTTTATTCTTCCTTCTCAGGTTTGCTTAGGCTATTTGGGGTCTTTTGTGGTTCCATATGAATTTTAAAACGATTTTCTCTAGTTCGTTGAAGAATGCTGTTGATATTTTAATAGGGATTGCACTGAATCTGTAGATTGCTTTAGGCGGAATGGCCATTTTGACAATATTAATTTTTCCTATCTATGAGCATGGGATGTATTTCCATTTTTTTTTAATCTTCTTTAATTTTTCTCACGAGTGTCTTGTAGTTTTCAGAGTATAGGTCTTTCACTTCCTTCGTTAGGTTTATTCCTAGGTATTTTATTCTTTTTGATGCAGTTGTGAATGGAATTGTTTTCCTGATTTCTCTTTCTGCTAGTTCATCGTTAGTGTATAGGAATGCAACAGATTTCTGTGTATTAAATTTGCATCCTGCAACTTTGCTGAATTCAGATATTAGTTCTTGTAGTTTTGGAGTGGATTCTTTAGGGTTTTTTTTATGTACAATATCATGTCATCTGCAAACAGTGACAGTTTAACTTCTACCTTACCAATCTGGATGCCTTTTATTTCTTTGTGTTGTCTGATTGCTGTGGCTAGGACCTCCAGAACTATGTTGAATAAAAGTGGGGAGAGTGGGCATTCTTGTCTTGTTTCTGATCTTAGGGGAAAAGCTTTCAGCTCCTCACTGTCATGTGTAATGTTGGCTGTGGGTTTGTCATATATGGCCTTTATTATGTTGATGTACTTGCCCTCTATATCCATTTTGTTGAGTGTTTTTATCATGAATGGATGTTGAATTTTGTTGAATGCTTTTTCAGCATCTGTGGAGATGATCATGTGGTTTTTGTCCTTCTTTTTGTTGATGTGGTGTATGATATTGATGAATTTTTGAATATTGTACCATCCTTGCATCCCTGGAATAAATCCTACCTGATCATGATGAATGATCTTTTTTGATGTATTTTTGAATTCGGTTTGCTAATATTTTGTTGAGTATTTTTTGCATCTATGTTCCATCAGGGATATTGGTCTGTAATTTTCTTTTTTTGTGGTGTCTTTGTCTGTTTTTGGTATTAGAGTGATGCTGGCCTCATATAATGAGTTTGGAAGTATTCCCTCCTCTTCTATTTTTTGAAAAACTTTAAGGAAGATGGTTATTAGGTCTTCACTAAATGTTTGGTCATATTCAGCGGTGAAGCCATTTGGTCCATGGTTTTTGTTCTTAGGTAGTTTTTTGATTACCAACTCAATTTCATTGCTGGTAATTGGTCTGTTCAGATTTTCTGTTTCTTCCTGGGTCAGCCTTGGAAGGTTGTATTTTTCAAAAAGTTGTTCATTTCTTCTAGGTTGTCCAGTTTGTTACCATATAATTTTTCATAGTATTCTCTCATAATTCTTTGTATTTCTGTGGTGTCCTTAGTGATTTTTCCTTTATCACTTCTTATTCTGTTTATGTGAGTAGACTCTCTTTTTTTCTTGATAAGTCTGGCTAGGGGTTTTTCTATTTTGTTTATTTTCTCAAGGAACCAGCTCCTGCTTTCATTGGTGTTTCTGCTGATAAGTCTGCTGATAGCTTGCTAGGGTTTCCCTTATAAGATTTTTTTTGTCTCTCTCTAGCTTCTTTCAGTACCCTGTCTTTATCATTAATCTTTGTCATTTTAACTATATGTCTTGGTGTTGTTTTCCTGGGGTTCCTTTTGTTAGGGTATCTCTGAACTTCCAGGACCCAGGTGTCTATTTCGTTTCCCAGATTGTGGAAGTTTTCAGCAATTATTTCTTCAAAGAGGCTTTCTTCTCCTTTGTCTCTTCTTCTGATACCCTATTATTCAAATATGTTTTGTTAGGTGTTGTCACACGGCTCACTTAGCATCGTCTTTGTTTGTAGAAATTTTTTTCCCTGTGTTCCTGATCCACTGTTTTCTGTTCTCTAAATTTCTCTCTCATTGTCTTCTCTACTTGCAACAATCTATTATTTATTGCCTCCATTGTATTTTTCATTTCAGATACTATATTCAGCTCTGAGTGGCTCTTTTTTAACGCTTCTGTCTCTTTGTTGAAGTCCTCCCTGAGATCGTCAATATCAGTGGGCATATTTATTACTGTTGCTTGGAAATCTTTATTAAGAAGATTGGTGACCTTCGTTTCATTTAGTCCTCTTTCTGGTGTTTTATCCTGTGCTTTTGTTTGGAACATAATCCTCTCCTTCCTCATTTGTCAGGGTTTCTGTGTTTCTTCCTTTGTATTAGATACACTATGCCTCCTGGTCTAGAGTGTAATGTTTTTATGAAGAAGTTGTCCTGTGGTGCTCAGAAGCTCAAGACTCTTTACTTACCAGTGCCTAGTTCTCCTTTGAGGTGGAGCCCTAGTTGCTATTGGTGGGCTATGGGCTGGGCTGCCTTTCCTGCCTATCTGCCAGCAGTGGCTGATCTCTTTCAACAGAGGGTGGCAGGTTGTCTCAGCTAGCCCTTTGTGAGCCGAATGGCAGTGCTTGTGCTTGGATCATTGTGGGCGGGGCTCCCTGCCCTGCAGTGATGGCAGTGCTGCTGGGCTGACAAAGTAGGTGCGGTGGGTGTCCAGGGGAGTGCAGTGTGGGGCTGGGCCACTAGTGAGGAGAAAGGCGTGTTTGAAGCTGGTTCTAACAGGCCCCTCCCCAGTTGGGCTTAGAAGGAGCTGAGAAATCTGGGAAAGCCTCCCTTTGCCTGCCAGGCAGCAAAGTCTGACTGCTTCTGGGCCCAGGGACAGGTGGGTAAAGAAGGAAGTACCTTGGAGATGAGCTGCCAGTTAGGGGATAGAGTGTTTGGGCCCCCGGCAAGTGCCGAACCAGTTGGGTCCAGGGAGGGCTGGGGTAATGTTGTCTGCCTGCTCTTTTCTTGCAGAGATAGCTCTATCCAACCCTCACCCTTCTGACACTCCTACACTGCTGGTGATTTCCTCAAACTGCCACCTCTCCTTTGGGTCTCCGCGGGACTGGGGAATCATGCCTGTCCTCCACAAGCAGCTGGAGTCTCAGCCTCCCAGAGTGTTCCAACTGTCTTTGTGTCCAGCCCTGCTAATCACCAAAGCCCAATGCAATGTGGATTTGTGTTCCCAAAGCAGATGTCCAGGGCCAGGTGTGCAGAGTTCCTGAGATGTTCTCCCTGCCTCTGCCCTGCAGTCCATTCCTCTTACTCCTGCTTGTGGGCTGGGCTGGGTGAAGGGCGGGGGTCCTGATCCATCATAGCTCTTCCACTTTACCCTTCTCTCTGTGGTCCTCTCTTCTTCCCCAGGTGTAGATGACCTGTTCTGCAGTCTCCTGGTCATTTTCAGGGCTTGTTGTACTTGTTGTAGTTCATTCTTCGGTGTGTGTGTGGGAGGAGGTTTCTGCTTTGCCTTCCTACTCTGTTATCTTTTCTCCCCTCTGCCTAATAAAGACTTTTTTTTACTGTGCTGTTGTTAATTTTTAAATTTGACCTGTAAGTTGAGAGAAAATACCTGTTAGTCTACTCTACATTCATTATGCATGTAAGTGGTCTGAGATGTATTTAGTCGAGGTATATCCTGAGAAAGTTGAATAACATTAGATTATATCCATTTCCAGGGAGGGACTTCAGTTTCCATGGCTATGCAATAGAATCTGGTTGAACTAGTTTATTCTAGGCTTCCTGGATTAATTTTAACAGGGTCTAGTCTGAAGTGCTGAAGCTGTAATTTTGGGAAATTATTTGGAATCTAAATTTTAGTGAATTCAAGAAAACAGGCAGAAACATACAGGGTTGGTTGCTGATGTGCATCTCTTGTTGGTTTCTTGTGTGCACTACCTTTGGTGCTCATTGTGGCCAGGCCACATTTGGTAGTTTGCAGTCAGATTTGCAGTATATGCCAAGAATTGAAAAGATGGCCTCATCAATGATTGCTTATCCACTAGCTATTGAAGATATGTATCCTTTGGGTACTGACTTCTTTCCAGCTGTATTGGTTCTCTCATCTTTATCATTTGTTAATAATCATTTATATAGCTCTTGATTTAAAAATTTTTATGTTTATTTTAATTTCAGAAAGTATAGTAGTATTGCTTTCAATTTATTCATACAGAAAAAGTTTAGTGACTTTTAAAAACCAACCCAGAGAGGTTGTAGTGCTATCAAGGTGCATATTCTTAGCTCTTAAATTGCTTGTTAGTGTTAATAGTAATCCTCTAGTTTAATTTTCTAGACTATATTTTGTTTTCTACTTGAATTAAAATTGTCTTTTGTCTTGCCCCTTAGATTACTTAAGAAAGGAAATATGAATGGTTTGTATACTATATTTAGCTTTCAATTTTTAGGAGACCAAAGTAAGCTGAAAGCGTAGCTTTTTGTGGGACTGCTTTAGATCTTAGAAGGTATTTTGAGAGTCGTCTTAATACATTAATCATTGAGCTTTTAAAAAAGTCCTCATTTTTATTATAAATTTGTTCCCTATTAAAGAGCATATTGTTGATTAGGTCACCTCTGCAACTGAAGTATTGATGGGATACTAAAAACAATTCTTCTGTTTATGTAGTTGAAAAAACCCCTGTTTTGCTGCTTAGGTCACAGAAACTCACTACTTACTGATTCTGCCTTACTGTTTTGTTTTTCTTTGGCTTATTTGACTGTATGCAGTATTTTCCTTCTTGGATGTAAAATTAAAAGAAATGATCACATTAAACTTTTTAATGCTCCCTTGGAGTGGAGTTGTTATTCATGGTGAAGTCTGGGATATACTCAATAGATCAGTGTATTTCAACTGACCATGTTAGAGAACAAAGGGACTTATGGCTGCCAGATGAAACTCCTTTTCCAAATTAGCCCTGTGACATTTCTTTGAGTGTGCCATTCTTAATGGAGTTTATAAAAATCTAGGCAGATTGCTATAGCACTTGATAAAATTTATAGAGGAAAGCAAATCACAGAAACTTCGCTTTCTGTTAATTAGGTGGTATAAACTAATTTTTTTCCTGAACTCTGGGAGTATTAATGTATGAGTTTGTTAAGTTCTACCATCCTGCCCTCTGTTGCCCCAACTTTTTATTTAGCAAAATTCCTAATTTATAGAAAAATGGAAAGAACAACAATATAGATTCAGTAATTATTAACATTTGCCATATTTACTTTATCTGTACACATTTTCTTCTTTGGGCACTGTAGGGTAAATGGAGGTTTTCACCCAGAGTTTCCAGAATCTCCCACCTGGTCTTAGTCTACTTTCAAACTAATGGATATTTCAGACCCTCTGGTCAGTCTGGGGCAATGGGTAGAGAAAAAACAGCCATTCTCTCCTCCCTTCTGTTCCTGATGCCTACTTGGTCTTGTGCCAGTATATTGCCACAGACCCACCCATGGAGTTCCTCCTGAAAGGGATGGGTGGAGGAAGAGAGCATGGCCCGATCCTGCAGGGGAATGGAGCTGGTTTCCCTAGCAAGGACAGGGGAGAAAGGACTTGGGAAGCAAGTGCACGCCATGGCCAGAGGAGACGGGTGAGAGCAAACTGTGAGAAATAAAACTCCTTAACCCAAACTGTCTTTTCCTTGCCTTACTTTGGTTTTATTGGATTCACAGGGGGGGACTTGCCCCGGCTTGGAACACCCTTCCCTGTGGAGCTACAGGCATCAAGTTGGCTTTTTAATTATATAGTTGGAAGAAAAAAAACCCCCATCAATTAGTGGTTCTGATTTTCATATGCTGCTTGAAAGGTAGAATATTTTGACTTCTGAGTCATAAAATAAAGCAATTTTCTTTCTGATATTAATGTTAATCATGATACAAATGTTAAACATGTAATCGTACCCACCTTTTAGGAAGCTGGGAAACCTAGCTAAAATAAGAACTAGGAAACTGATACCATTAATTCACATTAAGCTCAGAAGATCTTGAGTTGTTTTCAAGAACCCCAGGGTCTCTAAGCTGTGCCCCAGCAAGCTAACCGCACACACCCATCCTAATCTTTCTCCCAAACTTTTCATCATGTATTCTCTAGAGGTAGGGATGAAGTAGGGAGAGGAATGGTAGAAAGAAACTAGCGTTTATTAATTGGAGCTAGATGTCTTACATATGTTAGCTCATTTAATAATAATAACAATATTGTTACAGATATTAGTATCCCCATTTTATAGCCAAGGAAACTGAGGTTCAGGTAGGTTAATTTGCCCAAAGTCACTCACTGGTAGTAAGTAGAGGAGTATTTTTGGATTAAAAAAAATATATTATGTACAGGTCACTATGATGACAGTACATCAGATACATTTGAATTAGGGATCTCAAGTGAAAAATGGCTCTTCCTAACATTTTATAGTTAGATAAGCTACTTAAGTCTTACATGATTGGCAGTTTGGATAGGATTTGTCAATAGTGCCTCTTAGAAGAGACTTGATAAAAATCCTCGATCCTTTGAGATTTCAGGGGGCTTGTAGTGCTGAGTGCAAAACTTGCAGTCATGTTTGGTGCTTTTGCTCATCCTCATAAATAAACAGTGGAAAATTATGATGTAGACCAGCTTAAATACAGCTGAATTCTACCACATGAGCATTCTCAGAAGAGATGGTACCAAACATGGTACCACACCCAGAATCAGCCAGGCACAACCTAAAACAGCCTGAGTAATCAGGAATTCCATGGAGAGCTTGTGACTCATCCCAGGATCTGGAGAAAAAGCTGATATGAAGATCTAGGAGGAAACTTAAGTGAAGAATGTGGTCATAACTAGCTGGTGGTAGCCCTAGAAATACAGGACATTCTTTTTTTTTAAATACTTTATTTTGGATCATTAATCTACAATTACATGTGCAATATTATGATTATTAAACTACCCCCTTCATCAAGTCCCCCCCACCAACCCCATTATAGTCACTGTCCATCAGCGTAGTGAGATGCTATAGAGTCACTACTTGTCTTCTCTGAGTTGTACAGCCCTCCCCGTGTCCCCCCAACATTACATCTTCTAATCATAATGCCCCTTTTTCCCCTCTTATCCCTCCCTTCCCACCGATCTTCCCCAGTCCCTTTCCCTTTGGTAACTATTAGTCCGTTCTTGGGTTCTGTGAGTCTGTGGCTGTTTTGTTCCTTCAGTTTTTTTCTTTGTTCTTATACTCCACATATGAGTGAAATCATTTGATACTTGTCTTTTTCGGCTTGGCTTATTTCACTGAGCATATTACCCTCTAGCTCCATCCATGCTGTTGCAAATGGTTGTTTTCTTCTTATCGCTGAATAATATTCCATTGTGTATATGTACCACATCTTCTTTATCCATTCATCTACTGATGGACACTTAGGTTGCTTCCATTTCTTGGCTATTGTAAATAGTGCTGCGATAAACATAGAGGTGCAACTGTCTTTTTCAAACTGGGCTGCTGTATTCTTAGGGTAAATTCCTAGGAGTGGAAATCCTGGGTCAAATGGTATTTCTTTTTTTTTTTTTTTTACCAGGTTAGATGTCCTTTATTCTTTGGATCCTTTGCTCTATCTTCTTTTTTTTAAATATAATTTTTTTTGTTATCATTAATTTACAATTACATGTGCAATATTACGATTACTAAACTACCCCTTCATCAGGTCCCCCCCACCAACCCCATTACAGTCACTGTCCATCAGCGTAGTGAGATGCTATAGAATCACTACTTGTCTTCTCTGAGTTGTACTGCCCTCCCCGTGCCCCCCCAACATTACATCTGCTAATCGTGATGCCCCTTTTTCCCTCTTATCCCTCCTATCCCGCCCATTTTCCCCAGTCCCTTTCCCTTTGGTAACTATTAGTCCGTTCTTAGGTTCTGTGAGTCTGCTGCTGTTTTGTTCCTTCAGTTTTTTTCTTTGTTCTTATGCTCCACATAAGAGTGAAATCATTTGATACTTGTCTTTTGGCTTGGGACATTTCACTGAGCATAATACCTTCCTAGCTCATCATGTTGTTGCAAATGGTAGGATTTGTTTTCTTCTTATGGCTGAATAATATTCCATTGTGTATATGTACTACATCTTCTTTATCCATTCATCTACTGATGGACACTTGAAGTTGCTTCCATTTCTTGGCTATTGTAAATAGTGCTGCAATAAGCTGAGGGTGCATCTGTCCTTTTCAATTGGGCTGCTGCATTTCCTAGAATTAAATTCCTAAGTGGAATTTATAGGTCAAATGGTATTTCTATTTTGAGTCTTTTGAGAACCTCCACACTGCTTTCCACAATGGTTGAACTAATTTGCAGTCCCACCAGCAGTGTAGGAGGGTTCCCTTTTCTCCACATCCTCGCCAACATTTGTTGTTGTTTGTGTTTTGGATGTGGCCATCCTCACTGGTGTGAGGTGATATCTCATTGTGGTTTTAATCTGCATTTCTCTGATGATTAGCGATGTGGAGCATCTTTTCATGTGCCTGTTGGCCATCTGAATTTCTTCTTTGGAGAAGTGTGTATTCATGTCCTCTGCCCATTTCTTAATTGGATTATTTGCTTTCTGTTTGTTAAGGTGCGTGAGTTCTTTATATATTTTGGATGTCAACCCTTTATCAGATACGCTTTTTATGAATATATTCTCCCATACTGTAGGATGTCTTTTTGTTCTACTGATGGTGTCCTTTGCTGTACAGAAGCTTTTCAGCCTAATATAGTCCCACTTGTTCATTTTTGCTTTGGTTTCCCTTGCCCAGGGAGATATGTTCATGAAGAAGTTGCTCATATTTATGTCAAGAGATTTTTTGCCTGTGTTTTTTCTAAGAGAGTTTTACAAATGCATGACTTACATTCAGGTCTTTGGTCCACCTTGAGTTTGCCTTTGTGTATGGGGCTAGACAGTAGTCCAGTTTCATTCTCTTACATGTAGCTGTCCAGTTTTTCCAACACCAGCTGCTGAAGAGGCTGTCATCTCCCCATTGTATATCCAAGGCTCCTTTATCAAATATTAATTGACTGTATATGTTTGGGTTAGTTTTTGGATTTTCTATTCTGTTCCACTGGTCTGTGGGTCTGTTTTTGTGCCAATACCAAATTGTCTTGATTACTGTGGCTTTGTAGTAGAGCTTGAAGTCAGGGAGCGTAATTCCCCCTGTTTTATTCCTCTTCTCAGGATTGCTTTGGCTATTCGGGGTCTTTTGTGGTTCCATATGAATTTTAGAATTATTTGTTCCAGTCCATTGAAGAAAGCTGTTGGTAGTTTGATAGGGATTGCATTGAATCTGTAGATTGCTTTAGGTAGTATAGCCATTTTGACAATATTTATTCTTCCTAGCCAAGAGCATGGGATGCATTTCCATTTGTTAGTGTCCTCTTTAATTTCTCTTAGAAGTGTCTTGTAGTTTCCAGAGTACAGGTCTTTCACTTCCTTCGTTAGGTTTATTCCTAGGTATTTTATTCTTTTGATGCAATTGTGAATGGAATTGTTTTTCTGATTTCTCTTTCTGTTAGTTCATCATTAGTGTATAGGAAAGCAACAGATTTCTGTGTTAATTTTGTATCCTGCAACTTTGCTGAATTCAGATATTAGTTCTAGTAGTTTTGGAATGGAATCTTTAGGGTTTTATGTACAGTATCATGTCATCTGCAAATAGTGACAATTTGACTTCTTCTTTACCAATCTGGATGCCTTGTATGTCTTTGTTTTGTCTGATTGCTGTGGCTGGGACCTCCAGTACTATGTTGAATAACAGTGGAGAGAGTGAGCATCCGTCTTGTTCCCGATCTTAGATGAAAAGCTTTCAGCGTCTCACCGTTAAGTATGTTGTTAGCTGTGGGTTTGTCATATATAGCCTTTATGATGTTGAGGTACTTGCCGTGTATACCCATTTTGTTGAGAGTTTTAATCAGGAATGGATGCTGAATTTTGTCAAATGCTTTTTCAGCATCTACGGAGATGATCATGTGGTTCTTGTTCTTCTTCTTGTTGATGTGGTGGATGATGTTGATGGATTTTCGAATGTTGTACCATCCTTGCATCCCTGGGATGAATCCCACTTGATCATGGTGTATGATCCTCTTGATGTATTTTTGAATTCGGTTTGCTAATATTTTGTTGAGTATTTTTGCATCTACGTTCATCAGGGATATTGGTCTGTAATTTTCTTTTTTGGTGAAGTCTTTGCCCGGTTTTGGTATTAGAGTGATGCTGGCTTCATAGAATGAGTTTGGAAGTATTCCCTCCTCTTCTATTTTTTGGAAAACTTTAAGGAGAATCGGTGTTATTTCTTCTCTATATGTCTGGTAGAATTCAGAGGTGAATCCATCAGGCCCGGGGGTTTTGTTCTTGGGTAGTTTTTGATTACCAATTCGATTTCGTCACTGGTGATTGGTCTGTTTAGTTTTTCTGTTTCTTGCTTGGTCAGTCTTGGAAGGTTGTATTTTTCTAAGAAGTTGTCCATTTCTTCTATGTTTTCCAGCTTGTTAGCATATAGAGTCTCATAATATTCTCTTGTGATTCTTTGTATTTCTGTGAGGTCTGTCGTGATTTTTCCTTTCTCATTTCTGATTGTGTTTATGTGTGTAGATTCTCTTTTTCTCTTAATGAGTGTGGCTAGGGGTTTATCTATTTTGTTTATTTTTTCAAAGAACCAGCTCTTGGTTTTATTGATTTTTTTCTATTGTTTTATTCTTCTCAGTTTTATTTATTTCTTCTCTAATCTTTATTATGTCCCTCCTTCTGGTGACTTTGGGCCTCATTTGTTTTTCTTTTTCCAATTTCAGTATTGTGTCTTTAGACTATTCATTTGGGAATGTTCTTCCTTCTTTAAATAGGCCTGGATTGCAATATACTTTCCTCTTAGAACTGCCTTTGTTGCGTCCCACAGAAGTTGTGGCTTTGTGTTGTTGTTGTCATTAGTCTCCATATATTCTTTGATTTCTGTTTTGATTTGGTCATTAATCCATTGATTAATTAGGAGAGTGTTGTTAAGTCTCCATGTATTTGTGAGCCTTTTTATTTCTTTCTAAAATTTATTTCTAGTTTTATACCTTGGTGATCTGAGAAGTTGGTTGGTAGGATTTCAATATTTTTGAAATTACTGAGGTTCTTTTTGTGGCCTGGTATATGGTCTATTCTGGAAAATGTTCCATGTGCACTTGAGAAGAATGTGTATCCTGTTGCTTTTGGGTGTAGAATTCTGTAGATGTCTGTTAGGTCCATCTGTTCTAGTGAGTTGTTCAGTGCCTCTGTGTCTTTACTTATTTTCTGTCTGGTTGATCTGTCCTCTGGAGTGAGTGGTGTATTGAAGTCTCCTAAGATGAATGCATTGCTGTCTATTTCCTCCTTCAACTCTGCTAGTATTTGTCTCACATATGCTGGCGCTCCTGTGTTGGGTGTATATATATTTATAATGGTTATATCTTCTTGTTGGACTGACCCCTTTATCATTATGTAATGTCCTTCTTTATCTCTTGCTACTTTCATCGTTTTGAAGTCTATTTGTCTGATACAAGTACTGCAACACCTGCTTTTTTCTCTTTGTTGTTTGCATGAAATATCTTTTTCCATCCCTTCACTTTTAGTCTGTGTATATGTTTGGATTTGAGGTGAGTTTCTTGTAGGCAGCATATAGATGGGTCTTGCTTTTTTATCCATTCTGTTACTCTGTTTCTTTTGATTGGTGCATTCAGTCCCTTTACATTTAGGGTGATTATTGATAGATATGTACTTATTGCCATTGCAGGCTTTAGATTCGTGGTTACCAAGGGTTCAAGGGTTGCTTCTTTACTATCTAACAATCTAACTTAACTTTCTTGTTAAGTTGTTATAAACACAGTCTGATGTTTCTTTATATCTCTCCCTTCTTATTCCTCCTCCTCCATTCTTTCTATAATAGGTGTTTTATTCTTTGCCTTTAGTTAGTATTTGGATGGTCTGCTTTCTTTGCTATGATTTTATTTTCTCTGGTGACATCTTTTTAACCTTAGGTGTGCTTTCCTCTAGAGCTGTCCATTTAAGATATCCTGTAGTGGTGGTTTATGAGAGGCAAACTCTCTCAACTTTCGTTTGTCTGGAAATTGTTTAATCCCTCCATCATATTTAAATGATAATCGTGCTGGATACAATATTCTTGGTTCGAGGCCCTTCTGTTTCATAGCGTTAAATATATCATGCCATTGTCTTCTGGCCTGTAAGGTTTCTGTTGAGAAGTCTGATGATAGTCTGATGGGTTTTCCTTTGTAGGTGATCTTATTTCTCTCTCTAGCTGCCTTTAATACCCTGTCTTTATCTTTGATCTTTGCCATCTTAATTATTATGTGTCTTGGTGTTGTCTTCCTTGGGTCCCTTGTGTTGGGAGATCTATGAGCTTCGGTGGACTGCGAGACTACTTCCTTCCCCAGCGAGGGAAAGTTTTCAGCAATTATTTCTTCAAAGACACTTTCTATCCCTTTTTCTCTCTTCTTCCTCTGGTACTCGTATAATGCGAATATTGTTCCGTTTGGATTGGTCACACAGTTCTCTTAATATTCTTTCATTCCTAGAAATCCTTTTATCTCTCTCTGCCTCAGCTGCTCTGTACTCCTGTTCTCTGATTTTTATTCCATTAACAGTCTCTTGCATCTCATCCATTCTGCTGTTAAGCCCGTCGATCGCTTGTCTGATTTCTGCATTGTCTTTCCTCAGTTCCTTCACTTCCTCCCTCAGCTCTTAAATATTTCTCTGTAGGTCCATCAGCATGGTTATGACTTTTATTCTGAATTCTTTTTCAGGAAGACTGTGCATTTACATCCCTTCAGACTCCCTCTCTGGGGTTGTCTGGTTGATTTTGGTTTGAACCATATTCCTCTGTCTTTTCATGGCTATAGAATTGGTCACTGATAGTTGCCATGTATGTCAGCTGGGCTCTTTAAGACCGCCTCTTGGGGTGCCGAGTCCTCTCGGGTGTAGCTGCACGCTGTGCGCTTTCCTGTGTATTCTCATCTCTCTTTTAGGAATACATGTATTTGCTGTGTTTTCGTAGATAAATATAGTGTTGGGAGGAGATTTCTGCCGCCCTACTCACACCGCCATCTTCCTGGAAGTCTCTGCCCATTCTTAATTGGATTATTTGCTCTTTGTTGAGGTGCGTGAGTTCTTTATATATTTTGGATGTCAACCCCTTATCGGATACGTCATTTATGAATATATTCTCCCATACTGTAGGAAGTCTTTTTGTTCTACTGATGGTGTCCTTTGGTGTACAGAAGCTTCTCAGCTTCATATAGTCCCACTTGTTCATTTTTGCTTTTGTTTCCCTTGCCCGGGGAGATATGTTTATGAAGAAGTCGTTCATGTTTATGTCCAAGAGCTTTTTGCCAATATTTTTTTCTAAGAGTTTTATGATTTCATGACTAACATTCAGGTCTTTGATCCACCTTGAGTTTATCTTTGTGTATGGGGCTAGACAGTAGTCCAGTTTCATTCTCTTACATGTAGCTGTCCAGTTTTTCCAACACCAGCTGATGAAGAGGCTGTCATTTCCCCATTGTATATCTATGGCTCCTTTATTGTATGTTAATTTACCATATATGCTTGAGTTAATACCTGGATTCTCTAATCTGTTCCACTGGTCTGTGGGTCGGTTCTTTTGCAGTACCAAGTTGTCTTGATTACTGTGGCTTTGTAGTAGAGCTTGAAGTTGGAAAGTAAAATCACCCCTGCTTTATTCTTTCTTCTCAGGATTGCTTTGGCTCTTTAGGTCTTTTGTGCTTCCATATGAATTTTAGAACTATTTATTACAGTTTCTTGAGGAATGCTGTTGGTATTTTGATGGGGATTGCATTGAATCTGTAGATAATACTTTAGGCAGGATGGCCATTTTGAAAATACTAATTCTTCCTACCCAAGAGCATGGGATGAATTTCCATTTATTAGTGTCCTCTTTAATTTCTCTTATGAGTATCTTGTAGTTTTCAGGGTATACGTCTTTCACTTCCTTGGTTTGGTTTATTCCTAGGTATTTTATTCTTCTTGATGCAATTGTGAATGAAATTGTTTTCCTGATTTCTCTTTCTGCTAGTTCATTGTTAGTGTATAGGAATGCAACAGATTTCTGTGTATTAAATTTGTCCTGCAACTTTGCTGAATTCAGATATTAGTTCTAGTAGTTTTGGAGTGGATTCTTTAGGGTTTTTTTATGTACAATATCATGTCATCTGCAAATAGTGACAGTTTGACTTCTTCCTTACCAATCTGGATGCTATTTGTTTTTTTGTGTTTTCTGATTGCCATGGCTAGGACATCCAGTACTATGTTGAATAAAAGTAGGGAGAGTGGGGAATCCTTGTCTTGTTCCCGATCTTAGGGGAAAAGCTTTCAGCATCTGGCTGTCAAGTATAATGTTGGCTGTGTGTTTGTCATATATGGCCTTTATTATGTTGATGTACTTGCCCTCTATCCCCATTTTGTTGAGAGTTTTTATCATGAATGGATGTTGAATTTTATTGAATGCTTTTTCAGCATCTATGGAGATGATTGTGTGGTTTTTGTCCCCTTTTTGTTGATGTAGTAGATGATGATGATGGGTTTTCAAATGTTGTACTATCCTTGCATCCCTGAGATGAATTCCACTTGATCATAGTGTATGATCCTCTTGATGTTTTTTTGATTTCAGTTTGCTAATATTTTGTTGAGTATTTTTGCATCTATATTCGTCAGGGATATTGGTCTGTTGTTTTCTTTTTTTTGTGGTATCTTTGCCTGGTTTTGGTATTAGAGTGATGCTGGCTTCATAGAATGAGTTTGGGAGTATTCCCTCCTATTCTATTATTTGGAAAACTTTAAGGAAAATGGGCATTATGTCTTCTCTAAATGTCTGATAAAATTCAGTAGTGTATCCATTTGTTCCCCGGGTTTTGTTCTTAGGTACTTTTTTGATTACTGATTCAATTTCCTTGCTGGTAATTGGTCTGTTTGGATTTTCTGTTTCTTCCTTGGTCAGTCTTGGAAGGTTGTATTTTTCTAGAAAGTTGTCCATTTCTTCTAGGTTATCCAGTTTGTTAGCATATAGATTTTCATAGTATTCTCTAATAATTCCTTGAATTTCTGTGGTTCTCCATTGTGATTTTTCCTTTCTCATTTCTGATTCTGTTTATGTGTGTAGATTCTCTTTTTCTCTTAGTAAGTCTGGCTAGGGGTTTATCTGTTTTGTTTAGTTTCTCAAACAACCAGCTCCTGGTTTCATTGATTTTTTTTCTATTGTTTTATTCTTCTCAATTTTATTTATTTCTTCTCTGATCTTTATTATGGCCCTCCTTCTGGTGAGTTTGGGCCTAATTTATTTTTCTTTTTCCATTTTTAATAATTGTGAATTTAGACTTTTCATTTGTGGTTGTTCTTCCTTCTTTAAATAGGCCTGCATTGCAATATACTTTCCCCTTAGAACTGCCTTTGCTGCGTACCACAGATGTTGGGGTGTTGCGCTGTTGTTTGCATTTGTCTTCATATATTGCTTGGTCTCTATTTTAGTCTGGTCATTGATCCCTTGATTATTTAGGAGCATGTTGTTAAGCCTCCATGTGTTTGTGAGCCTTTTTGTTTTCTTTGTACAATTTATTTCTAGGTTTATACTTTGTGATCTGAGATGTTGGTTGGTACAATTTCAATCTTTTTGATTTTACTGTGTTTCTTTTTGTGTCCTAGTATGTGGTCTATACTTGAAATGTTCCATGTGCATTTGAGAAGAATGTGTATCCTGCTGCTTTTGGGTGTAGAGTTCTGTAGATGTCTGTTAGGTCCATCTGTTCTAGTGTGTTGTTCAGTACCTCTGTGTCCTTAGTTATTTTCTGTCTGGTTGATCTGTCCTTTAGAGTGAGTGGTGTGTTGAAGTGTCCTAAAATGAATGCATGGCATTCTGTTTCCTCCTTTAATTCTGTTAGTATTTGTTTCACATATGTAGGTGCTCCTGTGTTGGATGCATAGATATTTATAATGTTTATATCCTCTTGTTGGACTGACCCCTTTATCATTATGTAATGTCCTTCTTTGTCTCTTGTGACCTTCTTTGTTTTGAAGTCTATTTTGTCTGATACAAGTACTGCAACACCTGTTTTTTTCTCCCTATTTTTTGCATGAAATATCTTTTTTCATTCCTTCCCTTTTAGTCTGTGTATGTCTTTGGGTTTGCGGTGTGTGTCTTGTAGGCTGCATATAGATGGGTCTTGCTTTTTTTATCCATTCTATTACTGTGTCTTTTGATTGGTGCATTCAGTCCCTTTACATTTAGGGTGATTATTGATAGATATGTACTTTCTGCGATTGCAGGGTTTGGATTCGTGGTTACCAAAGTTTCAAGGGTAGCCTCTTTACTATCTAACCATCTAACTTAATTGACTTATTATGCTATTATAAACAGAGTATTATGATTATTTATTTCTCTCCCTTCTTTTTCTCCCACCTCTGCTCTTTGTATGTTACGTGTTTTATTCTGTACTCTTTTGTGTTTCCTTTGACTGATTTTGTGGGTAGCCGATTATATTTTGCATTTAGTTAGTATTTTGTTGGTCTACTTTGTTTGCTATGGTTTTATTTTCTCGGTGACATCGCCTTCGCCTTAGGAGCTCCTCCATCTAGAGCAGTCCCTTTAAAATACACTGTAGAGATGGTTTGTGGGAGGTAAATTCCCTCAACTTTTGCTTATCTGGGAATTATTTTATCCCTCCTTCAAATTTAAATGATAATCTCGCTGGATACGGTATTCTTGGTTTGATGCCGTTCAGTTTCATTGCATTGAATATATCATGCCAGTCTTCTGGCCTGTACTGTTTCTGCTGAGAAGTCTGATGGTAGTCTAATGGGTTTTCCTTTGTAGGTCATCTTTTTTCTCTGTCTGGCTGTTTTTAATAATCTTTCCTTGTCTTTGATCTTTGCCATTTTAATTATTGTATGTCTTGGTGTTGTCCTCCTTGGGTCCCAGGTGTTGGGAGATCTGTGGGCTTCCATGGTGTGAGAGACTATTTCCTTCCCCAGCTTGGGGAGTTTTCTGCAATTATTTCTTCAAAGACACTTTTTATCCCTTTTTCTCTCTCTTCTTCTTCTGGTACCCCTATAATATGAATATTGTTCTGTTTGGATTGGTCACACAGTTCTCCCAATATTCTTTCATTCCTAAAGATCCTTTTATCTCTCTCTGCCTCAGCTTCTCTGTATTGCTGTTCTCTGATTTCTATTCCATTAACAGTCTCCTGCACCTCATCCAGTGTGCTCATAAATCCTTCCATTGTTTGTTTCATTTCTTTTATCTCCCTCTGGAGTTCATCCTGTAACTCTTGTATATTTCTCTGTAGATAAGTCAGCATGCTTATGACTTTTATTTTGAATTCTTTTTCAGTAAGATTGGTGATTTCGGTCTCCTGAGGCCCTCTCTCAGGGTTTTGAGGGATTTTGGATTGAACAAGGTTCTTTTGCCTTTTCATTGGGATGGAGTGATTGCTGGCAAGTGGTGTGTGTCAGCTGGGAGAACAAAGTCCCTTCCTGCTTGCTGGTCTCCTTGGCCATCTGCACTCCTTGTACCAGTCAACTGCACACAGGGAGCAGCTTCTGGGTTAATCCCCTTTGCTGCTCTGTGTGGGGTGGCTCTTGGGATGGCCAGGGGCAGTGGCAGTGATTACAGGCGATGAGTGCTTGTTTGCCGCAAGAACAGAGCTCCTACGTGCTTTCCACACTCTGCACTGGCTTCCTCTGCCTGTGCCTGTCAGCCATGCGCGGGGGGCAGCCTCTGGGTTGATCCCCTGAGCTGCCATGGGCGGCGCAGCCTTCAGGATGGCCTAGGGCTTTCGCAGTGGTTGCAGGTGAGCAGCACGTGTTGGCCGTGAGAATAAAGCCCCTTTGTGCCTTTTGGACTCTGCCCTAGTCTCCACTGTCTGTGTCGGTCGACTGCGGGCAGGGGGCAGCCTCTGGGTCTGGCCTGGTTTGCCACACGCTGGGAGAAGCCTCTTTGTAGTTGCTGTGGGTGGGGCTGCTCCCTGGTTGCTCCGCAGCAATGGCAGATCATTCGGTTCTCTTACAGTGCCAGCGGGAGGCTTGCAGACGGGAAATGAGCAGCAGGCTGCTCATCATCGTGAGAGGCTTTTGTTCTGCGTTGCCACCCAGGGAGTTAGGGTGCCTGAAGTTCTGGTTATTTAGCAGTCCTGTGCTTCTACTTCCTTCCCAGTCTGATTCTTTTCCTCCTGTTGGTGAGCTGGGGTGGCGGTATTGCTTGGGTCCCACTGGGTCACGGCTTTGTATCTTACCCTTTTCATGAGATGTTGAGTTCTTGCAGATGTAGATGTACCCTGGTTGGTGTACTGTGTCTTGTAACTCTTTTAGGAATAGTTGTATTCGCTGTATTTTCAAAGTATATATGGTTTTGGGAGGAGATTTCTGCCACCCTACTCATGCCTCCATCTTTAGAATCCTCTGGCTTATGGGCTTTTAAAAGACCTTCTGAGATGAATTCATTCAATACTAGTTGAGAGAATCAGTTTCTTATAATATGTAATACATGTAAGGTTGTCAAGTAGTTGTTGTAAGAGTTCTTTGTTTCTTTGTGGACAGATTGCTTCTCTAGTCTCTATAGCTGTAAGTTCCTGTGGTTCATAAGACACAAAACCTACTTAGCATTTAGATAAAGACAACTCAGTGTTGATGTGGTGTACCTCTCTCTGATTGGTCTAATTCAGGCCCTTATGTTTTACTTGGAGAACAGTTTCTTTACTACTGTCTCTGATTCATTCTTTCCAATTTTTTTCAAGAAATATATATGTAACCAGGTCTATTATGTATGAGATGCTGTGCTCAGCACTGAGTGTATCAGCAGTAAAGAAGACAGACATGGACTTGCCCTAGCAGAGTGTGTCGTCTACTGGTCAGTCCCTATTCTATACCACTGCAATAAACTTTTTCTAAAACCAGATCAGATCTTTGCTGGTTGTCTTTTGCCTACTGTAGTCTCTTCATAGTCAAGTTGTAGCTTACCTTAACAGTTGAAATGACTTGTCCAGTGCAGTCATTCTTCCCATAGCACTTTATACAAATCTTTAAACCATCTTGTAATTTCTTTGTATTCCCTCTGACATCCAAGCTTGTGCAAAGGATATAATATATCCTTAAACAAATATTGATAGATTAGTACTATTCTTTTAGTATCTTCTCAATGATAGCTCTGTTCTTTGGAAAAACATTTATTAGTCTCTTGCTTTAATGAATATCTTTAATTTTTAAATTCAAAATTTTATTTAAAGGACCTTATTTAATTTATGTTGACCCAAACAACTGTTTGTCTTATTGATACTGTTACTCATAAGATGAATCTTGCTTTCTTTCTTCTGTTTGGCTGCTAGAATACTTAGAATTAAATTTGTGGCTCACCTTCAAATAGATATACATATGATTTCTTGATATGCATCTTGTGCATCATTTTCACTTCTGATCTTAGGTTGCTGCCCTTTGTACTGATTTTTCTCCTATTTTCAACTTTATTTAATGCTGTGTTGTTTTATGTAATACATAATATTTGTTCAAATGAGATTGAATTTGTTAATGGAGAAACATTGATATAAGAAAGGTTAGACAAGAAGACTGGGAGCTGATGAGAGGCATAGGCTTTGGAGACTCAGGGGTTGTGTCTTCCAAATGAGTTTCAGCTCCAGGCAAGTTCGCTATAGATTCACTGTGACCAAAGAAATTTACAGCAAAGGGTTCTTGGGGTGAAAAGGTTATACCCAACTTTATTTCCACATGGCAGGTCAGTCACTAAAATCCCGTTCACTCAGAGCGAGTCTTTGTTATCACTGCTGCTTCGGATGCAGCAAGCCAGTCTCTACCTCTGGGTCTCTGCACAGCCGTCCTCTGGGCCTCTCTGCACAGCCGTCCTGCAGAGACGTCCTCTGGGGCCTCTCTGTAGAGCTGTCCCGCACAGCCGTCCTCCGGGCCTATGTCCTCGGTGCTGCCACCACTCCAGCCCTCCTCTCTGCTCTCCTACAGCCTTGCAGCCCCACCACCCAGTCTCCCGCAGAGCACTGGGCAGAACTTATATTAACACAATAATGGCTTATTGCCTAAAGATATGGAAGCGGCAGCATAGCAACAGACCAGTTACTTTTAAGTTCAGTGAGGATCCTGGCCATAGGAACCCCACTTTATCCACAGGTTGCTTCTGGATAAGGCAACATTGGAACTGAATAATTGGAGATGGCTAGAATTTGGATTTGTAGAGAAAGGAGAGTGTGGGTGTTCTAGTAGGCAGAAACAGCAAGTGTTCAAGAACATATAGTTCACGGTATTCATTAGGATTATCTACCCAATATTTTTCTTTCTCCTCCAAGTACATGTTATGACTGCATGTTGTTACCCTTTCAGAGTTAGGCATGGCATGAGAGTTGCTTTAACCAATGATATAATGTGAGTTGAAGTGACATGGGTTACATTCAAATAGAACTTTTAAGAGTCTACGCATTTACTACGCTTTCTTTTCCTCTGCCCCAGTAACCTGCAGTGCTCTGATTGATTGGCATGAGAGTCAAATATGGTCTGCTGCTTGTATTTGTAAATAAAAGTTTTATTGGAACATTTGTTTATGTATTGGCTATGGCTGCTTTTGCAATACAACAGTGAAGTTGAATAGTTCTGACAGAGACCTTGTGTCCCACAAAGCTGAAAATATTTGCTATCTGGCCATTTACAGAAAAATCTTGCTGACAACTGTTCTAGATATTGGCTGCTTGTTGAGTGAGGATATCGTAGAGCAGAGCCTCCTGCTGACCCATAATGGACTTATACTATGGGAAGGAAAGAAATCTAGTTTTAAGCCACTGTTATTTTTGAGGTTGTTATAGTAGCATAATCCAGCCCATCCTGACAGTCAGGCTGTTAATAGGAAAAAAAATTCAGTTTGCTTGGAGAGGAGGAAACCTGATGAAGAGGAGTACTGTGGAGAAAAGATGGATCAGAATGTTAGGGTAATACTTTGAAAGCACTAGACTGTTAAGCTCTGTTGTTTAGATTTTATTTAGAATCCTCAATATGGAAGCAGGACTTGGGATTTTTTTCAAGGGACAGAAGAACAGTTTCTTGTCTTGTTTAATGTTTAATAGCAACCTCAGATTTTCTGTAACTTGAGCTGTTAAATAGGTGAGGAAATAGATGAGTGTGGGAATCTGTGTCAGTATACTTAAACCTTAATCATGGCTCTGTAACTTGGCAAATAATTTATCTTATCTGTGACTCAGTTTCTTGTGTATAAGATGAAGGTAATATTACCCTATATCATAGGGTGGTTGTGAGGATAAGCAGGATAATAAATAAATATTGTTTAAGATAGTCTTTCATAAGTAGTAAACATGGAATAAAAGTTATTATAAATACTATAGTGTTTATATTATATATGCACATGTACACTTTATATGTTTATGTTGTCTTAATATCTGGACAGGTGCACATGGATTTTATATCTTGCTTTTATCACAAAACTGTTTTCTGTATTGTATTTTTGAATTTTAACACTTTTTAGAAAACTCACAAACCTAAAGAAAATAAAGTTTGGGGTTCACTGGTGATCTTTTCTCTGAAGCATGGCATTTTGGGAAAAATATTGCTTGAGTATGATAGCTTTTAACTCAAAGATGTGTTTAGAAGGAATGGAAGATGACTAATAGCAAAGCTTAGTCATTACTTACAGTTCTTGGCTTGAATGTATTGGTTAGTGAGATTATTATGTGCCTTTCCTGAACTGGTATAAATTCAGGACTGTTTGGCATAAACGTGCTAAATATGAAGCAGGGACTCTTCATCAGTATGTAAAATGACAGGTTTTTCATTACTAGTATAACATGTTAGTTCATATTAAGGTACTGAAGAGTTGATTCTGTTTGTACTGTAGACAGTACACTATGGAATTAAGAGCAGTCTACAGACTAGGGTTTGAATATTAATATTCTGAACATCTAAAATAGACATGATCCTAAATACTACTACTATTATGCTGTTAATCTCACTATTATCCTATCATCTTGATGGATTGGCCATTTTATCATAGTATAGTGTCCTTTTTCTTGTGCAGTTACTTTTATCTTGCAATTTATTTTTTCCAAATTTAACTCTCTTTTGGTTTTTCCAGTTAATCTTTTGGTTACTGTTTGCATAGAATAATATCTTTTCCCCTTCTTTCATTTTCAACCTATTTGTGTTTGGATCTGAAGTGAATCTCTTAGACAGCGTATAGTTGGATCATTTTTGTTTCTATTTTTTGTTTTTAATCCATTCTATGAATCTGCCTTTTAATTTGAGAGTTTGGTCAATTTTCATTTATTGTAATTACTGATAAGGAAGGACTTACTTTTTCCATATTTCTATTTGTTTTATATGTCTCATTTTTTTCCTTCAATTTCTCCATTATTTCTTCTTTTCTGTTAGATATTTTCTAGTTTAATAGTTTGATTCCCTTCTCTTTTCTCTTACTATGTATTTTACACTTACTTTCTTAGTGGTTGTTCTGGGGATTACAATTAACAGTTTAATTTCTGACAGTCTAATTTGAATTATAGTTGTCCATTGAACAACACAGGGGCTTGGGGTGCCAATCCCCTGTGCAGTTGAAAATCTGCATATAATTTTTGATTTCCCAAAAACTTAATTACTGATAAGCTACTGATGACTGGAAGCCTTATGGATAACATAAATAGTTGATTAACTTGTATTTTACGTATTACATGTATTATATACTGTGTTCTTAAACAGTATATAAAAGTAAGTTAGAAAAAAATGTTTTTTCAAATTGTCTCAAATCTCCAAAAAATTTTACAATATATTAAAATTGAAAAAAATTCATGTCTAAGTGGACCCACATATTTCCAGCCTGTATTGTCTGTCAGCTGTAAAATTAACTTAAATTCTATAGTATACAGAATTGTTGCCCCCATATAGTTCCATCCTGCCTTTTTGTTCTTGTCATAAATTACATCTTTATACATTGTGTACCTGTAAACATAGATTAGTTATTGTTTTGTGCAGCTGTTTTTTAAGTCATAGAGGAAAAAAGAGGAGCTACAAATCAGGAGTTACAAAATGTGCATTAGTACTGACTTATATTTACCTGTGTTCTTTATTACCTCATGTGAATTTGAATTACTGTCTTTTCATTTCAGCCTCACGGGCTCTCTTTAGTGTTTCTTGTAGGGCATGTTTACTGGTTTACTATCAATGAACTGTTTCAGTTTTTACTTATACAGGAATGTCCTAATTTCATTCATTTTGAAGAATAGCTTTACCAAATAATTAATTTTGGTTAACATTTTTTTTTTCTCTCAGCACTTTGAATATGCCATGTCACTACCTTCTGGCCTCCATGGTTTCTAAAGAGAAATCAGCTTTTAAAATTACTGAAAATCCTTAGTATATGACAAATTCTCTCTTGCTGCTTTCAGGATTCTGTATTTTGATTGATTGTAGTGTGCTTTGGTGTGGGTATCTTTGAGTTTAATCTTCCTTGGAGTTTGTTGAACTTCTTGGATATGTATACTCCTGTATTTCATCAAATTAAAAAAATTTTTGGCTGTTATTTCGTCAAATATTCCATCTGCTCCCCTTTCTTCTTTCCTTCTGGGACTTCCATAATGGGTATGTGGGTACTTTTCATGGTGTTCTGTAGGTCTCTGAGGCTATTTCCTTTTTCTTTTTACTTTATGCTCCTCAGAATTTTTTTTCCTGCTCCTCAGACAGGATAATGTCAATTGACCTGTCACCAAGTTAGTTGATTATTTTTCTACTTAAATCTGCTGTTAAACCTCTCTAGTGAAATTACTTCATTATTGTACTTTCAACTCCGGAATCTCTTATTTTGTTCCTTTATGTAATTTTTATCTCTTTATTGATAGTCTCTATTTGGTGAAACATCTTTCTCATGGTTTCCTTTAGGTCTCTGTACATGGTTTTCTTCAGCTCTTTGAGTATACTTAAAACTGGTGATTAAAATCTTTGTCTAGTAAATCCACTGTCTTAGTTTCCTTTTAGACAGTTTCTATTAATTTCTTTTATGTGTTGGTGTATATGGTCTGTACTTTGTTTTTTTTTTATGTCTCATAATTTTTGTTGAAAATCAGGCATTTTGAATATCCTCAATTCTAGTAATAATTCTGAAAATTAGATGATCTATCTTGCTTTTCTAGGATTTGTGTTTGTAGCTTGTTGTAGTTGTTTGCTCAAGGAAGTTCCTAAACTAATTTTAACTCTGTATTCTTTGTTGTGTGTGGCCACCAGAGCCTCTGTTCCATTAATATAGTGGTCAGCTAATGATTTGCTAGAGATTTTCTTAAACGCTGAGACTCAGCTGTTTTTCTTCTTGATTAATCATTCCTTTGGTCACTGCAGACTTTTGATTTTTTTCTTTTTGCCAGTATATTCATTGTGTTGGTAGAAGGAGGGATTTTAGGAGTTTCTATCCTGCTGTTTTTCACTCCTGACTTTTGAGGAACCACATTCATTTGTTCATCCAGTAAGTATTAGTTGAGTTCCTGCTATGTTCCAGGCACTGTTGGGAGTTGCACGTGTGCAGCCCTCAAAAATATTGAGCTCTCTGGCAAAGCCTCAAGGCAAGAGAAATAGGAAGCTAACATTCACTGGTGCCTGTGAACACTGTTGTATAATACCTGATTTTTGTTCTCAATCACAATTCCCTGATCAGAGGAGTTGAATATCTTTTATCATGTATACTGACCAGTGTTATTTCTTCTGCTATATATTAGAAACTCATAAACATATTTTCTTTTGTGTTGTTTGCTTTTTAGTTACTGATTTGTAAGAATCTTTATATATCATGTATATTAATCTTTTATTATATATTTCACAAATACATTTAAACATTTTCTTTTTACCTAATTCATGTTTTAAGTTCTTATACAGAACTTGAACACATCATTGTAGTAAAATCTACCAGTCTTTTCTTTTGTGGCGTGTTTTAAAAAGGCCTTCTGTACCTCAAAATCATAAAACAATATTCTGAATTTTCTTTAGATATATGGTATTGATTTTTTTCTTTTGCTGTCATTAATGTACAATTACATGAACAACATTATGGTTACTAGACTCCCCGTATTATCAAGTCCCCACCACATACCCATTACGGTTACTGTCCATCAGGGTAGTAAGATGCTATAGAATCACTACTTGTCTTCTCTGTGTTATACTCCATTCCCTGTGTCCCCCCCATAATATATGTGCTATTTGTAATGACCCTTTTTCCCCCTTATCCCTCCTTTCCCATCCATCCTCCCCAATCCCTTCCCTTTGGTAACTGTTAGTCCATTCTTGGGTTCTGTGAGTCTGCTGCTGTTTTGTTCCTTCAGTTTTTGCTTTGTCCTTATACTCCACATATGAGTGAAATGATTTGATACTTGTCTTTCTCCACCTGGCTTATTTCACTGAGCATAATACCCTCTAGCTCCATCCATGTTGTTGCAAATGGTAGGATTTGTTTTCTTCTTATGGCTGAATAATATTCCATTGTGTATATGCACCACCTCTTCTTTATCCATTCATCTACTGATGGACACTTAGATTGTTTCCATATCTGGGCTGTTGTAAATAGTGCTGTGGTAAACATAGGGGTGCATATGTCTCTTTCAAACAGGGCTGCTGCATTCTTAGGGTAAATTCCTAGGAGTGGGATTCCTGGGTCAAATGGTATTTCTATTTTGAGTTTTTTGAGGGACCTCCATACTGCCTTCCACAATGGTTGAACTATTTTACATTCCCACCAGCAGTGTAGGAAGGTTCCCGTTTCTCCACATCCTAGCCAACATTTGTTGTTCTTTGTCTTTTGGATGTTAGCCATCCTAACTGGTCTAAGGTGATATCTCATTGTGGTTTAAATTTGCATTTCCATGATAGTTAGGGATGTGGAGCATCTTTTCATGTGCCTGTTGTCCATCTGAATTTCTTCTTTGGAGAAGTGTCTGTTCAGCTCCTCTGCCCATTTTTTTAATTGGCTTATTTGCTTTTTGTTTGTTGAGGTGCGTGAGCTCTTTATATAATTTGGATGTCAACCCCTTATCAGATATGTCGTTTATGAATATATTCTCCCATACTGTAGGATGTCTTTTTTCTACTGATGGTGTTCTTTGCTGTACAGAAGCTTTTTAGTTTGATATAGTCCCACTTGTTCATTTTTGCTTTTGTTTCCCTTGCCCAGGGAGATATGTTCATAAAGAAGTTGCTCATGTTTATGTCCAAGAGATTTTTGCCTATGTTTTTTTCTAAGAGTTTTATGGTTTCATGACTTACATTCAGGTCTTTGATCCATTTTGAATTTACTTTTGTGTATGGGTTTAGACAGTAGTCCAGTTTAACTCTCTTAGATGTAGCTGTCCAGTTTTGCCAACACCAGCTGTTGAAGAGACTGTCATTTCCCCACTGTATATCCATGGCCCCTTTATCATATATTAATTGACTGTATATGTTTGGGTTTATATCTGGGCTCTCTAATCTGTTCCATTGGCCTATGGGTCTGTTTCTGTGCTAGTATCAAATTGTCTTGATTACTGTGGCTTTGTAGTAGAGCTTGAAGTCAGGGAGTGTAATTCCCCGTTTTATTTTTCCTTCTCAGGATTGCTATGGCTATTTGGGGTCTTTTGTGGTTGCATATGAATTTTAGAACTATTTGCTCTAGTTAATTGGAGAATGCTGTTGGTATTTTGATGGGGATTGTATTGAATCTGTAGATTGCTTTAGGCAAGATGGCCATTTTGACAATATTAATTCTTCCTAGCCAAGAGCATGGGGTGAATTTCCATTTATTAGTGTCCTCTTTAATTTCTCTTGAGTGTTTTGTAGTTTTCAGCGTATAGGTCTTTCACTTCCTTGGTTAGGTTTATTCCTAGGTATTTTATTCTTTTTGATGCAGTTGTGAATGGAATTGTTTTCCTGACATCTCTTTCTCCTAGTTCATCGTTAGTGTATTGGAATGCCACAGATTTCCATGTATTAATTTTGTATCCTGCAAGTTTACTGAATTCAGATATTAGATCTAGTAATTTTGGAGTGGTTTCTTTAGGGTTTTTTTATATACTATATCATGTCATCTGCCAACAGTAACAGTTGGACTCCTTCCTTGCCAATCTGGATGCCTTTTATTTCTTTGTATTGTCTTATTGCTGTGGCTAGGACCTCCAGAACTATGTTGAATAAAAGTGGGGGGAGTGGGCATCCCTGTCTTGTTCCTGAATGTAGGTGAAAAGCTTTCAGCTTCTCGCTGTTAAGTATGATGTTGTCTGTGGGTTTGTCATATATAGCCTTTTTGATGTTGAGGTACTTGCCCTCTACACACATTTTGTTGAGAGTTTTTATCATGAATGGATGTTGAATTTTTTCGAATGCTTTTTCAGCATCTGTGGAGATGATCATATGGTTTTTGTCCTTTTTATTGATGTAGTGGATGATGCTGATGGATTTTCGAATGTTGTACCATCTTGCATCCCCTGGAGTAAATCCCACTTGATCATGATGGATGATCTTTTTGATGTATTTTTGAATTCGGTTTGCTAATATTTTATTGTGTATTTTTGCATGTATGTTTATCAAGGATATTGGTCTGTGATTTTCTTTTTTTGTGGTGTCTTTGCCTGGTTTTGGTATTAGAATGATGTTGGCCTCGTAGAATGATTTTGCGAGTATTCCCTCCTCTTCTATTTTTTGGAAAACTTTAAGGAGGATGGGTATTAGGTCTTCACTAAATGTATGATAAAATTCAGCAGTGAAACCATCTGGTTCAGGAGTTTTGTTCTTTGGTAGTTGTTTGATTACCTATTCAATTTCCTTGCTGGTAATTGGTCTATTCAGATTTTCTGTTTCTTCTTGTGTCAGCCTTGGAAAGTTGTATTTTTCTAGAAAGTTGTCCATTTCTTCTAGGTTATCCTGTTAGCATATAATTTTTCATTGTATTCTCTCGTAATTCTTTGTATTTCTGTGGTGTCCATAGTGATTTTTCCTTTCTCATTTCTGATTCTGTTTATGTGTGTAGACTCTCTTTTTTTCTTGATAAGCCTGGCTAGGGGTTTATCTATTTTGTTTATTTTCTCAAGGAACCAACTCCTGCTTTCATTGATTCTGTCTATTGTTTTATTCTTCTCAATTTTATGTATTTCTGCTTTAATCTTTTTTATGTTCCTCCTTTTCCTGATTTTGGGCCTCATTTGTTCTTCCTTTTCTAGTTTCATTAATTGTGAGTTTAGACTGTTCATTTGGGATTGTCTTCTTTCCTGAGGTACGCCTGTATTGCAGTGTACTTTCCTCTTAACACGGCCTTCGCTTCTTCCCCAGATTTTGTGGTGTTGAATAATTGTTGTCGTTTGTCTCCATATATTGCTTGATCTCTGTTTTTATTTGTTCATTGATCCATTGATTATTTAGGAGCATATTATTAAGCCTCCATGTGTTTGTGGGCTTTTTTGTTTACTTTGTGTAATTTATTTCTAGTTTTATACCTTTGTTATCTGAGAAGCTGGTTGGTACAATTTCAATCTTTTTGAATTTACTGAGGTTCTTTTTGTGGCCTAGTATATAATCTATTCTTGAAAATGTTCCATGTGCACTTGAGAAGAGTGTGTATCCTGTTGGTTTTAGATAGACTGTTCTGTAGATGTCCATTAGGTTCATCTGTTCTAATATGTTTTTGAGTGTGTCCGTCTCTTTACTTATTTTCTGTCTGGTTGATCTGTCCTTTGGAGTGAGTGGTGTGTCGAAGTCTTCTGGAATGAATGCATTGCATTCTATTTCCCCCTTTAATTCTGTTAGTATTTGTTTCACATATGTAGGTGCTCCTCTCTTGGATGCATAGGTATTTATAATAGTTAAATCCTCTCTTTGGATTGTCCCTTTTATCATTATGTAATGTCCTGTGTCTCTTGTTACTTCCTTTGTTTTGAAGTCTATTTTGTCTGATACAAGTACTGCAACTTCTGCTTTTTTCTCCCTATTAGTTGCATGAAATATCTTTTTCTATCCCTTTACTTTTCGTTTGTGTATGTATGTCTTTGGGTTTGAAGTGAGTCTCTTGCCGGCAGCATATAGCTGGGTCTTGTTTTTTTATCCATTCAGTGAGTCTATGTCTTTTGTTTGGTGCATCCAGACCATTTCCTTTAGGGTGATTATCGATAGGTATGTACTTATTGCCATTGCAGGCTTTAGATTCGTGGTTACCAAAGGTTCTAGGGTAATTAACTTACTATCTAACAGTCAAATTTAACTCACTTTGTATGCTATTACAAACACAACCTACAGGTTCTTTTTTATTTTTTTTACTCCTTTTCTTTTTCTTCCTTCTCCATTCTTTGTATGTTATAAATCATATTCTCTACTCTTTGTCTATCCCTTGGGTGACATCTATTTAGCCTTAGAAATACTTCCATCTCTAGGAGTCCCTCCAAAATGCAGTGTAGAGGTGGTTTGTGGGAGGTAAATTCTCTCAGCTTTTGCTTATCTGAAAATTGTTTAATCCCTCCTTCAAATTTAAATGATAACCTTTCTGGGTAGAGTATTCTTGGTTCAAGGCCCTTCTGCTTCATTGCATTAACTATATCATGACACTCTCTTCTGGCCTGTAAGGTTTCTGTTGAGAAGTCTGATGATAGCCTGATGCGTTTTCCTTAGTATGTGATCTTTTTTCTCTCGCTGCATTTAAAAGTCTGTCTTTATCCTTGATCTTTGCCATTTTAATTATTATATGTCTTGATGTTGTCTTCCTTGGGTCCCTTGTTTTGGGAGATCTGTGCACCTCCATGGCCTGAGAGACTCTCTTTCCCCAGATTGGGGAAGTTTTCAGCAGTTACCTCCTCAGTGGCACTCTCTATCTCTTTTTTTTCTCTCTTTTCTGGTACCCCTGTAATGTGAGTATTGTTCTGTTTGGGTAGGTCACATAGTTCTCTCAATATTCTTTCATTCTTAGAGATCCTTTTTTTCTTTCTGTGCCTCAGCTTCTTTGTATTCCTCTTCTCTAATATCTATTTCATTTACCGTCTCTTCTACTACATATATTCTCCTTTTAAATCCCTCCATTGTATCGTGCATTTCAGATACGGTATTTCATAATGATTGAATCTCCATCTTAAATTCGTTCCTGAGGTCTTGAATATTTTTTTGCACCTCCATAAGCATGTTTATAATTTTTATTTTGAACTCTATTTCTGGAAGATTTGTGAGTTTGGTTTCATTTGACTCTCTTTCTGGGGTTCGTGAGATTTTGGTCTGTACCACGTTCTTTTGATGTTTCGTATTTCTGTGTGGTGCCCTTTAGTGCCCAGAAGCTCTAGTCTCTGGAGCTGCTCAGCCCTTAGAGTGAGGTTGGGGGATGTAGGGGAGCGGAGCTGGTACTTGGAGGAAGGAAAATCTGTTTCCTGCTTCCTGTCTGCGGTACCTGTCTCCAGTGTCAGAGGCAGTGGGCCAAGCACACACGGGTAACCTTCTGTGCTTTGCCTCTCTAACTTTTGTAGGCCGGGCCTCCCTCTGGCTGGCCTGACACCTTCGCAGTGACTGCGGGTTTGTGAGCAGGTCCCTGCAGGCCAGTAGGAAGGCTAGGCAGGCTGTGTGTCACAGTGTGGGGCCTTGGAGCTGAATAGGCAGTCAGGGGGATGTAGCACCTGAAGCTCCTCAAAGTTCCCAACCAGCAGGGCAGAGTGCCCCCAGGCAACCTTATCCCGCTCTCCCTTGTCCCGCACAGCAATCTCCGTGCAAACCCCGCCCCTCAGCCACCCACTTGCTGCTAGGAAGCCTCTCAGGCCTCCTGCTTTTCCTCCGACACAGAGTGGCAGGGAGTGGATCCCCTCCTCCACAAATGGCTGCAATGTCAATTTTGCAAGCACTCGGCCTGTCTGAGCTCCCCAACTCCCAGGGCACCACACACTGTAGGATTCTGCTCACAGAGCAGATGTCCAGGGCTAGGTGTCCAACATTCCCAGGCTTTCACCCCCTCCTGTGCTCCGTTTCTCTTCTTCCTGCTGGTGACCTGGGGTTGGGGAAGTGCTTGGGTCCCGCCGGATTAAGGCTTTCGTACATTACCCTATTTCTTGAGGTTCTACTCTGTTTGTGAGGTCTGTATGCAGTCTGGTTCAGCCTTCTTTCTTGTTGCTGTTTGAAGGTTAGTTGTATTTATTAACTATATTTTTGTAGTATTTGTGGTTTTGGGAGGAGCTCTCTGTCTCACCTCTCACGCCACCATCTTGAATCTCCAATGATTTTTAATAGTGTAAAGCAGTTCTGTGTCTATCAGGTTTGAGAAGTACTAGTTTATGTGAAAGGAAACTTTAGAGTCATGTAACTGAAAGTAATATGTGATCCTGGACTGGAAAATCTCCCGGCGGAAATGAAAATGCTCTAAAGAATATTATTGGGACAGTTGACAAAATTGGACTATGGACTGTGGATTCGATTAAATGGTATCAGTGTAAATTTCTTTCATAACTGCGCTGTAGTTAGAGAGGAAGTACAGACTGCAATTTTAAAGGCATGTAACTGATGCAAATATTCTCAAATGGTTTAGAAAAATAAACATATGTGTACATGTATATGTAAAAAGCGAGAATGATAACTGTGGCAGAAATTTACAAATTGGTGAATTTTGCAGGAATGATGTATAGTACTTTTCTGCAATGTGAAATTCATGTACTTGCGGGTTTTCACCCCTTTTCAGAGGACACTCCTTGTGCTCTGCTGCCCCCTAGTGACTTTTATGTCCATCAGCAATTCACTCTGCAAGTACAGTAACTTGGGAATAGAGAACACTGTAGTCATCCTTTAAAAATAACCTATCATCAAGTAAAAGAATTTTCTTTTGGTAGGGAAGCGATATACTTCTGTGAAGGCATATTTCATGATGTCTTTTTCTTGGAATTAAAAAAATAGTATCCATCTGTGGATCTTGATTTTTAGTCATGTAATCTCCTGTGGCATGCCACGTAGTTTTGACTGAAGGGGAAAAAAATAATTGTGGAGGTTCTGGATAACCTTATCTTTCCTAAGAGAAGGTTTGTTACTCCTCTTCCTCCTTTTTTTGTTGTAAGTCAGAAGGAATGACAGTAATCTCTTTAAAGCAGTTAGGGTCAGAGCTGGCTCAATCTAGGGTTTGGCTTTAACTAGGCTGTGGCTTGCCTTTGGTTCAGTACTGCCCATGGTATTCCATGTTTTCCAAAGACCCTTGGAATGTTGATTAGGCTCTCTTCCCTGGATACTGAATTCTCATCTCTATTTTCTCCATACCTTATGAATACCTAGAACTGTTCTGTTTCTCAGAGTCTTGTCTTC
>JAVSCE010010504.1:0-15229 GCA_032199065.1 Smutsia gigantea
ATTCACCCCCAAATTAATAACACATTCTCTTTGACCCTACAGTCTGTTCCCAATTTTTCTGCTACTAGCAATAATGCTGCAATAAATACTCCTTATATGTGTATTTTTATATTGGTGGTTATATTTCTATGGCATATATTTTGAATTATGATATCTCCATATACAGAATAGTATGCAGCTTTTAGAAAGGATAGGTCACAGAGAAATCCATGCCAAGACACATCATAATTAAACTTCTGAAGACAAAAGACAAAGACAAAATCTTGAAGTCAGCCAAAGAGAAATGATGCATTACTTACAGGGGAATATCAACTTGAGTGAAGCAGATTTCTCATAGGAAACCATGCAGGCTAGAAGGAAGCAGTACAAAATTTTTCAAGTGCAGAAAGAAAAGAGCTGTCAAATTAGGGCAGGAAATATACAAGGTAAGCCTGGAACATCTTATAAGTGCCAGAAAGTAAGTTAGCGCTCAAAAGGAAAAAAAACAACAGAAATGATAGCAGTAAGTCAAAGGGACACAGGAGTCAATGAAAAGAGGTCCCAGTGGCCAAAGCTGGAACAATTTGAGCAACACAGTAAAGTGGTATTGGGTTATAACCCAAAGTATAAAACAAATAACCATGAGTCTATACTGATATAAATAAATGACTGATTGATTAGCTGGATAAATACATACATATATACATACATACACAGGGAAAAGAGACAAATCTCCCATGCAAAATTCTAAACTTATGTAGATACTTTGCTTTCAAGGAGGTGGAGCTATTTGGGTGCACATGATACCTTCTAAGAGTACAATATGAAAAGGGGGATAAGGGAATAACTTTACTGTGGAGAAACCTGACAAACACCACTTCAGCCATGTGTTCAAGGTGAGCAACAAATGATCAGTCATTTTGATGGTATGTTCCCTTGATATGATGTGACAAAAAAATGTTACTTTACCTCCGAGGTCTTCTTCCCCAAAACCCATAACCCACTTTAATCATGCATCAGATGAATTCCAATAGAGAGATATCCATAAAACAGCTGACCAGTGCTCCTCAAAAGTATCAAGGTCATCAAAAGCAATAAAAGTCTGAGAAACTGTCACAGCCAAGAGGACCCTAAGGAGACATGATGATTAAATATAAGGGGGTGTCCTGGAACAGATAAAGGGCATTAGATAAAAACTATGGAAATCTGAAAAAAGTATGTACTTTAATAACAAGGTATCAATATGGCTTCATTAATTGCAACAAAGGTACCATACTAATGTAAGATATTAATAATAGGGAAAACTGGGTGTGGGACTGTGGGTAAAATTGCAGTATTTCCAGAATCTCTCACCTGGCCTTAGTTCATCTCCATATCAATAGGTATTTCCAAGGGGTGGAGGGAAGTAGTCCATCTCCATATCAATAGGTAATTACAAGGGCGGGCAGGGATTATTTGGACTGGAAAGGTTGGGTGAGGCCCCTTTTTCTGTAGCGGGATCATGCGAGACATGGGCAAGCAGAAGTGGATGACTGCTTGTAAGAAATAAACTGCTTTCTCCCACTTTATTTCTCCCTCTGACTGATTTCTGGTTCAAAGGTATTTTGCCCCAGGATGTTCCCCCTGGAATTACATCTGGAATAGTTGAGAGGATCTCTGAACCCAAAATCTGTCTACATGGGTGCAACCCTTGGGTGGACTGCCCCTAAAGATGGTGGGGAGATGCCTGGAGCCCCCCTGGTGGATGGTGGGGAAGCCTCAGTGGCTGCAGTGGTAGACAGTGCAGCTTCACCCAGGAGACCCCATCTTAGCCCCTAGTGGGGAATTGGTCTAGGATAAAGCACCTCGTAGAGGGGTGGGGCCTTCCCCAGACTGGGGCAGGGTGGAGACACTGGAAGCTGTGCAATTAGCCCTCCGTGAAATAGAAGACTGCCTAAAGGCCCTGAGTGGCTGTGTAGCACCTGGGATTCTGGGATATCTTTTTCTTGGGATAGTGGAAAGTGTTACTGAAGAAAGAGAGACACTTGGGCAGGAGAGAGACACACTTCAGCATTGCTTGGAGGAGCTGGGTGATGACCTATGGGATGCCCTTAAGAAAGAGTGATAGTTATTGAGAAGACGGGTCGCACTCCTGGGAGATATGTTAGCGACAAGGGAGGAGGCAGCTGGAGAATACACATTGCAGGAAGCCATGGGGGAGTGGGAGGAAAGAGCAGTGCCTTCAGCCCAGGGGATGGTAAAGGACTTGTCGGGAGAGGGTGAGGAAGTGGGGTCGAAGGCTGATCTGTTGCCAAGGTCACCACCCAAGGCACCAGCCTCTCCCATATTAAAGGGCTGCCTCATTGTAATTAATAAAATAAAAACACAGCAACTGCTAGCTCCTGAAGGGGAGGAACCACCCCCTCCCCAGGTTGTGGAGCACTCCGTGCTCGGCCTCTGTACCCAGGAGCGTCCAGTATTGGCAGAAGCCATCAGAACCTCTTTTGCATCTCTGGGGTATGGAAGTGGAAAACATTGTTATGTCAGGTTCTGAAATGAGTAGACTGGCTTCCCTCATGACTCACCTTTCTCTCCAGCAGCAGTTGCAAGGTGTCCATCACACCTCAGGGAATTGGGCATTTCTGGATTGGCTGACAGCAGCCATCAGGCAGTTTGGCCTAATCAGGGGATTTACCATACATACCCACTAGCTGGAAAATATATGCAGAGCTCCAGCAGGTGTTACAGGAGTTGGGCATGAAATACATTATCTATAATATGGACCCCCAGGGCCCCAATGAGGAGTACTTTACCATAGGAATGAGAAATCTGGTGCTCCATAGAGCTCCCCCATCTCTCTTTGGGACCCTAGTGACTATTCTTGCCCCCCACATAGGGCAACCCATAAGTGAGGCTACTTGTACTTTAACAGATCTGGGAGAGGTTGAAACAATAAGAGCCTGGAAGGAAGTATGGGCTACAACTGAAAGGAGAGGTGCAAAGGCCCCATGAAGGTCTCGAGGACCCAGATGTTGGTTGATTTGATAAAGGCCGGGGTAGTGAAAGGAAAACATGATGGGCAGCCCAATAGGATCTTATTAGATCTGTGGCACCAATTGAAGCCACTGAGATCCAGGACACAGAAGCCACAGGCAAAGCCCCATGTCCGACCTGTGTCCCTGCAAGACTTCCTGGGAGACAGTACTCAGGTTCCACCTGGGCCTTCACCCCCACAGGACGATGATTGGGTGTTGTGGTTCGACTGATGAGAGGGTCAAGGCCCCCACCTTGGGGGACGTGGTGGGTACCAGAGGCCACATGTAGATTTAGCAATTCATTGGTCCCCTGTGAATGTACAATGTGTCTTCGTGCTGATGGACACAGGAGCTGAATGTTCTTTGATTTATGGCAACCCTGGCGTTTTCCTGGGACCCCTGTTGTGATAGATGGCTATGGGGGTAAGGCAGTTAGAGTGATGAAAGCTCAAATCCTGTTGAGGATAGGGCATTTACCCCCAGAGGAGTATACTGTGTACATTTCTCCCATCCCTGGATATATTTTGGGGGTGGATATCCTGCAGGGCCTGTGGTTACAGACCACTGCAGGTGAGTTCAGACTGAGGGTCCATGTGGTAAAGGCAGTTCTGAGGGGACATGCTAAGCACCCACCTGTAGCTCTGCCTGTACGTCAGCAAGTGACAAGTACTAAGCAGTATAAATTGCCTGGGGGGCACAAGGAAATTGGAGAAACTCTACAGGAGTCGAAGAAGGTGGGCATCGTAAAGCCCACTCATAGTCCTTTTAATTCCCCAATGTGGCCAGTGAAAAAGCCAGAGAGTTCTTGGTGTATGACTGTGGACTATAGGGAATTGGATAAAGTCACACTCTCTTTGCATGCTGTTGTACCCACAATAGCAGCCCTTATGGACACACTAAGTCATGAACTAGGGTTGTATCATTATGTTGTGGACCTTGCTAACACGTTCTTCTCTATTGACATAGCACAGGAAAGTCAGGAACAGTTTGCCTTCATGTGAGAAGGCCAGCAGTGGACATTCACTGTCGTTCCACAGGGATACCTCCACAGTCCCATCATTTGTCATGGACTTGTAGCCCAGGACTTGGCCACATGGAAGAAACCACAAACAATGAGGCTGTATCACTACATTGATGATATCATGCTCACGTCTGATTCTCTTGCAGATTTAGAAGGGGCAGTTCCTAGAATGCTGCAATATCTACAGGAAAAAGGATGGGCTGTAAACAGCACCAAGGTCCAGGGACCTGGTTTGTCTGTAAAATTCTTGGGGGTCGTCTGGTCGGTAAGACTAAAGTTATTCTAGAAGCAGTCATAGACAAGGTCCAGGCTTTCCCTACCCCTACCACTATGGCAGTATTACAAGAGTTTTGGGTCTCTTGGGCTACTGGAGAGTGTTTATCCCACACTTGGCACAAATTCTGAAGCCTTTGCATTGGTTGATACAAAAGCGCATCAGGTGGGACTGGGATGAGACATGTGCAGCTGCTTTTACTGCTGCTAAGTGAGTAGTCAAGGCTGTACAGGCCTTGAGTGTAATGGACTCATCAAGGTCCTGTGAGCTAGATGTTCATGTAAGCGAGGATGGTTATGGATGGTGTCTTTGGCAGTGGCTTGAACGGACATGCCAACCCATTGGATTCTGGAAGGAGCAGAAGTCCAGTACACCTTGATAGAGAAGCAACTGGCTGCTGTGTACCACGCCTTGCTGGCTATGGAGCCCATCACCAGAACAGCTCTGACCAAGGTAATAACCACCTATCTTATTATGGGGTGGGTGCGAGACTGGTCCCAAAGGCCACAGAGTGGCATGGCACAGATACCTACACTGACCAAATGGGATGCATACTTACAGCAGCATAGTGCCCTCCCTACTAGCCCCTTAAGTGGAGAACTACAATGCTTATTGGAGCCAGTGACATATACCAGTGGAAAACAGGAAGAACTTGCTTTTGAGCCATTGGTAGCCAAGAGTCCTTATCAGGAGGTAAAAGCCCCTATAACTGAAGATGCTTAGTATACAGACAGCTCCAGTTGTGGGCAGCTCCCGAAGTGGAGGGCTGTGGCTTTTTATCCTAAGACTGAGACAATATGGATGGGGGATGGAGAGGGGAAGAGAAGCCAATGGGCTGAGCTGTGGGCAGTATGGATTGTGATCACCCAGGAGCCCTCCCCCATAGTTGTCTGCACTGACAGCTGGGCCATCTATCGGGGCTTGACCCTGTGGCTACTGACATGGTACCATGCCAACTGTACTACAAATACATGAAACAACTTTACTAAAGTGGGTGTGGGCAAAGGTGCAAACCTAAGTAACTTTGTAAATGAGTGCTGTTTAGGAGATTACAGGTGAAAGGGACTGTACATAAACACTCTATTCTAGTTGATACAGTTATTTCCCACAGGCATAGATGCTAGCAATTCTGAAGCCACTATACGTGTATACTGGAATTGAACAATTAAGTAACAGATGGTGGATTATGGGAGTCAGGTTTCTCACTCTTGCCGAGGGACAGTACAGATAAGCAAAAGGAAGAGGCTAAAATGATCTCTGTGCTAACATGTAGGAATTGGATTAGTGCAGATACATTTATAAATATACTTTTATATGTTGTTAAATTAATTAAATGAGGCAGTTAGACTGGTGTGGCTCTAATGCCAATGGTGGCCCATGTAAGCAACCAAAATCTAAGCCTATAAATGCCTCAAGGTTAAAAAATCAAAATACTAAGGACAACCATTCACAAAGAGCCAACAAGGTTTCAAGCTAAAGCAAATCAGTGATTTCTTTACTTTCCTTCTGCCTTTTCTCCACAAAAATTTCTCCCCAAGTTCCTGTTGGTGTAGCAACCCCAACTGCCTCTGCTTTGGTGCTACCCAAATCAAGTGGACTTTTGCTCAAACACCCCTAATTTTTTCTTATTTTGCTATCATTAATACACAATCACATGAGCAATATTGTGGTTACAAGATTCCCCCCACTATCACGTCCCCACCACATACCCCATTACAGTCACTGTCCATCAGCATAGTAAGATGCTATAGAGTCACTACTTCTCTTCCCTGTGCTATACTGCCTTCTCCATGCGCCCCCCCCACCCGCACTAAGTTAAGTGTGCTAATTGTAATAGCCCTTTTTCCCCCTTATCCCTCCCTTCCCACCCATCCTCCCCAGTCCCTTTCTCTTTGGTAACTGTTAGCCCATTCTTAGGTTCTGTGAGTCTGCTGCTGTTTTGTTCCTTCAGTTTTTGCATTGATGTTATACATGACAGATGAGTGAAATCATTTGCTACTTGTATTTCTCCACCTGGCTTATTTCACTAAGCATAATATGCTCTAGCTCCATCGATGTTGTTGCAAATGGTAGGATTTGTTTTCTTCTTATGGCTGAATAATATTCAATTGTGTATACGTACCACATCTTCTTTATCCATTCATCTACTGATGGACACTTAGGTTGCTTCCATTTCTTGGCTATTGTAAATAGTGCTGCGATAAACAGAGGGGTGCATATGTCTTTTTCAAACTGGGCTCCTGCATTCTTAGGGTAAATTCCTAGGAGTGGACTAAACTTAGGGGTGCATATGTCTTTTTCAAACTGGGCTCCTGCATTCCTAGGGTAAATTCCTAGGAGTGGAAATCCTGGGACAAATGGTATTTCTATTTTGAGTTTTTTGAGGAACCTCCATACTGCTTTCCACAGTGATTGAACTAATTTACATTCCTACCAGCAGAGGAGGAGGGTTCCCCTTTCTCCAAATCCCCGCCAACATTTCTTGTTGTTCGTCTTTTGGATGGTGGCCATCCTGTTAAGTGTGAGGTGATATCTAATTGTGGTTTTAATTTGCATTTCCCTGATAATTAGCGATGTGGAACATGTTTTTATGTGCCTGTTGGCCATCTGAATTTCTTCTTTGGAGAAGTGTCTGGTCAGATCTTCTGCCTATTTTTTAATTGGATTATTAGCTTTTTTTTGTTGAGCTGCATGAGCTCTTTATATATTTGGGATGTCAACTCTTTATTGGATATGTCATTTATGAATATATTCTCCCATACTGTAGGTTGCATTTTTGTTCTACTGATGGTGTCCTTTGTGTACAGAAGCTTTTCAGCTGGATATACTCCGACTTGTTCATTTTTGCTTTTGTTTACCTTGCCCGGGGAGATATGTGCATGAAGAAGTTGCTCATGTTTATGTCCAAGAGATTTTTGCCTGTTTTTTTCTAAGAGTTTTATGGTTTGATGACTTACATTCAGGTCTTTAATCCATTTGAAGTTTACTTTTGTGTATGGGGCTAACCAATAATGCAGTTTCATTCTCTTACATGTAACTGTCTAGTTTTGCCAGTTGAAGGCTGTCGCTTCCCCATTGTATATCCATGGCTCCTTTATCGTATATTATTTGACTGTATATGCATGGGTTTATATACGGGCTTTCTACTCTATTCCATTGGTCTATGGGTCGGTTCTTGTGCCAATAACAAATTGTCTTGATTACTATGGCTTTGTAGTAGAGCTTGAAGTTGGGGAGCGTAATTCCCCAACCCCCCCCCCACCCCCCGCTGCTTTATTCTTCCTTCTCAGGATTGCTTTGACTATTCGGAATCTTTTGTGGTTCCATATGAATTTTAGAATTATTTGTTCTAGTTCACTGAAGAATTCTGTTGGTATTTTGATAGGGATTGCACTGACTCTGTAGATTGCTTTAGGTAGGATGGCTATTTGGACAATATTAATCCTTCCTATCCATGGGCACGGATGTGTTTCCATTTATTGGTATCTTCTTTAATTTCTCTCATGAATGTCTTGTAGTTTTCAGAGTATAGGTCTTTCACTTCTTTGGTTAAGTTTATTCCTAAGTATTTTATTCTTTTGATGCAATTGTGAATGGAATTGCTTTCCTGATTTCTCTTTCTGTTACTTCATCTTTAGTGTATAGGAATGCAACAGATTTCTGTGTATTAGTTTTGTATCACACAACTTTGCTGAATTCAGATATTAGATCTAGTACTTTTGGAGTGCACTCTTTAGGGTTTTTTTATATACACTACCATGTCATCTGCAAACAGGGACAGTTTAAATTCTTCCTTGCCAATCTGGATGCCTTTTATTTCTTTCTGTTGTCTGCTTGCTGTGGCAAGGACCTCTAGTACTATGTTGAATAAAAAGGGGAGAGTGGGCATCCTTGTCTTGTTCCCGATCTTAAAGGAAAAGCTTTCAACTTCTCACTGTTAAGTATAATGTTGGCTGTGGGTTTGTCATATATGGCCTTAATTATGTTGAGGCAATTGCCCTCTATATCCATTTTGTTGAGAGTTTTTTTTTTGGTATCATTTATCTACAGTTACATGTGCAACATTATGGTTACTAAACTCCCCAATTCATCAGATCCCCCCTACTTCCCCCTTTACAGTCACTGTCCTTCAGTGTAGTGAGATGCTATAGAATCACTACTTGTTTTCTCTGAGTTGTGCAGCCCTCCACGTACCTTTCCCTTTGGTAACTGTTAGTCCATTCTTGGGTTCTGTGAGTCGGCTGCTGATTTTTTCTTTCAGGTTTTTTCTTTGTTCTTATACTCCACATATGAGTGAAATCATTTGATACTTGGCTTTTTCCGCTTGGCTTATTTCACTGAGCACAATACCCTCTAGTGCCATCCATGTTGTTGCAAATGGAAGGATTTGTTTTCTTCTTATGGCTGAATAATATTCCATTGTGTATATGTACCACATCTTTATCCATTCATCTACAGATGGACACTTAGTTTACTTCCATTTCTTGGCTATTGTAAATAGTGCTGTGATAAACATAGGGGTGCATCTGTCTTTTTGAAACTGGGCGGCTGCATTCTTAGGGTAAATTCCTAGGAGTGGGATTCCTGGGCCAAATGGTATTTCTATTTTGAGTTTTTTGAGGAACCTCCATACTGCTTTCCACAATGGTTGAACTAATTTGCATTCCCACCAGCAGTGTAGGAGGGTTCCCTTTTCTCCACATCCTCGCCAACATTTGTTGTTGTTTGTGTCTTGGATGTTGGCCATCCTTACTGGTGTGAATTCATATCTCATTGTGGTTTTATTTTGCATTCCTCATTGATTAGTGATGTGGAGCATCTTTTCATGTGCCTGTTGGCCATCTGAATTTCTTCTTTGGAGAAGTGTCTATTCATGTCCTCTGCCCATTTCTTCATTGGATTATTTGCTTCTTGTTTGTTGAGGTGCGTGAGTTCTTTATATTTTTTGGATGTCAACCGCTTATCGGATATGTCATTTATGAATATATTCCTCCATACTGTAGGATGTCTTTTTGTTCTACTGATGGTGTCCTTTGCTGTACAGAAGCTTTTCAGCTTGATATAGTCCCACTTGTTCATTTTTGATTTGTTTCCCTTACCCGGGGAGATATGTTCATGAAGAAGTCACTCATGTTTATGTCCAAGAGATTTTTGCCTGTTTTTTTCTAAGAGTTTTATGATTTCATGACTTACATTCAGGTCTTTGATCCATTTTGAGTTTACTTTCTGTATGGGGTTAGACAGTAGTCCAGTTTCATTCTCTTACATGTAGCTGCCCAGTTTTGCCAACACCAGCTGCTGAAGAGGCTGTCACCTCCCCTTTGTATATCCAAGGCTCCTTTATCATATATTAATTGACCGTATATGTATGGGTTAATGTCTGAATTTTCTATTCTGTTCCACTGGTCTGTGGGTCTGTTCTTGTGCCAATACCAAATTGTCTTCATTACTGAAGCTTTGTAGTAGAGCTTGAAGTCTGGGAGCGTAATTTCCCATTTTATTCTTCCTTCTCAGGATAGCTTTGGCTATTCGGGGTCTTTTGTGGTTCCATATGAATTTTAGAACTATTTGTACTAGTTCATTGAAGAATGCTGTTGGTTTTTTGATAGGGATTGCATTGAAGCTGTAGATTGCTTTAGGTAGTATAGCGATTTTGACAATATTTATTCTTCCTAGCCAAGAGCATGGGATGAATATCGATGTGGTAGTGTCCTCTTTAATTTCTCGTAGGAGTGTCTTGTAGTTTTCAGAGTACAGGTATTTCAGTTCCTTCGTTAGGTTTATTCCTAGGTATTTTATTCTTTTGGATGCAATTGTGAATGCAATTGTATTCCTGATTTCTCTTTCTGCTAGTTTATCTTTAGTGTATAGGAAGGCAACAGATTTCTGTGTGTTAATTTTGTATCCTGCAATTTTGCTGAATTCAGATATTAGTTCTAGTACTTTTGGAGTGGAGTCTTTAGAGTTTTTATATACAATATCATGTCATCTGTAAATAGTGACAACTTGGCTTCTTCTTTACCAATCTGGATTCCTTGTATATCTATGTTTTGTCTGAATGCCATAGCTAGGACCTCCAGTACTATGTTGAATAACAGTGGGGAGAGTGGGCATCCCTGTCTTGTTCCCGATCTTAGATCAAAAGCTTTCAGCTTCTTGTTGTTAAGTATGATTTTGGCTGTGGGTTTGTCATATATGGCCTTTATGATATTGAGGTACTTGGCCTCTATACCCATTTTGTTGAGAGTTTTTATCATGAATGGATGTTGAATTTTGTCAAATGCTTTCTCAGCATCTATGGAGATGATCATGTGGTTTTTGTTCTTCTTTTTGTTGATGTGGTAGATGATGTTGATGGATTTTCGAGGGTTGTACCATCCTTGCATTCCTGAGATGAATCCCACTTGATCATGGTGTATGATCCTCTTGATGTATTTTTGAATTCGGTTTGCTAGTATTTTGTTTAGTATTTTTGCATCCATGTTCATCAGCGATAATGGTCTGTAATTTTCTTTTTTGATGAGGTCTTTGCCTGGTTTTGGTATTAGAGTGATGGTGGCTTCATAGAATGAGTTTGGAAGTATTCCCTCCTCTTCTATTTTTTGGAAAACTTTAAGGAGAATGGGTATTATTTCTTCTCTATAGGTCTGGTAAAATTCAGAGGTGAATCCATCTGTCCCGGGGATTTTGTTCTTAGGTAGTTTATTGATTACCAATTCAATTTCTTTACCTGTAATTGGTCTGTTTAGGTTTCCTGTTTCTTGCTTGGTCATTCTTGGAAGGTTGTATTTTTCTAAGAAGTTGTCCATTTCTTCTAGGTTTTCCACCTTGTTAGCGTATAGATTTTCATGGTATTGCCTTATAATTCTTTGTATTTCTGTGGGGTCTGTCATGATTTTTCCCTTCTCATTTCTGATTGTGTTTATGTGTGTAGATTCTCTTTTTCTCTTAATAAGTCTTGCAAGGGGTTTATCTATTTTGTTTATTTTTTCAAAGAACCAGCTGTTGTTTTCATTGATTTTTTTCTACTGTTTTATTCTCAATTTTATTTCTTCTCTAATCTTTATTATGTCTCTCCTTCCATGACTTTCGGGCTCATTTGTTCTTCTTTTTCCAATTTCAATAATTGTAGCCTTAGACTATTCATTTGGGATTGTTCTTCCTTCTTTAAACAGGCCTGGACTGCAATATACTTTCCTCTTAGAACTGCCTTTGCCGAGTCCCACAGAAGCTGCTACTCTGTGTTATTGTTGTCATTAGTCTTCATATATTCTGTGATCTTTGTTTTGATTTCGTCGTTTACTCATTGATTTTTTAGGACCATGTTTTTAAGCCTCCATGTATTTGTGAGCCTTTTAGTTTTCTTTGTACAATTTATTTCTAGCTTTATACCTTTGTGACCAGAGAAGTTGGTTGGTAGAATTTCAATATTTCTGAATTTACTGAGGTTCTTCTTGTGGCCTAGTGTGTGGTCTATTCTGGAAAATGTTCCATGTGCACTTGAGAAGAATGTGTATCCTGCTGCTTTTGGGGGTAGAGTTCCGTAGATGTCTGTTAGGTCCATCTGTTCTAGTGTGTTTTTCAGTGCCTCTGAGTCTTTACTTATTTTCAGTCTGGTTGATCTGTCCTTTGGAGTGAGTGGTGTGTTGAAGTCTCCTAAAATGAATGCATTGCTTTCTGTTTCCTCCTTTAATTCTGTTAGTATTTGTTTCACATATGTCAGCGCTCCTGTGTTGGGTGCATATATATTTAAAATGGTTATATCCGCTTGTTGGACTGACCCTTTTACCATTATATAATGACCTCCTTTATCTCTTGCGAGTTCTTCGTTTTTTTATATATGATTTATTTTATTATCATTAATTTACAATTACATGTGCAACATTACGATTATTAAACTACCCCTTCATCAGGTCCCCACCACCAACCCCATTACAGTCACTGTCCATCAACGTAGTCAGATGCTATAGAATCACTACTTGTCTTCTCTGAGTTGTACTGCCCTCCCTGTGATACCCCAACATTACATCTGCTAATCGTAATGCCCCTTTTTCCCTCTTATCCCTCCCTTCCAGCCCATTTTCCCCAGTCCCTTTCCCTTTGGTAACTATTAGTCCGTTCTTGGGTTCTGTGAGTCTGCTGCTGTATTGTTCCTTCAGTATTTTTTCTTTGTTCTTATACTCCACATATGAGTGAAATCATTTGATACTTGTCTTTTTCGGCTTGGCTTATTTCACTGAGTATAATACCCTCTAGCTACATCCATGTTGTTGCAAATGGTAGGATTTGTTTTCTTCTTATGGCTGAATAATATTCCATTGTGTATATGTACCACATCTTCTTTATCCATTCATCTACTGATGGACACTAGGTTGCTTCCATTTCTTGGCTATTGTAAATAGTGCTGTGATAAACATAGGGGTGCATCTGTCTTTTTCAAATTGGGCTGCTGCATTCTTAGGGTAAATTCCTAGGAGTGGAATTCCTGGGTCAAATGGTATTTCTATTTTGAGTTTTTTGAGGAACCTCCATACTGCTTTCCACAATGGTTGAACTAATTTGCATTCCCACCAGCAGTGTAGGAGGGTTCCCTTTTCTCCACATCCTCGCCAACATTTGTTGTTGTTTGTGTTTGGATGTTGGCCATCCTCACTGGTGTGAGGTGATATCTTATTGTGGTTTTAATCTGCATTTCTCTGATGATTAGCGATGTGGAGCATCTTTTCATGTGCCTGTTGGCCATCTGAATTTCTTCTTTAGAGAAGTGTCTATTCATGTCTTCTGTCCATTTCTTAATTGGATTATTTGCTTTTTGTTTGTTAAGGTGCATGAGTTCTTTATATATTTTGGATGTCAACCCTTTATCAGATACGTTTTTTATGAATATATTCTCCCATACTGTAGGATATCTTTTTGTTCTACTGATGGTGTCCTTTGCTGTACAGAAACTTTGCGGCTTGATATTGTCCCACTTGTTCATTTTTGCTTTTGTTTCTCTTGCCCGGGGAGATATGTTCATGAAGAAGTCGCTCATGTTTATGTCCAAGAGATTTTTGCCTATATTTTTTTTCTAAGAGTTTTATGGCTTCATGACTTACATTCAAGTCTTTGATCCACCTTGAGTTTACATTTGTGTATGGGGCTAGACAGTAGTCCAGTTTCATTCTCTTACATGTAGCTGTCCACTTTTTCCAACACCAGCTGCTGAAGAGGCTGTCATCTCCCCATTGTATATCCAAGGCACTTTTATCAAATATTAATTGACTGTAAATGTTTGGGTTAATGTTTGGATTTTCTATTCTGTTCCACTGGTCTGTGGGTCTGTTTTGTGCCAATACCAAATTGTCTTGATTACTGTGGCTTTGTAGTAGAGCTTGAAGTCAGGGAGTGTAATTCCCCTTGTTTTATTCCTCCTTCTCAGGATTGATTTGGGTATTCGGGGTCTTTTGTGGTTCCATATGAATTTCAGAATTATTTGTTCCAGTTCATTGAAGAAAGCTGTTGGTAGTTTGATAGGGATTGCATTGAATCTGTAGATTGCTTTAGGTAGTATAGCCATTTTGACAATATTTATTCTTCCTAGCCAAGAGCATGGGATGCATTTCCATTTGGTAGTGTCCTCTTTAATTTCTCTTAGGAGTGTCTTGTAGTTTTCAGAGTACAGGTCCTTCACTTCCTTTGTTAGGTTTATTCCTAGGTATTTTATTCTTTTTGATGCAATTGTGAATGGAATTGTTTTTCTGATTTCTCTTTCTGTTAGTTCATCGTTAGTGTATAGGAAAGCAATAGATTTCTGTGTGTTAATTTTGTATCCTGCAACTTTGCTGAATTCAGATATTAGTTCTATAGTTTTGGAATGGAGTCTTTAGGGTTTTTTATGTACAGTATCATGTCATCTGCAAATAGTGACAATTTGACTTCTTCTTTACCAATCTGGATGCCTTGTATGTCTTTGTTTTGTCTGATTGCTGTGGCTAGGACCTCCAGTACTATGTTGAATAACAGTGAGAGAGTGGGCATCCCTGTCTTGTTCCCGATCTTAGATGAAAAGCTTTCAGCGTCTCGCCGTTAAGTATGATGTTAGCTGTGGGTTTGTCATATATAGCCTTTATGATGTTGAGGTACTTGCCGTCTATACCATTTTGTTGAGAGTTTTAATCAGGAATGGATGCTGAATTTTGTCAAATGCTTTTTCAGCATCTATGGAGATGATCATGTGGTTTTTGTTCTTTTTGCTGATGTGGTGGATGATGTTGATGGATTTTCGAATGTTGTACCATCCTTGCATCCCTGGGATGAATCCCACTTGATCATGGTGTATGATCCTCTTGATGTATTTTTGAATTCGGTTTGCTAATATTTTGTTGAGTATTTTTGCATCTACGTTCATCAGGGATATTGGTCTGTAATTTTCTTTTGGTGAGGTCTTTGCCCGGTTTTGGTATTAGAGTGATGCTGGCTTCATAGAATGAGTTTGGAAGTATTCCCTCCTCTTCTGTTTTTTGGAAAACTTTAAGGAGAATTGGTGTTATTTCTTCTCTATATGTCTGGTAGAATTCAGAGGTGAATCCATCAGGCCCAGGGTTTTTGTTCTTGGGTAGTTTTTTGATTACCAATTCGATTTCGTCACTGGTGATTGGTCTGTTTATTTTTTCTGTTTCTTGCTTGGTCAGTCTTGGAAGGTTGTATTTTTCTAAGAAGTTGTCCATTTCTTCTATGTTTTCCAGCTTGTTAGCATATAGATTCTCATAATATTCTCTTATGATTCTTTGTATTTCTGTGGAGTCCGTCGTGATTTTTCCTTTCTCATTTCTGATTGTGTTTATGTGTGTAGATTTTCTTTTCCTCTTAATGAGTCTGGCTAGGGGTTTATCTATTTTGTTTATTTTTTCAAAGAACCAGCTCTTGGTTTTATTGATTTTTTCTATTGTTTTATTCTTC
>JAVSCE010010505.1:0-11413 GCA_032199065.1 Smutsia gigantea
CAGATGTCTTCATGGATAATTTCTACCAAACATTAAAGCAACAAGTAGTTATAATATTAGATAAGTTCTCTCAAAATGGAATAAGAGGGAATATTCCACAACTAATTCTATAATCTAAAAGAAGCTTCATAGCAAGGAAAAGACAATATGAAAAGCTCAGTTCATTCATTCACATAGAGGAGAACACCTTAAAATATTAGAAAACAAAACCAGCAGTGTAATAAAAGGTAACATATTGTGACCATGTTAGATTTACTCATAGAATGCAAACTTGAATATTAGAAAATCTAGTAATTAAAATATCAAGTTATTAATATGCCCCATTATAAGATTAAAGGAAAAAATATGAATATCCCAATACATGAATTAAAAAATTATAAAATTCAATTCCTAACAATATTTGCAAGGTAGGAATAGAAGAGAACATCTTTAACTGATAAAAATATCTATAACAAGCAAACCTAGAACTAATTTAACAGTGAAACATTATCCCCTTTACAATTAGGATCAAAAGAAGTCCTAATATCAACACTTCTACTGAGCATTTTTTGCAAGTCCTAGCCAATGCACTAAATGAAAAAACAAATGAAACGAAAGTGTACAGATTGAAAGGGATAAATCAAATCCTCATTATTTGGATAATATTTGATTGTTTACTTGAAAAAAAAATCTACAAATTATCAAAATTAATAAGAATTATTAATTATAATATATAAATAAATATGTACTATCAAGTTAGAAAATGTTATTTTTAAAGGTATCACTGCAATTATAAAATTAATAATATAATAATAATAGTACTTAGAAATAAATGTAATAAAAGTATATAAAAACTCATGTGGAAATTACTAATATTTATTGAAAGTTAGTTACAGTATTAATAAATGGAGACATACATTCATACATAGGAAAACTCAATGTAATAAAGATGTAAAGTCTCCCAAAATTGATTCATGGATGCCTAAAATTTATGTGGAAGAGCATAGGACCCAGGATAGCTAGGACAATTTTAAAGAAGAAATAGGTTAGGTGACAAGCACTATAATATATCACTATAAATCTACAATAATTTAGGGTGTGCAGTGATAGTTCAAAACATAATTGGAAATGGTATACTGTTCAAAAACATGTATTCATATATATATGGGACTTTTAAATGATAAATCTGTCATTACAGATTCGTGGAAAAAAACATTTTTGAAGTTTGAGTCACCTCTCAATCACAAGAAATAATTTTTTTCCAGTTATAAACAAATAGAACATTAAATATTTACCTTTCGCTGAAATTAAGGTAAAGTATACATGAAATCTCTCTGCGTATTATTTCTTACAACTGCATGGGAATCTGCCATTATCTCAACAAAAATTTTAATTAAAAATATAAGATAAAATAGTAGTGCTCATCACACATAATTAAGGGCAAGTGATATTTAATGAAAATAATGATTTCTGCTTACATTTGTATAAATGTGGATCAGTGTTGGATCATAATACAAAATGCACTACTCGATATGAGCTCTGGTAAAAAAAAATATGGAAATCACTGGATTTTAAATATGTTTCTTGAGACAAGTGATAATTCATATTGGAAATATAAACAAAATGCATGTGTATTTTACATCATGTACAAAATTAACTCCAATATACATTAAGAAAAAATGTAAAGGCAAAACTATTGAACTTTAGGATGAAACTAAAGGAGAATTTAAAACAATAAAAATCACAAAATCTGTAAAGATTAAAAATTTCAATTATAATTAAGACTTTTATTAATCAAAAGATAAAAAAAGGGATAAGATAGCTACAAATTGGAAGAATTTATTTATAAATCATATGGTTAATAATTATTAGAATTATATCATTGTACAAATATATTAGAATCATATATCATTCAGAGTACTTACGTATATGATTTATATGTAATCATGATTTATATGTATTCATATATTGTTTATTATATGACCTATATGTATTACATAGTAATCCTGCAAGTCAGTAAGGATAAGTCAAGCAAAAAAACAGAAAATTGGAAAAGAGATATGAACAGATTTTTCAGAGGAAGAAGCACTAACTACATGGATGAATCCTATAAAATAAAGTTTAGCAAAAGAAGCTAGATCTAAAATAATATAAACTTCACATTTCCACTTATATAAAGTTCAAAAGCAGGCAAACTATGTAATATATTGTTTAGGGACACATGTAAATGTTGCAAAACTATGCATAAAAGGAAGAAACTATAAGCATAAAATTCAGGATAGTGTATCCCCTGGATTTGAAAGAGGGAGATATGATTAAACATAAATGCATAGGAGGCTTATTAAAGCTGATAGTCTGAGTGAGTGGTTTTTATCAATATTCTTTAAACTATACATATATGGACAATGTGATATGTACGTATGTTGTCATATGATATATTTTGTTAAAGTATTTAAATGTAGAATAAAATAATACATGGGAGAAATGCATAGATAACAAATCTCCCTGTTTGTCCCCAAATAATCATTGGATTAGGTAAAAATTAGGTTTTCCAATTTTTTTATTGCAATAAAGTTTATATACAATATTATGTTGGTTTCAGATGTACAACATAGTTACTGGATAATTGTATATACTGAAGATGCTTGCCACAATAGGTATAGTTACTCCATTATCATACCAAGATATTACAATATTATTGGTTAAATTCTCTATGTTATACTTTTATTCCTATGCCTAACTTATTTTATGATTTGCAGTTTGTACCTTTTTATCTTCTTCACCTGCTTCACCCATTGCCTACCCCCTTCCCTATGGTAACTAACGGTCGGCTGTCTATATTTGTGGGACTATTTCTTTTTGTATGTTTTGAAAATGGCACATATAAGTGAAACCATATGGTATTGCCTTTCTCTGGTTTACTTAGCATAATACCCTCTATGTTTATCCTGGTTGCTGCAAATGACAAGATACCCTTCTTTTTTATGGCTGTGTGTATATGTATCACATCTTCTTTATCCATTCATCTATTGATGGCCACTTGGGTTGCTTCCATATCTTTGCTATTGTAAATAATGCTGCAATAAATATAAGTGTGCAGGGACTCAGGATTAAAGATGGCGGCATGAGAGGTGAGACAGAGGCTTCCTCCTAAAACCGCATATAATATGAAAATATAACTAATACAGCTACTCTTGAAAGAGCAAAAGGAAAGAGGACTGCACCAAACTGCATACACCTGGAGACAAGACCAGACCTCATGGAACAGAGTAACATACTAGAGCTGTGGCCCTGTGGGATCCAAGCCCTTCCCCCATGCCAGCTCACCAACAGGAGGAAGAGGAATGGAGCAGTGAGGGAGTGGAGAACTTGGACTGCTGAATACCTAAATCTGGAGATCTGCTCTGGGAGCACAAACCTACATTTCATGGTGCTTGCATGATACTCTCGTAATTAGGGGGTTGGAAAGCTAAGACAGGCAGAATTCCTGGAGACACTAAGATTCCAGCTGCTTGTGGAAAGCAGGGATCCATATCCAGCTGCTCTGGGACAAAAGAAAGGTGGGCAGTCTGAGAGACTTCCTAACAAAGAAGTCCTTAGCAAGAGGGCTGCTAAAGGGGCAAGGATTGCACAGAGCTTACTGTTCAGGAGAAAGGACAGGCAGACAAAATTGTCCGGGAGCACTCTGCCCAGCAGGTTGGGAGCTTTCACGATCTTCAGGTGCTCCAGCTCCCTGGCTACCTACACAGCTCCAAGAACCCCTTGCATGACAGGCAGACTACTGCGCCTTTCTCCTGGCCAGCCCCACTGAGCTTGCAAACTGGGAAACCCTACCCTGGTGTTAGGCAGGCCAGAGGAAAGATCTGTCTACAGCAACTAAAAACGCAAAGCACAGAGGCTTATACGTGTGTGCTCAGCCCACAGGTTCAGGCAGTGGACACAGGCATAGCAGCCAGGAAGCAGGAAACACCTCTTTCCTACCCCAAGGCACTAATACCACTCCACTGCAATCCCTGATATTGGTTCAGGGGCTGAGCAGCTCCAGAGAGTAGAACTTCTGAGCACTAGAGAGCACCATACAAAATATGTAATGCCAAAGGAACTTGGTCCAGAGTAAAATTATTAATGCAACTCCTGAGAAAGATTTGAATGATATTGACCTTATGACTCCCCTGAAAGGGAGCTCAAAATAAAAATCATTAACATGCTCATGGAGGTACGGAGAGATATTCAAGAACTCAGGAATGAATTACGGTCAGAGATCCAATCATTGAAGAGCACAATGGATGGAATTAAAAGCAGATTGGATACAATGGAGGAGAGGATAAATGAAATAGGAACTAGAGAAGAGGAATAAAAAGAAGCTGAGGCACAGAGAGTAAAAAGGATCTCTAAGAATGAAAGATTATTGAGAGAAGTATGTGACCAATTAAACAGAACACTATTTGCATTATAGGGGTACCAGAAGAAGAAGAGAGAGAAAAAGGGATAGAAAGTGTCTTTGAGGAGGTGATTGCTGAAAACTTCCCCAACCTGGGGAATGAGATAGTTTCGCAGGCCATGGAGGTGCACAGATCTCCCAACACAAGGGACCCAAGGAAGACAACATCAAGACATATAGTAATTAAAATGGCAAAGGTCAAGAATAAGGACAGACTATTAAAGGCAAATAGAGAAATAAGATCACATACAAAGGAAAGCCCATCAGACTATCATCAAACATCTCAGCAGAAACCTTACAGGCCAGAAGAGAGTGGCATGATGTATTTAATGCAATGAAGCAGGAGGGCCTTAAACCAAGATTACTTTATCTGGCAAGATTATCATTTAAATTTGAAGGAGGGATTAAACAATTCCCAGATAAGCAAAAGGTGAGAGAATTTACCTCCCACAAACCATCTCTACAGTGTATTTTGGGGGGACTGCTATAGATGGAAGGGTTCCTACGGTTTAATAGCTGTCACCAGAGGTAATAAAACCACAGTAAAAGAAAATAGAACACCTAATTACTAAGAAAATGTAAAATTAAATTGTCCCCAAAGTCAATCAAGGGACAGACAAAGAGTACAGAATATGATACCTAATATATAAAGATTGGAGGAGGAAGAAAAAAGAGGAGGGAAAAAAAAGAACCTTTAGATTTTGTTTGTAATAGCATTTTAAGTGAGTTAATTTAGATTCTTAGATAGTAAGGAAGTTAACCTTGAAACTTTGGTAACCACGAAGCTGAAGCCTGCAATTCCAATAATTACACACCTATCCATAATCACCCTAAATGTAAATGGACTGAATGCACCAATCAAAAGACATAGAGTCACTGAATGTATAAAAAAACAAGATCCATCTATATGATGCCTTCAACAGACTCACTTTAAACACAAAGACATACACAGACTAAAAGTGAAGGGATGGAAAAAGACATTTCATGCAACTAATAGGGAGAAAAAAGCAGGAGTTGCAGTACTTATATCAGACAAAATAGACTTCAAAACAAAGAAAGTCACAAGAGACAAAGGAGGACATTACATAATGATAAAAGGGACAATCCAACAAGAACATATACCCATTATAAATATCTATGCACCCAACATAGGAGCACCTACACATGTGAAACAAATACTAACAGAATTAAAAGGAGAAATAGAATGCCATGCATTCATTCTAGGAGACATCAACACACCACTCACTCTGAAGGAGAGATCAACCAGACAGAATATAAGTAAGGAGACAGAGGCACTGAACAACACATTAGAACAGATGGACCTAACAGACATCTACAGAACTCTGCACCCAAAAGCAGCAGAATACACATTCTTCTCAAGTGCCCATGGAACATTTTCAAGAATAGATCATATACTAGGCCACAAAAAGAGCCTCAGTAAATTGAAAAAGATTGAAATTGTACCAACCAGTTTATCAGACGACAAAGGCGTGAAACTAGAAATGAATTATGCAAAGAAAAGGAGAAATCCCACAACACATGGAGGCTTAATAAGATGCTACTAAATAATCAATGGATCAATGACCAAATAAAAACAGAGATCAAGCAATATATGGAGACAAATGACAACAATAATTCAACACCGCAAAATCTAAGGAACTCAGCAAAGACCATGTTAGGAGGAAAGTATATTGCAATACAGGCCTACCACAGGAAAGAAGAAAATACCCATATGAGCAGTCTAAACTCACAATTAACGAAACTAGAAAAAGAAGAACAAATGAGACCCAAAGTCAGTAGAAAGAGGGACATAATAAATATTAGAGCAGAAATAAATAAAATTGACAAGAATAAAACAATAGAAAGGATCAACAAAAGCAAGAGATGGTTCTTTGAGAATATAAACAAGACAGATAAACCCGTAGCCAGACTTATCAAGAAAAAAAGAGAGTCTACTCACATAAACAGAATCACAAATGAGAAAGGAAAAATCACTACAGACACCACAGAAATACAAAGAATTTTTAAGAGAATGCTATGAAAAATTATATGCTAGCGAACTGGATAACCTAGAAGAAATGGACTACTTTTTAGATAAATACAACCTTCCAAGGCTGACCCAGAAAAAAACAGAAAATCTGAACTGACCAATTACCAGCAACAAAATTGAACTGGTAAACAAAAACCTACCTAAGAACAAAATGCCTGGGAAAGATGGCTTCACCGCTGAATTTTATCAAACATTCAGTGAAGACCTAATACCCATCCTCCTTAAAGTTTTCCAAGGAGTAGAAGAAGAGGGAATACTTCCAAACTCATTCTATGAGGCCAGCATCACTCTAATACCAAAACCAGGCAAAGACACTCCAAAAAAAGAAAACTACAGACCAATATCCCTGATGAATAAAGATGCAAAAATACTCAACAAAATATTAGCAAACTGAATTTTAAAATACATCAAAATGATCATACATCATGATCAAGCAGGATTTATTCCAGGGATGCAAGGACGGTACAACATTCAAAAATCCATCATCATCATCCACCACATAAACAGAAAGATGGACAAAAACCACATGCTCATCTCCATAGATGCTGAAAAAGCATTTGACAAAATTCAACATCCATTCATGATAGAAACTCTCAACAAAATGGGTATAGAGGGCATGTACCTCAACATAATAAAGGCCATATATGACAAACCCACAGCCAACATTATACTTAAAAGCGAGAAGCTAAAAGCTTTTCCATTAAGATCAGGAACAAGACAAGGATGCCCACTCTCCTCACTTCTATTCAACATAGTACTGGAGGTCCTAGCCACGGCAATCAGACAACACAAAGAAATAAAAGGTATCCAGATTGGCAAGGAAGAAGTTAAACTGTCCCTGTTTGCAGATGACATAATATTGTACATAAAAAATCCTAAAGAATCCACTCCAAAACTACTAGATTTAATATCTGAATCCAGCAAAGTTGCGGGATACAAAATTAATATGCAGAAATCTGTGGTATACCTATACACTAACAATGAACTAGCAGAGAGAGAAATCAGGAAAACAATTCCATTCACAGTTAACTAAAAATGAATAAAATACCTAGGAATAAACCTAACCAAGGAAGTGAAAGACCTATACTCTGAAAACTACAAGACACTCATGAGAGAAATTAAAGAAGATACCAATAAATGGAAACACATCCAGTGCTCATGGATAGGAAGAATTAACATTGTCAAAATGGCTATCTTGCCTAAAGTATTCTACAGATTCAATGCAATTCCTATCAAAATACCAATAGCGTTCTTCAAGGAACTAGAAAAAAATCATTCTAAAATTCATATGGAACCACAGAAGATCCTGAAGAGCCAAAGCAATCCTGAGACCCCGTACACCAAAGTAAACTCGAAATGCATCAAGGACCTGAATGTAAGTCATGAAACCATAACACTCGTAGAAGATAACATAGGCAAAAATCTGCTGAATACAAGCATGAGCAACTTCTTCCTGAACACATCTCCTCGAACAAAAGCAAAAATGAACAAGTGGGACTACATCAAACTAAAAAGTTTCTGTACAGCAAAGGACACCATCAACAGAACAAAAAGGCATCCTACAGTATGGGAGAATATATTTGTAAATGACATATCCAACAAGGGGTTAACATCCAAAATATATAAAGAACTTACACGCCTCAACACCCAAAAAGCAAATAACCTGATTAAAAAATGGGCAGAGGATATGAAGAGAGAGTTCTCCAAAGAAGAAATTCAGATGGCCAAAAGACACATGAAAGGATGCTCCACATCACTAATCATCAGGGAAATGCAAATTAAAACCACAGTGAGATATCACTTCACACCAGTAAGGATGGCCACCATCCAAAAGACTAAGAACAACAAATGCTGGCAAGGATGCGGAGAAAGTGGAACCATCCTACACTGCTTGTGGGAATGTAACTAGTTCAACCATTGTGGAAAGCAATATGGAGGTTCCTCAAAAAACTAAAAATACAAATACCATTTGATCCGGGAATCCCACTCCTTGGAATTTACCCAAAGAATACAACTTCTCAGATTCAAAAAGACATATGCACCCCTATGTTTATTGCAGCAGTTTTTACAAGAGCTAAGGTATGGAAGCAACCTAAGTGTCCATCAGTAGATGAATGGATAAAGAAGAGGTGGTACATATACACAATGGAATACTATTCAGCCATAAGAAGGAAACAAATCCTGCCATTTGCAACAAAATTGATGGAGCTAGAGGGTATTATGCTCAGTGAAATAAGCCAGGCAGAGAAAGACAAGTGCCAAATGATTTCCCTCATTTGTGGAGTATAACAACGCAGCAAAACTGAAGGAACAAAATAGCAGCACGCTCACAGACTGCAAGAAGGGACTAGTGGTTTCCAAAGGGGAAGGCTGTGGGAGGACTGGTTGGAAGTGAGGGAGAAGGGGATTGATGGGTATTATGTTTAGTACACATGGTGTGGCGGATCATGGGGAAAACAGTGTAGTACAGAGAAGGCAAGCAGTGAATCTTTGGCCTCTTATTACACTGATGTACAGTGATTGCATTGGGGTAGAGTGGGGACTTGATAATATGGGTAAATGTAGTAACCACTTTGTTTTTTCATGTGAAACCTTTATAAGAGTGTATAGCAATAATACACTAATAAAAAAATATATATATATAGGTGCACATATACGTTTTGAAATTAGTAATTTTGTTTTCTACATGTAAATTCCCAGAAGTAGAATTGCTAGATCACGTGGTATTTCTTTTTTAATTTTTTATGGAAAAAATTCCACTTTTAATGAATGATGGATGTAGCTTCACATAACGTATATGAAAAAACTAAAAGCAAACCACTGCACTGTTATCACTAGGGCACTCTTAAATAGTGTTATGGCACAAATATGAAAGTGCCCATAACCCTGTGAAATGTGGGAGATGCCTTAGGTCAGGTTTTTCCTGGCACTGTTCTCTCCATCAAAAATCGGAATAAGGTAAAATTCTTCCCATATATAAAGGCAGCTGAGATATACACAGGGAAGAAAAGAAAATATGCAACATTAAAGTCAGTGACTATATCATGCAACATAAAAATCACAGCAAATAAACAGAAAAACTGTTTTTCTGGTATTGAGCAACTACATTTGGAAATTTAGTGAGCCTTGAAAGAAGGCAAACTCCTTAAAAAGAGAATTAATGAACACACTACATTTAAGAGGAGCACTTACACAATTGAGAACAGAGGGAAAGAATTCTCTGTGATTCATATCAAATATCTAGTTATAAGAGGCCACTCCAAGAATTGTGGAAAGGAACACAAACTGGGAAGTATTGAAGTAAAATACTCAAGTATTATAAAATAAAAGGTCTAAAATTCGTCCAAGACATAAACACTTCTTTTGTCCTCACATGGCTGAGCATTGTTCCAGTCCCTAATAAGGAGGAATTTTATTTTGTACTGAAAGAACATTAAATAATATTTATACATTTTCACATATATGTGATGTACATGCATGTGAACACTCATACTTAACTTTAATTCAGTAAATTATATCATATGCTAATGCTTTATTGTTGATTTAATCATTTTCAAATTATTCTTTCACTTTCTTTATAAATATTGGATTAAAAACCATTCTAGGGGGGACTTCCGGGAAGATGGAGGTGTGAGCAGGGCTGCAGAAATCTCCTCCCAACACTATATTTATCTACGAAAACACAGAAAATACATCTATTCCTAAAAGAGAGACGAGAATACACAGGAAAGCGCACAGCGTGCAGCTACACCCGAGAGAACTCGGCACCCAAAGAGGCGGGTAAGATATGGAGCCGCGACCCGGCAGGACCCGAGCCCTCCCCCACCCCAGCATACCGGCGGGAGGAGAGGATTCAGAGCCGGGAGGGAGTGGAAGTGCACCCCGTGAAGTAGCCAGCCCCGGGGATCTGCGCGGGGAGCGCTGACCCACATCGCGCAGTGCAGCGGAGATTGGAGAGACAGAGGGGCAGGATCTGAGCGGGGAACGCGCCAGGGGGCTTGCAGCCGGCTCCCAGGAAGGAAAAAAAAAAGTGCGTGCTTTCCTCAGCGGTCTTAAAGAGACAGGAGCCCAGCGGAGGAGCCGGATCGCCCCAGCACACCCAGCCCAGCAGGCTGGGAGTCCTGGAGAGTTTCAGACGCCTTAGCTGGCGACAGAGGAAGCGTAGCCATACTTAACACTTCTCACTGAGATCAACAGCCTCCTATTCGTTCCCACCCCTGCCAGAGCGATAAAGGGCCCTGCGGAGCGGCACAGTCCCAGCTGTGGAATAGTGGGGCAATAGCGCCACCTAGAGCATTCCCACAGAATCTACGTCCGGTGGGCATTTTTTTTTGTTTTTTTGTTTTGTTTTGTTTTTTGTTTTGTTTTTGTTTTTTCTTTTCTTTCCTTTTTCTTTCTTTCTTTCTTTCTTTCTTTTTTTCTTTTTCTCTCTTTTTTTTCCTCTCTTTTTCTTTTTTTCTTCTCTTTTTAAAGTCTTAAAGAGCCCAGCTGACACACGTGGCAACTATCAGTGACCAAATTATACAGCCATGAAAAGACAGAGGAATATGGTTCAGACCAAAATCAACCAGACAACCCCAGAGAGGGAGTCTAAAGGGATGGAAATGCACAACCTCCCTGAAAAAGAATTCAGAATAAAAGTCATAACCATGCTGATGGACCTACAGAGAAATGTGCAAGAGCTGAGGGAGGAAGTGAGGGAACTGAAGAAAGACAATACAGAAATCAGACAAGCGATCGACAGGCTTAACAGCAGAATGGATGAGATGCGAGAGACTGTTAATGGAATAGAAAACAGAGAACAGGAGTACAGAGCAGCTGAGGCAGAGAGAGATAAAAGGATTTCTAAGAATGAAAGAATATTAAGAGAACTGTGTGACCAATCCAAACGGAGCAATATTCGCATTATTGGAGTACTAGAGGAAGAAGAGAGAAAAAGGGAT